>OY796680.1:20418323-21018323 GCA_963680715.1 Tetragnatha montana | reverse complement strand
GCCAAAAATATTCCAGGCAACTATGTGTTTAGAAAACAGATTTACCATCTTTGGTTATGTTTAAGAATAAATATTTTTTTGTAAACCCCTTAAATATATTATTTTTACTTAAAATATTCTATTATCCAGTTTACTAAGATAATTTAATGCAGGCTTGTCTAAAATGCGGCCCAAACACAAATTATGAAAATAATTAAATTTACAGATTTTTCTTTAAAAAAAGTTTGCAATATTTTTAATTTATTGCATCAATTTGTTGACATTTACGTTTGGCCACGAGTATTATAACATGTTTTCTACCCCATTTTCTCTAGATATAAATATACTACCATCAAATCTTCAAATGGAATGCATTGAACTGCCAAGTGACATTCAACTCAAAGAAAAATTTGGGAATGATTCTTTACTGGAGTTTTAAGGATTACCTACCCCGCAATAAATATCCTAATTTTCACAATCATGTCGTATTAATGTCTTCAGCTTTTGGCAGTACCTATATTTTTTGAACTTGGAGCATACTAAAAACAAAAATAGGACAAATATCTTGAAAATGCTTTAAGAATTGCAACCTCGTCTTTTGAACCTGATATCGATTTCCTTGTTCAACAAAAACAAATTCATCCATCTCATTAATTTGTATGTTTTCTATCTTTATGAAATCCAAACAAATGGAACAGAACTTTTACAAATTTAAAATATGTACCTATATGTATCTAATTCCCAATTAAAAAATTTATAATAAGAAAGAGTTAATTTATTTTAATAAAACTAATGGTTAATTTTTATTTCAATATGTTGAAAAAATATTGTGTGTGCGGCCCAGAAATTTCTTTTTTTTTTGCAATGTGGCCCTCAAATGGTCATAGTTTAGACACCCATGATTTAATGCTTTATTTCAGATTCACTAATTTCTTAAACTAGGCCTCCACAGGCCCTAATTTTACCATTGTTTTTAGGACCCCTAAAAAGCCATATTTGTTTGCTAAAGCCCTACTATAACGTAATGAAAGGAAACAAACAGTTTAAGTTCATTCAAACTGAACATTTAATTTAGCACATTACAACAATCACAGCTAACACATAAAATGTAACATGCAATCATTACAAATTTAGAAAATTTAGGTTGTCTTAGAAAGAAATCAGGGAGCAGAGCTCTAAGAGTGGTGTGTTGCTCACAAAGTCAGTTCATATCTCTCTGCTCTCTCTTGGTCCCCTTTCACTTATTTATCTCCTTTCCAATTCTAAAGTTTACCATTTGAGTTCTAGTTAGTTTCATCACATATATTACATAGACCCTAAACAAAAGTGAGTCACTCCTAAAATTAAATAGCTTTTAAAAAAGATCCTAGAAATGCATTCAGAAGGCCATAAGAAGCCTTATTTTAGTTCTATTGAAATATCGGAAACCGTTTTAATGTAATACAATTTAAATTTTTTGAAGTGTGTCTCTCAGGCACATTGCCCTCAAACTCATCACTTCCATTATTGCATCTGGTTTGGGGAATTTAAGGAGTTTATTTTTCAACAACTTAAAAGTAAATGACAATATGTGTTTGTTGCTGGATTCAAATATCATGATCTGACAGTAGAAGACTCTTATTAGAATGCAGAGGCAAAAGTATGCAAATCTCAAAATCCAGTCCAATCATAAAATGAAATGAAATGACAATGGAGAAAAAAGAGGGTTGAAAAATTTTTCAGTATTGAATAAAAAACATTAAAGTGGTACAAGGAGATTTTGCATGAAGTGAAAAGATATCTGAATGGTCACATTGCTTTATTTTATTGAACTATTTGTGTCAAAATAATTTAGGTTTATATAAATATAATTGTACTTTATTCATAACTTAAGTCTCTGGTTTCAATTGAATGTAATTTGTATTTATTTAGAAAATTGTATCCCACTTACAAGTGGGGTTTGGTCCTGCCTGTTAAAAAAGTTGTGTAGTATTAATGTATTATGTTTGTTTCTATTTGTGTAATTGTTATTAAAATAGTTTAGCTTTCATAAATTCAAGCTTGTATAATTTAGCCAGTTTATGTAGTGAATGTTACTTTTTTGTCATGACAAACTATCTGTTCTTATTAATAGTGTTTGGGAAGAGGATTTATGTTGTATTAGGATTAATTAGGATTTATGTTGTCAAGTTTAAAGAAAAAGTGGTTTTGTGTATTATATTCTATTGATTTTTGATTTTTTTTTTAGTTTTCATCGACCTTGTTCTTATCACTGTGCAGTGGCCAGATATCAAATTCCAAGTGTTAAATGTGCCCTGTGTTTTTGTTTATTTCATCCACATTGTGTTCCTAGTATTGCAAAAGGTATAGGATATGCTTGCAAGGTAGGGGATCTTCTTTTCTCTTTCTCACATTAAGGCATTCTGTTACTAAATTGCTAAGAATAAAGGCTGCACTAAGTTTAAATTTTAAGAGTTGTTACATTACAGATTCCCCATTATTAAACTGCTAAATCCATATTTCAATTCATCATCAATATTACAGGATTTTTATTTTAATTTCTGCTTAAAACATGTGTTTAAAAAACTGAATTAGTTTAGTTATTGATTATTAAGGCATCTATTTTTCTAAGTTTCTCTTTTGATTTTTTTCAGTCTTGCATTTCAGCAAAATTGGCCCTATATGAAACCATTAGGAATCCCAAGGCTTCATCTCCAGATACAAATGAGGAAGATCAAGATATACCTCTTGATATAGAGACCTCTACTCTGGTTCCAGAAATTCAACTGAAAGTGTCAAAAAAGGAATTGAAAGTTTACAGTTCATCAGTGAATCAATTTGGTAACTCAACTTCACCGAACCATGGAAATTTGAGCATTCGTGGTGTAGTTAACCCAACACCACCCATGTCAGTGCCTTACATGCCTTGTCTAGTAACTCATCTCTTAAGGCCACAACCTCCATTGCATCAGGGACCCAAACCTATTGTTCCTTTGCTCCCCTCTCTCCCCTCTCAACAAGTACAGCAGAGTGGAGGAAACTCAGTGCTTCCAGCCAATGCACCTACTACGAAGTGTAGACCGATCTTAGTACGTTGCTCTCCGAGTGGGAGGACAGTCATACGTAACGGATTGGTGATGAATGCTCCGTTAAATACTAACCCCTTGAATGCTCTTAAAAGTCTTACTCATGATATCAGTCCCAGTGCAAAGTGGTCTGCAGTTTCCAGTCCTCTCAGTTCTAATCGTAGCACCCAAAGCTTTTCTGTTAAAAGGAACAGTGCATGCAGTGATCTCAATGAACTTTCTCCTAAATTCCAAAATACATCTGTTCTTTCAAGAGTAAATGACTCCATATTAGCTGCATCATTGAGTGGCAGAATTCCTAGTGATTCTAACATTATTCATATAAACCAGTTACCATCGGATGTAAATGGGTTTTTGACAAACCATGACTGTTTAAAACCAATATTCAAGATGCTGGACACTTGTGATCTGTTGCGGTAAGTTTCAGATAGCTTTTGATATGATAAATTTCGTATATAAACCCTCTTTCTAAAAAAATAATAATATCCCCTAGACATAGGGTATTTCTCTAATCTTAATTTTGCATCTTAAGTAGACTAATCTCCCATTCTCAAAAATTGTATACTTAAAGTTCTATTCAGGTCGTATGCACAAAACCTGCATTAATATGACTAATTCTAAATGTCAGAAAGAAATATACTAAGCATTTCATGACTTAACTATTTTTCTTATATACAGGAGTTGTAGGAAGAGAAATAAACTTTCATCTTTATTTTTAACAAAGAAAGAAGACAAGATTATAAATATTTAATTTCCTAGCTTAACTTAAAAAAATCTTTGCAATTTGCCTGGTTAAATAATTTAATTGTGTACAATGTGGCTAATTCCATGTCAAATCACCAAAAAAGAATGGCATTCAGAAGACAGTTACAAAGCTGCATTGACTGCCTTACCGAATGTTAGAAAATAATTATTTATTTTTCATTAACCCAAAACACGATTCCAATTTTTTTTTACTATGGAAAATACAAATCAAGATGAATCTTGAGTAAAATTTTAAAAAGCATGTATTAAGATAACTCGGAGTTATAAATTTTTTTCGAAAATAGGGATTTTTTGAAAAAAATATTGTTAGAATTAAATAATTGAAGATTTTTTAAGAATTTAATAGAAAGTATAGAGTGTAAGCTTTATTTTGGCACCTGAATTACCTCAATTGCTTGAAAATTAGGTGAGAAACAGCATTTTTTGTAACTTATCAACTACAAAACTGTGGAAAATTCCTGGTGTCCCTTTTTGAGTAAAAATTCTGAAAAAAATCCTGGTGCCATTTCTCATAGATACCTATCTATATAAAAATTTTGAAAAAAAAAAATCCATGACCTAAGAGCACATGCCATTGAAGGGTGAATTGGCGTGGAATCAGCCATGTACTGGTTTGTGGTTTATGTGAAAAAATTAAGTTGCTCATAACATATTATAAGCATATCATTATTGTGCATACTTTATTTTTAGGGTTGGACAAGTATGCAAAAGTTGGAACCATCTATCTACCCAAAGTTTTCTGGTAATTGATTGTTACTTTGTCATTTTGGAAGCTTTCAATTACAAATGCTGAGATCGAAATGCTCCTTGAATTCTATCAATTTAAGAATCATGCTTCAAAAATGGATTTACTGTATTATATTTCCAATCATAAGCCCTTCTGTATATAAGCAATAGAATTGTATTACCACAAAAGTAATCCTTAAAATCAAAATCCATTTATTTATTTGCCAATTTAAAGTTATCAGATTTTCATAGCCCAATCTTATAAAAATATTGTGTTAGTAGCAGTTTTTTGTTTTAATATTACTGAAAGAAATATCTTTAAACTCTTTAAACTTCATTACAACCTTAAACCCATTTCTGCAAATTATACTGAGATTTTTTATTGTAACAGAAGCCCGGTGGCGTAGAGGAAGCGCTTTGCGCTCCCACACCACAGGCCCAGGGTTCAAATCCCGGTCCACGGGCAAGGCAGACTCAGCCCTTCATCCCTCCGGGGTCGATAAAATGATTACCAAGGTTACTTGGGGAAATCAAGAGGGGGTTAGCATCAAGCTAGCCACTCCTCAGCTGACTGTGACTTTCAAGTCACACGTTCTGTAACAGTTCAGCTCATGGCCTCACCCAGTGAGGCTAGTTATACTGGAGTTTGAAGGTCCAACGACCTAGGTACTCCCTCAAAAATCCCCCTTGATTTTTTTTATTATAACTAAGTGAATAAACAGCCCATTCTAAACATTTAAAACTAAAAACTAAAAGTTCTTGAATATTTTTTTCATAAATAAGTTAAAGTTGTAAGAATTGTTGGTCACTCTTCCTAAAATATATCAGCTATCTCATTTTTCTAATATTTTTTCTAGAATTAACATAGTAGCATAGCTCCAACTAAAGTCTGTATTTCCTCGCTAAGCATTTAGTGTAACCCCAAACGAGCGAGGCCATTCACTCCCTAGGGTTGTGGAGGTATAGAGAGAGTCAAACTGGTTATTTCTCACCAATTACTACCCCACCTCCCTTCCCACTTCTTCAAAGAAGAAGGTGCTTAAGTATCCAAGCTGGCTACCCAAATTTCCCGCACCCTTACTTGAACTTGGATTTCCCGTCCCCAAATCCCTTGTGAAGAAAGACAGACTTCAGCTGCTTTGCAGAGTTAGCAATGGGATGCATTTCAATATTTTCCATTTTGCTTTAAATTTTGCTCTGATTGAATAGAGTAGAACTGGTTAATTAAACTGGTTTTTATCTCATTTTTAGTGGGAAAAAATAAGCTTTTCCAATATTATGGTAACAAGTTGGAGAAACTGCTGTCTTTTCTTGAAGAAAGCGGGTACAAAGTGTATAGTATGTATATTTAAACTTTGCTTTATTAATTCTTGGTTCTGTATCATACTCTTATCAATGTTTTGATAAAATCTAAAATTTTACAGGATTTTCAAGATATTATTCACCCAGAACAAGAAACACCTTTTAAAAGTTTAGAGGATTATATAAACATTTTAAATAATGTGGAAGAAGTCATATTCGACCAAATACCATCATCTCTTCTACATTCTGTTGTACTGAATCTGCATCAGTTGAGAAAACTTGAATGTCATTTTGTTACCGATGCTGTGATTGAACAAGAAATCTGGTAAGTATTATGAATTGTATAACTTAACTTCTTGTTACACTGAATCATTTAGTTTTAAGCGAATTGATTTCAGGTTACTTTTTAAGAGTAGTATGTTTCTCTTGTTTTCTGAATCAGTTAATTAAATAAATAAATAACAGAATTTTCATGGCTAATAGAAGCTTTTACGGCCTCAAAAACCAATTCAAATCTAAGTTCATCAGTGTGAAGACAAGGTTAAGCATTTATAAAACTTTAATCAGGCCTATAGTTATGTATGGAAGTGAGTGTTGGACCCTCAATAAAACAGAGGAGGAAAAACTGCTGATTTTTGAAAGAAAATATTGAGGAAAATATTTGGATCTATTTAAGAAAACAACGTGAGGAGGATTCTTTACAATCATGAAATTTACAAAAAATATAGGTATGACAAATTTGGTGGGACCGACATTGTGAGAACTATTAAGGCGTATTTTAATTAATTTATGCGTAATATTTTATTAATGCGTAAGCATTAGGTGGCTGGGCCATATCTTCAGATATCCCGATGCCGCCCCTGCCAAAAAAGTGTCTTTCTCCAGAATTGAGGGGATTAGACGAAAGGGAAGACCACCTACAAGATGGATGGATGATGTTGAGGGGGACCTCAAGTTACTGGGAATTAATTGATGGCGGGCCGTCGCACCAGACAGGGCCAGATGGAGGAGAATCTGCGAGTCAGCCTTGGCCTGTAAAAGGCTGTTGAGTAGGGTGTTTCGAAAGTCTATGGTAAAAATTTTTTTTTCGAATTTCCCAGATGCCCCCCCCTCAAGTTGTTACAAATACTAAAACATTATTACCTGCAAATTTTCAGGTCTCTAGGACGATTTTTGACCCCCGCGCCCTTCAAAAGTAGGTTTCCCATGTTAAAGTATAGGGAAAATATTGAAAATATCGTCATTTTTGGTTCTTTTCAATTTTACGAGCCTGAACGCGGTCAATATCGAATTAAAACCTATACATCATCTTTGGGACATCATTGCCTCAAGATCCTATCGGAAAAACATTCCATGGCACCTACTGGGGGGTAGTTACACGGGGGTGAAAAGCGAGCTTTCACCGAAACAGAGGATGCTTGCCGCGGGTGCTGGCCGGCGTTTGCGGAGGGACCTGATAAAAGCCTATTTAAGTGTTTATTGAACATTTTTCCTAAGGTACCTCGTTCTATTCTGTTTCTATTAGTAAAAACCCATTAGTTAGCTCCCGCCGCTAGCGCCCGCAAGCATCATCGTTTTTCGGTGAATGCTCGCTTTTCACCCCCGTGTAACTACCCCCCAGTAGGTGCCATGGAATATTTTTCCGATAGGATCTTGAGGCAATGATGTCCCAAAGATGATGTATAGGTTTTAATTCGATATTGACTGCGTTCAGGCTCGTAAAATTGAAAAGAACCAAAAATGACGATATTTTCAATATTTTCCCTATACTTTAACATGGGAAACCTACTTTTGAAGGGCGCGGGGGTCAAAAATCGTCCTAGAGACCTGAAAATTTGCAGGTAATAATGTTTTAGTATTTGTAACAACTTGAGGGGGGGGCATCTGGGAAATTCAAAAAAAAATTTTTTTGAAACACCCTACTGTTGAGCTATTGAAGAAGAAGATGTTTCTCTTGTTAAGAGTGCTATTATTTTGTTATTCATCTATTTGAAAATTAACTAGTAGAAAATCTTAAATATACTGATTGTGAATCTTGGGATTATTGCTTGGATTATTATACTGCTTTTTATCTTTTTGGAAAAAAATGCTGCTAAAAATGTGTTTATTAATGAAATAAACACATTTACCTTATTCTTGAATTCATTTATTCTCTCTTCCTTTTAATTTTGCATTAATTTTAATAGGATTTGTAAGTTGGTCATTTTTTAAATTTTTCAACAGAATTTCTAATTTTTATAAGTATAATAAGATTTCTCAATTTATTGTTGAAAAGGTGCCTTAAAGGAAGGTAGTTAGACCCTAAGGCTTTAAAAAGGAGTAATAGAACAACAAATGACAGAGAATAAATATTAAAAAATGTTTATAATTGATAATATCATGCCTTGCTTTTTGATTTCTATCAAAGCTGACCAACTACATTTGTTTTGAACTTAATTTACAGTAATTGTTTTCATCTCTGAAAAATATCTGCTCAAGGCTCTCTTATTTTGAGTGCTATTATTTTATTGATTCCCCTATTTAAAAAAAAAGTAGAAGATCTGTACTTGTCAAAGAGTCACTTGTAGCATGTGTACTGACATGGATCATGTGATTTACAAACCCCTGACATGACTAAAATCTTGAAAGTTTAATGTAAAAAAATTGTTTAAATTTCTCGAAGTTTCATGTGTAAGAATATTTACTCATACTTATATAAATTAACAAAAACTAGTGCGATTTTTAGTGCTTCTCATTTGTTGTAGTTGTATTGTTAAATATATTTTTAATGTGTTGTGACCTTTACTTTTAGGAATAGCTCATGCACTTTCAAGTTATCATCCCTCCAAGGCTTGAACAGACTAACAAAATTAAAAATTAATTCTGGTGGAGAAATCATTTTAAAATGTGACCCTGAATATTTGATGCCTTTCCTCCCAAATCTGAGATATTTGGTATGTGTATATATTTTTGTTATAATCTAAATTTAATCTGTACAGCTAAGCCCCCCTTTTAACGATTGTGAAAAATGCTCTGTTAGCATCCCTGTCGGTAAAACTAAGTAATAAACTCTCCTAACTGGGAAAAACTCATTTAAATCAGAGAGGGAAAAGTAATTTAGTGGAAATGTGCTGTATTCATATTTATAAGAATTACCTTAAGTGTGATATGTCAGGGGGTTAATCCAGACTTTTTGTGATGGGTCCGGTTTTCGTAAAAATTGTGAAAATCTACTCATAATTTTGTGAATTTAAAGTTAGCGTGAATTAGTTTTTTCAGCCGGCAGCCTGTTTTTGTGAAAATAGGGTCCTATATTTGAAGAATTATGAACAAAAGGGTCTGTTTAAAGGCAAAAATACTTTGTGAAGGGTTCGTTTTTAAGGTAAAATGTTTTGTGAAGGTCTGTTTTCACAATGAAGTACATTGTGAAGGGTCCGAAAACGGACCCAAATTTCTTCTAAACAACTGCATGTTTCAAAAATAAACATTTTCAAATTTATCATAATTTTCTTCCATTGTAAAGATTGTGTGTTGTTGGCCCCAGAGAAAGAATTGATCTATGAAAGTTCTACTGTACTTCCTGTAATATTACTTTTCATTTCAAGTGGTTTTAGGTATTAGTAATTTTTGACTGGAGTTTTATTTTGTTCTAAAAGCAAAAGGGAAGTTGTGGCTCATAATAAAAATAATGCCTTTCTCCCTTTTGATGTCCATACTTTTTTGCTCAGTTGCAAAGTTTTTATCCCCTGTGTGTAAACTAGAACACTCCATATGTTATTAGTGCATAGCTTCATGTTTCTGAATTATGTTTATGCATCCAGCTTTTTAAATTTCTCTTTCATTCAGAATATTCTGAATTATAGAGTGTAGTTTTATCCACTCTGCAAACATGGGTGCCCATATGTTTGATTTCAGCAGGGGGCCCAAGAAGTTTTTTTCAAGTTATCCAAAGCCCGTAACTAGATTTAAGTTTCTTTTTTAAGGGGCCCCTCACGAGTATTTAATGCAAAAAAAATGTATAAAATGATGGAATTTAAGCAAAAAAGGGGTATTACACAGAAAAGTTTTGAAATTTTATTCTTAAAAGCAGTGTTTTAACTCACTTGGGTGACTTCTAAAATAGGATCACTCCTAAGCCAAATTGCAAAAATTCAAGTAAGAAACTACTAGTATTAAATATGTGGTCAACATTATTAGAAACTATTTAATTTTGCTTTTGAATTAGCTTACAATCTTAATAAAAAGATTAATACAGTTCAAAATTTAAAATGAAAGGAATCAAAGGAAGATTTTACATAACTTTTCTGGTGCAAGGGGGGGGGGGGGCGGGTCCCCCTTTGCCCTTATGTATGGGCGCCTATGTCTGCGAATGCTTAAAAATTTAGTTTTAAGATTTATTATGATATATAACTGGGTTTCAAATTAACTAACATTGTGTTTACTTTCAGACACTAACAGGTTTCAAATTTGGTTCTCACATCAATTTAGAATGTCTTTCAATGCATAAAGAATTGGTATCTTTGGAATTAGGCGACTGTTCTGATATTGAACCTGAAG
The DNA here is from genome assembly GCA_963680715.1 of Tetragnatha montana. Lineage (NCBI taxonomy): Eukaryota > Metazoa > Arthropoda > Arachnida > Araneae > Tetragnathidae > Tetragnatha > Tetragnatha montana. The sequence continues at coordinate 21,007,950 of OY796680.1, read as the reverse complement.
TAAGTTCTTGTCAACTGTATAAAAGTTCCTAAAGAAATAGTTTACTGCTGAGTAGGTGAATAAAAATGGGATGACACAGACTTTTCTTTCACTATTCATGAAATTAAAGAGAAATAAATAGTAGAAGCAAAGAACTGAATATGTTGAACAAAACAACAATCCCAGGAAACTAATAGCCAAGTTAATTTTTCACCAATTTTAAGGTCTTCTTTAGCTGACAGTACTTGAATTTAAGATATTGTAAATTTCTGTATAAACTTCAAAAATGTTACATAGTAGGGGAGGGTGGGGATGAATGGGACAAATTGCACATTTATTCTAATATTGCAAAAAAAAAAAATTATTTTTCAATCCTGTAACAAGTTTAAAACCAATAATTGAATTAATGGTTACACTATAAATAAATGTATTCAATCATTTAGCCATTATTTAAACCACAAGAAACACAGGGATGAATGGAACAAGAGTGGGGATGAACGGGACAGTAAAAAAAAATTAAGAAATTTTCAAAATAACAATGTTATTATTGATATTCCACAACATTTAACATTTTAAAAGAACAACACACTTACATTTTCCAAAGGAAAAAATTAAAATTGCATTTAAAGCGGGAAAAGAACCCAATTTATTTAACTTCATGTCTAATAAAATTAACATTAACAGATACTAGTCTTTTTGTTCTTTCAGTACCTTATGCTTGAGGTATGGTGTTATTTCTATTAATGCTGCTTGCCCTTGATGGGTTTGTACTTTTAAGAGTGTAAATGGATTAATTTTATTGTCTGGTGGAAACCCTTAAAAGCCATTTCTTTCTTGTGGTTAAATTTTCTGGCCATTCTGAAGAAACGTTTCTTAAAAATTGAGCTTAAAAACCAACATTGTTTGACATAACATATTTGAGATGAAAGTTGCAAGTATTAGCTCATTAAAAAAATACATAGTTGCACATAAGTTTGAAACATAAATTTTTGCACCCCATTTTAGTTACCTTATCAGAAATTACTAAAATGAGTTGAATATAGCAAATCCACAAAAGTTCGAACTTACATTACTTTACTTCTTCATCAGGGGGCTTGGACACAGACAGAGGGGGTGTTTCTGACTGCTATCCGCCAAGATCGGCAAATAACATCAAGCCCCAACACCCAGATGGAAACAAAACCAATCTATATTTAAAATATTAGAAAGGTTGAAATCACAGTTAAACTAGAAAAATAAACATACAACAAGTGGGATTGCGCAAATGCAGCTAATCACCAAAATGTGTGTAGTAATAATCAAGCCAAGAATAATCAGCTTGATTGAATATAGCAAGCTATTGATGTAAAGTTTGAAACCAGGAAATGAAGGGAAGATTGAACTGTCCCATTCATCCCCATACCCACTTATTTTTAAAAAACTAAAATTAGGCTAAGATAATAACCATGGACTTTCTCCATTCAAATTGTAAAATACACTAATATAAGTACATTTTCAATGCAGTAAAATTTTTAGCTTTAGTTACATTATTTTTTAATAACTTCTTACAGAAATAAAAAAAAAAGTTACTTTTAGTATGAGAAAACACATTTAGTAGTTCCAATTTATACAAGAATGGAAGCTGATGTTCATAAACACAATTTGTTGAATAGGCTGTGTCTCTGGGTGGAATATAAAAAATTTAAAGTGAAGTTAAGGTATAAAAAATTGAGTTTTGTGTGCCATTCATCCCGACTCTCCCCTATTCTGTCATTTTTTTTCTGGTGAAATTTTTTTCCATGGTTTTCTCAATTTCAAAATGTGTTGATTTATTTTACAGGTTTATATACTATTAGAATCTTTAGAAAAATTAAGGTGTTTACGTTTAGAAAATGGAGGAAGCATAGAAAATATTGGTTTAGTTAAATGTCTTCAGAAAATGACAAGGTAATTATTCCAATTTATTTAATATTTAATGTAAGATCACTTAAAATTAATCTTATAGCGCTTTTATTCTTAGGCATTTCTATTTTTCAATCAAGAGTATTTTTGGAAGATTGAATATGCCTAGTTTATTAAAGGTACAGGGGGTTTCAACAAGTTCCTTGCATGGAGTTTATAAAATATGCCCAAAGAATTATACCTCTATGGCTTTTATTTTTTGACAAATGTGTCATCATAACTGATAAAAACTTTATTTCATTCCACTGTGCAAGCATGCATTCACAATGGATATTTTTAACAACATCCCTGGGTCTGAAACTACTAATATAATGAGCTTTTTAAAATTACATTGGTAAACTAGTTTAATTGTAAATTTCCTTATTAGATTAATAAATGTTTTTAGTTTTTCTTTGATTATTGTGGTTTTATAAATGTTTAATGTTACAGATTAGAAATTCTAGAGTTGATGAACTTCAAGATTCCTAATAACTTTGAGAAGGTTTTCCAGCAATTTCAACAACTAATACATCTAAACATCTGGCCCAATACTACATCTGAGGTACAATTTTTTTTTATTAAGTATTAGTTGTTATCAGCTTTGAAAATTATTACTTTAATACTAAACTATATCTACATGATTGAAGTAAGTACATTCCAAGCCCCTTAAGTGGCAAAAGGGGGCTGTTACTCAGCTTTTAAAAAAAAAAAAAAAAATTAACAAACTGCAATAAGTTTAGAATTATATGAGGCCTTAAAACTTGGAAAGGGACCTTTCAAATGCTACATCTTCATTACTTTGATTTTTCTATAATTTCTAAAAACCTCTTCTGAAATATCTTGGTACTTGATTCTCACACTGTTGTTTCTATTTTCAGTAATTATTAAAAGTTGATTGAAATCTATTTTCAGGGGTCACTGGTCAATAATAATTTATTGCAAGCCATGAGTCAATGTAAAGACCTATCCTATGCTTGTTGGGGCATCATTACCGAAGGAGAAGATGCTCCAGATATATTGGAAATCAGAAACCATGAAAATGAAACTGAAGAGCTTAATTATGAAGAACTTTTTCATAAATTAGTTAAATTGTTACCCGAGTGTAGAGTGGAAGTGAAATTTGTACCCAGAAAATCCTGGAGAGAATTCTGTAGCGTACGAGATTAATTGTACATATTGTTATTGATTTCATTCAAATAAAAAAACATTAGAAAAAAATTCATTATGCATAGAATGGCAGCTGCAGACATGCATCTTTTGTTTACAAAAATGTTTTTAAAGCAAGATCTTGATACTAATCCTTTATATGTATTGTGCACATTTTTTAAACATGAATGTCTAATCTTGGTTTATTATTTATTCTTTCTTAAGTTTAACAATGATGTCAGAAATTGCCTGCATATACCATCTTCCCTGTTGTTTGCATTGTTAATTGTTAAAGCGATTTGCAGCCAGGCTCAAATCAAAACATTTGTGATTGATAGTTGTACTGAATTTTAAGAAGTTTAGCATTGTGTAAATATTTCATGTCTAACTGTAATTTTTGTAAATAAACTCTGGTTATCCTCTGTTGTAATAAGTTATGCATGTGTCATTTGGTCACATAAAATAGTTTTAATTCTTAAAATTTAGTTCCCTAATGTAGTCTTAAAAGTTAATACCAGTACTTGTAACAGACATAATTAAAGGGGGAATCGAAGAAGGTTACTTTTTTGGCTTAATTTCTTTTCTCCACATAAATCAAACACATCTTTAATTATGTATAGATGTTTGAATATGTTCCAATAGTTTCAGAGTAATAAAAACTTCAGAAATTTTCATAGAGAAAAAGGGGAAAATAACTTTTTATAAAACTTCTTTTAATTATTTTCTTGTACTTGACAGGAGCCTTATTAAAAAAAACATAATCATCTCAATAACACCATCAGTTGTTTCATTTTTTATTTGCAAGACACTATAATCTTGGGCAATAAATGTAAATTTCAATACTTCATTAAACTTGAATACTTTTAATAAAAATTTACTGAAAAAATTACAATGGAATCTTACTGGTGAAAAGGAATGTGCAAATTCATGGCATAGAAATATGTTGTGAAAATAAATTAATTTTACTAGTTTATTACAAAAAAATTAAAATGTACACAAATGTTATTGAGTTGCCTTTGTTGAAGTAATAACTTTTTTCTTGTCTTTTTTCTTCAGTCCATCCATGTTTCCTTTCAGTAAGTTCGAATATGCCTGTAAGTTTTAGACACAACTTGTTAAAAGACGGGGCATAAGATACAATTACAAAAATAAACAACAACAATACATTAACTTACCAGCTGAAATTTGTTCACATCTTTTGCATTAATCTAAAACATAAAATGAATTGAAAAATATTAAGAGCAGGTTCATAAGTAGTGATGGAAAATATACAATATTCTAGAGAAAATTAACATTTTTGAAATCAAAATTTAGGGTTTTGTTTGTATTAGGGATATACCTATACTAGACTGCAATGTTTCCTGACCCTATGACATCACTACACAGAAGGAAAAACTGCCTAAACAAAACCTGATGGTTGGGTTGCTACGAGGAGATACGGTACGCAAATCCTACTAAAAAGACACTACATAACATGGGTTTAACAAACTAATCATATTTTTAAATTGACAATCTTAATTTTACTCAAAATTCAGACAATGCACTGGGAACTACTTTGTTTTGTTTCTCCAGGGTCAAGTAACGTTGCAGTCTAGTATAGCAAAAAATGCTTCAAATAGCACTGGAGAGAAAGATACTATACTCTGTTCCACCTTAACTTGGCAGTGGAGAAAAGGCTACAGTGACCGAATTACAGCCAGGAAACTGGTTTCTGGCCAATCAGCCGTAACGAGTTGCCCGTTCTACCCTACGGACTGAATTCATTCACTTGGATTTAAAAATTTTTAATGTATGATTAAATTAAGTTATAAGATAAAAATCCCAATAAACTATAATGTAATGACACATTTTTACAAATGTGTGCATATTCTTTACTTTAAATTGCAATACAACCTTGTACTATTTTTTCCAGCTGATTGTTACATCCTCTGCCTTTCCAGTGCTGCCAAGTTAGAGTGGAACAGAGTATAGTCATTTGGCAAATAGCAAGAGATGGCAGTTCGGTGCTTGGCAAACAAAAGCAGCAAAATTCCTTGACTGTTACAAAACTTAAGATAAAGAAATAATTATAAAGCAGAGAAAAGATTAAAAATAAAATAATAGTGAAAAACTTCAGAAGAATTACATCCCTGTATCATAAGTTTTGGTGATTAATACTTAATCCAAGGGGGGCTATTCGCTTAGTACTTGCATCAATAATATTTCAAAATAATTAAGAAACATATAAAAGAAAAGTCAATCTTTATTCCGTTATCAAATTATTTTATAAGCTATTATTTGAATATAATGTAAAATCAAGGCTGTATTTAGGCATGTGCAACAAATGCCAAGTAAAGTTAGCATTCGGTATTATGTCGTTTTCTGGGATGTATAAGAAAAAATTCTGAGTTTTGGGGGATAAACCCTCTAAATTCCTCTCGGAGTAATAAAAGGGTGGATCACAGGTGACCCAATGTGTCAACAGGGGTCTGTCCAGACTTTTTGTGAAAGTCTGTTTTTGTAAAAATTGTCTACTCAGAATTTTGTGAATTTGAAGTTAGCGTTAAATTAGTTTTTCAGCCAGGAGCTTGCTTTTGGATATTTTCCCATATTTGTAGTATTGTGAAAAATAGTGTCAGTTTTTTAAAAAAAAAGTTGTGAAGGGTTCGTTATTAAGGTAAAATATTTTGTGAAGGGTCCGAAAATGGACCCAAACTTCTTCTACACAGACCCCTGGTCAAGTTATCAAAAAATGTTAAAACATGGTCATTGTTATTAGAGTAAAATTTAAAAACAATTTCTGGGAGACAAAGTTATCCTGACCCTACTCTCGGTCAAAAAACTTGGTATTACCCAAAAAATATAAAAAACCCCAAAGCTTAAATACTACTTTCAGTGTTTTAGAATGGAAAGCTATTATGGTTAAATATACATACATATAAAAATGTACCCATAAAAATAAATGTACAAAAACATTTTTAAAATCCATATTTATCTGCATCAGGGTTGTTATAAAACAAAGCAAAAAAAACATTGTTTGAAACACATGTACATTTTTAGAAATTCTTTTTTCTATGAACAGATGGCATTAATATATAAAACTTAGTGTTTACTTCCAACTGTTTTATTTTATTTTTTTCTAGAAAGTTATTTAATAAAGCATACAAATAAACTTGTTTCAAAATCATATTTTTGTATAATTGACCTGTTCTTTATGTTTGATTTTAATATTTTAAATGATCAATGCTGCTAATGTCGTCAAAATACGCAATGAACTGAAAAGGACTGAAAGGAATATGAATATAATAACTTAATGAATGCTCAGCTTGTATCTTAAGCCTTTTAGCAAAATATATCAAAATTTTTAATGTTAAAGCTGAAGTTATTAACATAGTAACATATTTCCAAAACAATCATTTTGCTTCAGCCAAACTTCAAGAAACAGGTGCTAAAAAGCTCAAGATGCCATCTGATATCAGGGGGAGCTTTGTTAATCCATTTTAAATTTTAAAAACTTAATTTAATTTAAATCATGTGGGTTTTTTTTACAACTTCTGTGTCGAACAAACAAATAAAATGTTTTAAACAAAAAAACCCACATTTTTTGTTTTTTATGAAAAAAATAACATGTTTTTTCCAACCCTGATCTGTATGAAATTGATGTTTAAAAAAGTTTTTGAACAAATCCCTCCACCACCACTCAACAAATTATATTCCCAGATGGCATCTTCTAAAGATGAGCCTGAAAAGGGGCAGCAAGAAAATTGTAGTAGAACAGGGCAGCAAAAACCCTGTATATGGGTGGGTATGTGTAAAATAACGCACAAAGTCTCCAAATTTAAAAGTTACAGAATCAATTTAGGAAACAAGTATGAAAATAGCCCTTTAACAAAATAGAAAACACAAGATAAAAACTTATCTAAAAAGTGGTGAATAGATTGATAAATTTAAAATTATTAATGCTTTTAACACAGAAACAGATTAACTTATCTCAATATTATTTCATAAGCAGTACACAAAGAGTGATAAAGATACAAATCTTAGCTTACAACTGTGCTTATCTTTTTATTTCCTAGTTGAGCTCTAATTAAACACTTATATTCAGTAATTGGAGGCGGAGGGTTGGCAGCTAGCTTTGATTCTCTTGGTTTGGGTTTTGTTCGGCCATCATCTGAAAAACAAACAAAAATATTTTACAACTTATACAGAATTTAATTTCATGCTGAATATTTTATTAGAATAAGATCAAATTAGTTTTGACATGATGCTAAAGGGGACCAAAAAAATCAAAAGTTGTTTGATCAAAATGCTTGGGGAGGCAAAGTTATGAATGGCCAAGTATATATCAGATGGAGAACTTTTCTTACCCTCCAGCAAAAGCCAAAAATTTTTTTTGAGTTTTTGGTCTAATTTTTTAAAAATGACCAAAATCCCCAAGATAAAACCCACCCACTGTGCTGATGATTTTTTTTTCTTTTGATTAAGGCATCAATCACACGGGAGTGATTTCTAGAGATGGGCAAAAAACGAGTAGCAGTTAAAAAATAGCTGCTACAGGAAAAAAATTAATGTAGCTGCTAAACGTGTTCAGAAATAGCTGCTAAAATTTAGCAGCACTTGAAGGCTCTCGATTGGTCAAAAAATAGCATCTATACTGCTACGCGCTGTCCAATGAGAATCTCCTAGATTTAGCAGTAGTAGATAACGAAGGAAACGACAGGAAAACACGATCATGTCCCCTGCTAAAATTTAGCAGCATTTGAAGACTCCCGATTGGTCAAAAAATAGCATCTATACTGCTACGCGCTGACCAATGAGAATCGCCTAGATTTAGCAGAAGCAGATAACGCGATCCTGTCCCTTATCAGTAGCGTAGCAGCTGCTAAAAAAAAGCACCTGTAACCTCAACCATAGAGAGTGCTAATCTGCTAATTTTTAGCAGCTACTTTTAGCTGCTATTTTTCCTTAACGAACGTAACTGCTAAATTTTCAAAAAATAGCAGATTTGCCCACCTCTAGTGATTTCCCCAAAAATATTTGAATAATCAGTTTAAAAACGGAAATAACTCCAAAAACCAAGTTTTGAGAAAATAGAAAAAAAACTGTATAAGTCGGTGCTTTCCAAACTCTGCGCCACGGCATGCCGTAAAGTGTCCCCAGAAGCACCGCAAACTCTATTGCAAATACTCAAAATCTTCTAATTTAGAACAACATCCCATATATTCTAAAATCTAACTTAAATTTTGGAGTTTTGTTTTAAGAAAATTTTCAAAAATTATTATTCAAATCTTACTTTTCTTGAGAGAGTTGTGTGTGGTTGTCCTTGAGTTTTAAACAGTAGAACTTTTTTTAATTATCTTCCCTTTCTAAAATTATGGCATTTCCTTGCATATATCTGTGTATTTATATCTACTATAAATGAGTTAAGAGGGAAATTTTAAGCTCAATTTATCAATCAAATTCAGCTGATTTTATTATAAATGTGATATTTATTCAAAGTTGGATATAAGGAGTGGTTGATAAAATTTTTTAACTAAAAAATTTAAGAAAAGTAGAATACATTTAGAAAAGTTTGTACATTTTCATTTGCTTTCAATATAAAAGTATCAGCAAGTTAACTTTAGAAAATGTCAGTTCAAAATTTAATAAACTTACAACTTTAAATTTTTCTAAAGTTTAATTTCTTTTTATATGGGGGTGCCATGGAAGAATTTAGTCAGTAGGGGTGCTGCGAGTCAAAAAAGTTTGGGAACCACTGGTATAAGTAAGGGAATTTTCTATGTACTACCGAATTTGTACTGAAAATCTAGGACCCTATTAAGAGTACAGAATAATTATTGAAAAAATAAGTATATTCAAAAATACAGTTAAAAAAGTGGATGGACTTATATTTCCTTTTTCAACCTTATGAAATTTCAGTTGAAAACATCACTTTAATCAACATCCAAAATATATTTGTTTACAGCATAAAAGTGTAAAATGGAAAGACTAAGACAAATAAAATTAAAAATTATTATGATATTAAGTTTTAACTATCAAAGGTGTAAGTGAATATTAATGGAGTCAAACATTCATTGGATAAAAAAAGGCCTTAACACTTTTAAATTAAAAGCATTTAATTAATTTTTTTGGGTGAGTTTACAGTAGAAAGAATAAGGAAATTAAAAACAAATTAACAAAACTTTAAATTTAATCAAAAAATACAATGAATGTACATTGATTTTGCAAATTCAAAGGGGTAATATTTGCAGATAAGGGTAGTTATTTTTCCCTCTTTCCTCCTATGCGTAGAGCGAAGCTTGGATAATTTTTTTATACAAAAAGTCAATTTGCCATTTTTTGGACTCATTTCCTTTTCAAACTGGCACACACAATTCATCTGATATCTTTAGTAAAATTAAATTCTTTCTGAAATCAACATTTTTCAAAATTATGAAGGGGGACTAAAATACTTGAGAGTAGTTTCTTCCCCTTGATCTATGTAACGATAAAAACAAACAGCAATTAAAATTCATTACTTATACTTACATCTTTTCATAGTAATATACAAGGATCCATTAGTTCTGGATTTTTGAAAAAGTCTTGTCAGTTCACTCAAAAACTGAAATAAAAGGCAAATTATTCATTGGTACAAAAATATCATTTAGATAAAAAGTTAGAATTTTGGACTAAACTTAAAAAATAAAACAACCTTATAGACATAGATATAATTAATACAGAAATCAGGTTGCAAACATTCTGCAAAAATGACTAACAATTTTAGATACCCTAATAACTAATGAAAAAATATTGATATTTCTGTATTAGCCCATTGATGATGAACATCTGAAGCCCCCTCCATTAACTGTATCACTGAAATTGAAGTTCAACATTCCAATATGTAAGAACCAAAAATAATATACAATAATATATAAGTATGTATCTTAATTTACTTGTAGCAATAAAAACCTTTACAAAATAGTCCCCAATTTGGGACCGACTTGGTGATTTATGGATTAAAAATCATAAGACATATTACAAACATATAATCAGCATATTTTATTTTCTAGGTGATAACAGTATTTTAGCCTTAGTTCCCCTCGGAAAAATTCGTTAAAGTTGGCAAGTATGCCATTAAGAGCAAGTAGCATAATAAAAATAACATCGGAAGCCTCTAGCTTGAGGAACTGAAAGAGTAAAGAACTTGGATCAGTTGATGTTAATTTTGCTCAACATGATGCTGAATTGAATGAATTTTTGAGAATGGGAGTTGCTTATAGGGAAAGCTTTTCATTTTACAGAATTTTAAGCAGACCCAGCCATTAGCCATTAATGTGCTTTATTATGCAGAACTAAGTTAATTCTGCAATAGTACGTATTTTTTCCCTGACTCATCAATATTGGGAGGGTTTCCACAGTTATTACAATGATTTCTGTAATCTGCAGTAAGAAAACAACCGTAGAAACTATATAGAATAGTCTCTACTAAGTACTAATTGATTGAATCCCTATATTTATAATGTTATCATAAAGTTTACAGACAGACTTCAAAAATGTAATATTTTTGCAATATAACCATCATGTGAAATTTGTCCCATTCATCTCCACTATACCCTACTTTATGGCTTGTTTATGTTTACAATCTAACTTTGCTAAACTAAAAAGAAACCACAAATGATATTTTACATATAATTATCAAGTGTACTTAATCAATGAAAGAAGCATTTACATAAAAAATAGAGAGGGTATACAGGGAGACATAGTTTCAAACAGCAAATGGGAAAGAAAAGATGTCCTCACAAGAAAAGCCATTACACAAGAAAGTAAGAATAGGAACACAGTAAATATAATAATTAAAAAAATAATTCAAAATTTGAGATGTTTACGTTTTTAAAGCTAGTTACTTCAGTTTATCCATCTAAAATAAACACGAGATTTATAAGCCATGGGGACTTTCTAAAAACTCACTTTTAGAATTTCCGAATTTATATAGATGATAAAAGATCACGTATCAGCTGGTACATTAACTTTAAAATTATACAAATTTTAAAAAGGATTCTAATTATATTTAAGAAACAATTAATGATGCGTTTTAAGAGTGTTGGTATGTTTTATTTCCAAAATATTTAATACCAAAAGAAAAGTACTATCTATTTGAGGAAAACAAAGAGACGAGTATTAATTTTAATAGATAAAAAGTTTGGAACTTAAGTAATAACTAATTGTATTTACTTACATTTTCATTCTCTAACAAAACCATGTTTGTTTGCGTTTTTACAACATTGCTTAAAGTGCAGAAAATCAACGTCTTTGTTTTGGCAACGTCGATTAGATTCTTTTCACTTCAAATCAAATAGCTTTTAACTATAGCACAGACAAAACTAAACTGACTGATCAGTGGGCGGGGCCAATCATTTGGTTCTCGACGAGCAGAATGTTAAACTAATTTTCAAGCCTCGTTTCAAAAATGGGAAATGCAACGATTTTTCAAATTTAATTTATTTCGATAGAGGTTCCTTAAAAAATAGCATGACGTCACTACTGTCTTCGGTACGACACACAGGCCCGCCGACAGGGGGGGGCAAAGGGGGCACTTTCCCCCGGGCCCGGGGATTTTCCCAGCCCTATAGGGGCCCGTAAAGAATCTCCATCTTGAGATACACTACTAAACGTTCTGAAACAAGAATACCCATTCATAGATTTTTTCCCCAACTACCCTTCTTCTTCCTGAGAACGGGCCCCGGGCCCCCCTCCTTCCTGGAATGCAATCTCCAACGTTTCGAAACTCAGCAAACTAAGATAATTTACCACCTGCAAGCTGCAATACATTCCAAGAATTGTCACAAGATAAGGCACGGAAGGGCCCGAACCGGACCTGACACCCCCCAACCCTGGATGGAAAGGTCTTTCGTTAGCCAAAACAAACAGGAAATGAGCCTTCCTCTTGACCGACCCCAGACACAGAGGACAGTGGAGAAGTTTCAAGCCATTTACCCATGCAGACATGTGGATGTAGAAAGCGTAGGTTCCGTTAAACGTGTATCATCTGTTTTTAAAAATCGTCTATAATTTTTTTTAAATTAATAAAATTTTTTCCCGATTGTTTCAAAGTTATCGTTTGAAAAAGTTTTTAACGATAGTCTTCTGAGATAGACCGTACGTCTAGGTGAGTTGTATTCATTTTTTAAGCATAATACACATTTCAGCTATCAAATACAGTCGAAAATATTATACGTATTTGTATTTTTCTAGTTGTTTCTGTCTCTTGTTTTACATATGCTAGAGGGTTTTAAAGGCATTGCTGTTTGTTTAATTTTCTTTTAAAAAATGGAAATTTTCGATAATGAAAAGTTTTATAAACCATAAAAAAATTTACTTAGAGAACAAGAAAATTTATTCCATTATTAAATGAAAATAAAATTGAAGAATCGGTTGAAAATAGTATACGTATTTTGCATTTTACTAGGTTGTTTTTGTCTCATGTTTTGTATATATTGGTTTTGGGGGGAGAGGTTTAAAGGCATTGCTGTTTGCTTAATTTTTTTTTAAAAAAGGAAAATTTTTGACAGTGAAAAGTTTTATAAATCATTAAAAGAGAATTTATTACACTATTAAATAAAAATAAAATTTAAGAATCAATGATTTTTAAATTGTATTAAAAATTATAGTATATGATGTCTGTTATTAAGGCTGTCCCAAAATTAATTAATACCTTTACAAAATTAATAAAAAATAAACTAAAGGAGATAAAAACATACGGTTTGTTGCTAACTACTCTTTTAGCCTGGGAGTTTTTTATACGAAATTTCATACTCCACAGAGACTTAAAAAATTAAGGGTTTAGGAATGTTTCTTATTCAAAAATCCATATTATGCTTAATAAATTGCTTAAAAACAATTTTTTAACACAATTTTAACTAGAAAGAAGGGTTCAATATAATTTTTATTCGATTCTTGAATTATTAATTATTTCAGATTTTAATAAACTTGTATTTTTACTCTATTACTAAATGTCACAATACAAATTGTATTGTACAAGTTTACAATACAAATTGTATTGTAAACTTGTATTTAATAAACTTGTATTAGAAATAGTAATTTGGGCTATTGTTTTTCCATTGAGTTCATATTTTTCTAAAAACGGCTGATTAAAACAATTTTTTTTATGAATTTGATTAAATTTGGATTCTTCCATTAGAACTGTTATTTAATGCGTTCTAATCTGAATAGAACAATAAATGTTCTTGGTCTAAAAATACCTTTTATATTAATCATGAATGAACTGTTTTTTTTAATGAATAAAAATTAAGATGTTTTACAAAAAGTTTGATACAGAAAAGTTTAAGTGTGCATTTTTAAATTGGATTAAAGGTGTAATAATTAATTTGTTTGTTTCATGTATACAGTGCGAAAAAAGTGATTTTTCTAAGCTTTAAAGTTATTTTAATTTTCTAGAAAAAGGAGGTGTGAATTAAAATAAACTATAGTGAACTATAGCTGTTATGGTGTAAGTTTAAAGGTCAAGGATAGAAGGAAGCTGAATAGTACTTATTCTAGACTAGATCCTGTTAATATAAAGCTAAGGTAATTATTTAATAATTGTTTCTGTAAAACTATTTTGGAAAACTATATTGGAAAATTTGGAATTAGTTAAAAAATTGTTTATAAAATTACAACAGAGCTAGGTATGATTATCTCCATTCAATATATCTAGAGGAAAGCTTCCCAAGTGAGAGATGGCACTTTAATTATATCAATTTATTGTTATGTGATAAATGATTCAGTAAAACTTAAAAGTGGGATTTTGTATATTATTTACCTCCTTGAGAGAGAGATTCGAAATTCATAATACTTTTATATGAAAAAAACCCCTAAAAATTTGTATTTTAATTAAAATTCAAAATGTCCCTCATTTGCGATACGCGTCTCCTAATATGAGAGTATTTAATGTCATGAAATGGTCTTAAAAGTGTTGTTAACATCCTAAAATACATCCATTACATACTTAAAATACATTTTAAATGTCACATCTTAAAAGTGAATTCATAGGGAAGAACGGGACACATTCCCACAAAAATAACATTTTTGACTACTTCTCCATATATTTATAAAATATTGAAACAAAAACTGATTTATTCATAAGTTTACAGCATTCCTGAAATTTAATATAGTATTTCTTAAATCAGATAAAAACTTAGCGTAAAAGTTTTCTAAAAGCATTAAACAAAATATTCTACAGCTGGTTTTAAAAGAACTTTCATAAATAAATGCATAAAAACAAGACTAATATTAAAGAATATTAAATAAAAACACATTTTAGACGGAAAACAATAATTTTTAAAACTTATCAAATTTCTATCATATCAGTTAAAACTGGAAAAATTCTAAAAGCTTTGAATTTTAAGTTTAATACTAAAATTATTTTAACTAATTAAGCTTAAAGTACCTTAAAATACTATATGTAAAGTCTGAAAATGCGTTCGAAATAAAAAAAAAAGAATTAGAATGGATTTTTAAACTGTTCGAATGTTCCTCTAGTTTGAATATAGGTTGGTGCTGGCGTTCCTGACTTCCAAAGGTTTCAGGTAAGATATTGAAATTTTTTAGAGAAAACCATTGAGGCGCTTACAATGAGCTAAGTCCAACATTGGAGTTAGCTCGATGTTCCTCCAAGTGCCTCAATTACTTAATATGTGTGTGTGCAATAACTCTATGGTGCAAAGTGATTCTTTCAAAACAAATGTAGTTTGAAATAGTTAGTTATTGTATTGTTCAAGAAACTACTACCTATTGTACTAGTTCCATGAAGAAAACCTACCTAGGAAGAAAAGAAATACTCGAACAATTATTTAGATTTCCACAAAGATTGAATACTTTGAACAACTCTTAGTATAATAAATTAATGTATAGTGGTCAGATATGTGTACAGTTTCGTTTTAATTATGTCAAAAGTGATAGATATATGTAAAAATATTATGTCTAATTAATTTTAAGGTAGTACGTAAAAGTAAAGAGGGCCCGGGACTGTCGTTGCCCCGGGGCCCGCTGTGGCTCTCGGCGGCCCTGACGACACACTAGTACGAATACGAAAGCGATGATTCCTTTTTCCTTTGAAAGTATTGATTGGTTGAAGATCTAAAATTTTGAATAGACATGCGTTTTATAACCCCATCGCCATGCGCAGCGCACTGAGCTATAAACAAACTGGAACAACCTCTGATGATATAGCTTGCGACCGAACGTGCCGGCGCGACATCCTATGAATACCTTTATGCGCATGCTCCGCATCTTAGCGATCTCGGACACGATTCTAGGTATCACTACTGTCTCTAATCAGCACTAATGCTAAGAGTGACCGCAATTGTAAAAACTGCGTAGCAGTGACAATGCCTCGCCAAAAGAAATCTAGAATCCTAATTTTAATATTTTAAAAATGATATAAAAAGGGTTTAATACTACCCTCCTGCACATGCAAGACTTTTTTCTGGGCTGCTTTTTAGTGCTGATTACAGATATTTAATCAAAACTGTGGTTTGAAAGATTTTAAAATTTTAATTTTTTTAAAATTGATTTAAAAATGGTTTAATACTACACTCCTGCACTTGCTGATTACAGTGATTTAATCAAAAATAGTGTGACTGTGGATTGAAAATTTATGAAATTTTAAATTTCGATTTAAATCGCACGTTGGACACGTGTCAATATTCAAACGGTTGTTTTTTCCATTGTAAGACAGCTATGACCTTGAAATTTCAATATGTTGTAATAACAGTGAATCTACCTAATCTATTAAATTTTCAGGGTCCGGGTAAAATTAGGGGGTCGTATACAAATTAAAAACCGTTCAAAGTCTAAAAGTAGCAGAAAAATTTCAAAATCTAGATTAGTGCGATACGCTGTTTGAAGCGTTTCTTCTAGTTGCACAACACACTAAAATTTTATCAAAATCGATTGGCAGGTTTTTGAACTGGAATTTTTTTAAGCATTAAAATACACCAGATGTGCATGTAATTGGGCTAATTAAGGGACTTCCCATAGAGCTAGGACCATGAAATTTATATATGTTAATTAGGGGGCCATATACATATTGAAAACTGTAATAAACTTGAATAATTTATAAATCCAGAACTAATTCATAAATCCCTTAATGTGATACATATTTTTGTTCGTCTAAAAGTCTACTACAACATATTAATATTAAACGAATCGAAATGTTATTACGAATGACTTTGGGAAAAAAATTTCAAGTAAAACGAAAATTCTTTGAACCTAAATTACAAACGCAATATGTACATATTCCCCTAAAAACTTACAATTCCTGGAACCATTTTTTATAAGCTTTCTAAATATGTAAAGCATTAAAATGTAAATTTAATAGTAAACAAACCGAGAACTCAAATCTGGGAAATATTCCAGAGTCATTCGCGTTAAGGACCAGTAGGCTCCATTCTGCTTTGAAAAATTCTCAATTACTTCATAATCACCATGGAAACCCAAAATTCTGGAAACACTTTACCATAACAGTCCTTTACCCATAAGTAAAATTTAAAAAAAAATTAAATAATATTTATCGATTTATTAGGAAAAAAGTGGACTTGTGTTTTTGACGATCATGTCGACTTTATTAATAAAACTAATTACTCCCTAAATATAAAAGAATTCCCAAAGAATAAATGATGCTATGGAACAAATGGGTATCACTCTTTGACACTTTGTCAATTTTTGACGATACTCATAGCGTCAAAACCAGTGGCGTGCGGTGACATTTTTCCCAGGGCAAGCAATCAGGTATATTTCTTGTAATTTTTTTTTTAAATTTCGGATGGTTGTTGCAGTTTCACAGGGACGACTAATACAGGTCAATTTTGGCCCCGTTTATCGGCACCTTCACAAAAAATGTACTAACAAAAACTGCACCTTCACAAAAATTATTATTAAATTATATGAATATCTTGTATTTAATTTAGTATTTAAGTTTACATAAAATTGAAGAAAAAAGTAATTTAAAGCAGCTTTCATTAATTTTATAGTTTTCATTAAAAATATTGGTGCTATTATACAACAGGGTGCCACTATTGTTGGCATTATAATCCACTATCCAGTATAACAAACAAAAAAACAAGGGGCACCCTATTGTATAATGAAACCAAAATAAAATATTAACTATATAAAAAATTTCACAAAAATTAAAAAATGTTATAATTTTTCACAAAAATTAAATTGCCGTGAAAATTTTTCAGAAAAATGGGGGGTAAGTTTAAAATCCTAGATTGGCCCCTTGTCAATGCAGCTAGACATCGTTTAACGTTTACTTGGTCAACCGATAGATGGCTCTGCAAATCATTGAAAGCAAAATCCGAATTGCTTACAATAGTGGGGTCGCTTATGTCATGTTTCGAAAAACTTTTGGCAGAAGCTTAGTGAGTGGTATCATTCGATTCGTAATGACGTCTATATTAACGTGGTACCGGGTGTTTTTTCCGAATTCCGTGCAGGGGGTTTCTATGACGTCATGAATGCAAGATGGCCGCCGCAGGAAAAAAGCTGTAAATGGCGATCTAGGAATGTTATCGGAACTATTTTTGGACAAAAAGCTCAGAAATATATATTTTTATCGAATAGCTACAAAAATAAGCATCTAAATCGGTTAAAAATTGCGTTTATGACGTCATAACCAAAAAATGGCTATTTTCACCAAAAATACAGTATTTTGTCATGTAATACTTTAAAAAGATGCTATTTTCAACGTGAATGTAATGAAAATATGTTCATAATAAAAAAAAACAACAATGGAAATTTCATTGGTGGTCACAAAAGGCGGATATGACGTCAGAAATCCAAAATGGCTGCCACACAGAATAAAATTATTTATTTTTTTATTCAAAAATGTTTTAATTGGGAATTATTACAGTTATATGAATGTAATAAAGGTATTTTGAGGATAAAATTCAACAAAACATTTTAAAATTCTTGAAAATAGCATCGAAATATTAGGTGTGAAAGACAGAACTACAGTATTTTGTCATGTAATACCTTAAATAGATGCTAATTTCAACGTGAATGTAAAGAAAATATGTTCATAATTAAAATGCCAGCAATGGAAATTTCATTCTTTGTCACACAAGGCGGATATGGCGTCAGAAATCCAAGATGGCTGCCATATAAAATGTATTTCTTTAGTTTTTTACTCCAAAAATTTTTATTTGGGAATTATTATACTTTTATTAATGTTGTAATAAAGTCATTTTAAGGATAAAATAATTCCCAATTAAACTTTTTTGGAATAAAAAACTAAAGAAATTCATTTTACATGCCAGCCATCTTGGATTTCTGACGTCATATCTGCCTTTTGTGACCACCAATGAAATTTCCATTGTTGGGATTTTAATTATGAACATATTTTCTTTAAATTCACCTTGAAAATATCATCTATTTAAGGTATTACATGACAAAATACTGTAGTTTTGTGTTTCGCACCTAATATTTCGGTGCTATTTCCAGGGATTTTAAAATGTTTTGTTGAATTTTATCCTCAAAATACCTTTATTACATTCATATAAGTGTAATAATTCCCAATTAAAACATTTTTGAATAAAAAAAAATTAAAAATTTTATTCTGTGTGGCAGCCATTTTGGATTTTTGACGTCATATCCGCCTTTTGTGACCACCAATGAAATTTCCATTGTTATCTTTTTTTATTATGAACATATTTTCATTACATTCACGTTGAAAATAGCATCTTTTTAAAGTATTACATGACAAAATACTGTATTTTTGGTGAAAATAGCCATTTTTTGGTTATGACGTCATAAACGCAATTTTTAACCGATTTAGATGCTTATTTTTGTAGCTATTCGATAAAAATATATATTTCTGAGCTTTTTGTCTAAAAATAGTTCCGATAACATCTCTAGATCGCCATTTACAGCTTTTTTCCTGCGGCGGCCATCTTGCATTCATGACGTCATAGAAACCCCCTGCACGGAATTCGGAAAAAACACCCGGTACCACGTTAATGTAGACGTCATTACGAATCGAATGATACCACTCACTAAGCTTCTGCCAAAAAATTTTTTTACACCATTGGTTTTTGACACAAGCGACTCCACTACAAGTGAAAAATTAAAATGACGACTTTTTCCCCTTAAACACTCATTTAAAAACTCAATCGAGATAAATTAGAGTTTAAACAGCAAGTACTTGCAAATTCTGCCAAAAGTTTTCTCCAATTCACACTTTAAAAGCTTCGGAAAAAATTAGTCTACCGAGATCTGAAGTACAGAAAACCACGGGACGGCAGAAGCAATTCTCAGGGGAGAAGGAGAAGAGGGGCACTGCGCTGTTTCTCCCGCGCGCTGGAAAAGACGGTGACTCGCCTTTAGTGAACTCTCCTCGAGACAACCCGGCACCGTATGGTTACATACAGAAGGAGCGTGGATATAAAAATAAATTATCGCAAAATAAAATTTTATATTCTTGGTGTGGAATTTTAAAGAAAAGCTTCATATTTTTAGGCAAGCAATGCTTACATTGCTTATATGGACGGCACGCCACTGGTCAAAACCTATTATCAAATGGGCACGCAGCTGGACTAAGAGCCCTCCATTTGGCGACTCGCATTGCGGTCGCCAAGTTGGCAGTATATCACGATTAGATATAGTGTATAGTTGGTGACTGCAATACGAGTCACCAAATGGAGGACTCTTATTCCAGCCACAGAGAAATATCCTAACAGAGGGTCCACGAGGCTATTTTCAAATGCGTTACTGATGTGAGGGCGCCACACTAGATTCTGGAACGTATGCCGACCGCTTAAATCTCTCGCCAAATTAGAACTCAGCGCATGCGCAAAAAGGTGTTTTCGATCTCCCATAGGCAGCCGGCGAACGATTCAGACTGGATCCAAACGCTAGTGAGTTTAGTGCGATCCCAGCGCCACAATTCTCCCAACCTGTAACAAGATGTCATGATTTTCGATTTCCATTATGGCCTATGGCCGTGGACTCTCTGTTCTAGTACTCTGTGATTCCAGCTAGCTGTGCCATCAAGTGCATGGAAGACGTGTTTCTAATCTGTACTATATTTATTTCAACGTTATACAGTTGAACATGGGATAAGTAGAATTAATTAATGTTACTAAATTAATTAGACATTGATTAATGTGACTTAAAAGCGTCAGTTTTCTCTCTACAGGGCTAAAATCCTCTTGGAATATTCTTAAATTCAGTTTACCAATGCAATGCAAGAGTGAACTTTAATTCACGCAATAGATTGGTTTATTTATGTTACTATTTTAGGTTTATTTTGTAGACTAAAACATTATTTTAAACTATTCATACTTTCTTTAGGAAAGAATACATAATCAAAAATGGTGCAATTGGGGATACTTGAATTTCATAGCGCACTTATTTTAAAAGTTGCATACATAAATAAAGTATAACTTACTTTATTTCTTTAAAGGTTATTTTTGTCTTTCACTTTGTAATTTTTTTTCTTCTCTAGCTGTATTTAAAACTATTTTTTGAAAGTTTAAATAATAGCACATGTAAATTGAAATATTTTTAATTTAATAACTATAGTTTATTTCTCTAATGTTAGCTTTAAAAAAGTTTTAGAAATTTGGCTTCTTATTTGGCGTGTATTTAGAGTTGGCTCAAGCATCTGTTTATCATGGCTCATGTATACCCCTGATGGGAAGATACTTGGCCACATTATAAAAGAAAATGTAAACAGTTATTAGGGATAGAAAAATGGTCCATATGAAAACAACTACCAATCAGTTAATATTAAAGAAAAAAATTCAAACAATATTTTTTACAGAAAAAAGTGGAGAGAAAAATTAAACTGTAAAAAGTGATGCAATTATCCCCACTTTCCCCTATATTGGACTACCTGAGTGGATGCATTTAAAGCTTAGGGTTAGGTAGTTGTTCTATCAATTATTAATTACAATCGTACAATTATTCAAATCATGTAATTAGCCTTGATCCAGGTATATAACTATATTTTTTCCTATATACTATCTTTTTCTTCAAATTTGGAACACTTCTTAGAATGTCAATAACTAAAATTCAAAATGCAATCTACCAAAAAATGCTCTTTGAAGTGTGCATACTTTGCACTTTAAATAAATGTTTATTAATTAATAGAAGTATTTAAAAAATTACATTAATTTTTACAACACTAAGAAAATTTAAATGGTGTCCTCACAACATTCCTCTTATTATTATCGTCGATTATTTTATGATAAATCTGAAAAGCACTCGTTTTCTTGCAAAAGGAGGGTTCAAGGTTTTTTCCCCTATTTATTGTATAAGTTGCATCCATCATTCTACTATACATTTTTGTTAACCTTTTAGAGTTAGGGGCCTTCAAATTGTGGGGCCCCTTGGCCCGGGCCTAGTGGTAAATCAGGGCCTGTTGACAAAGCGCGGTTTAATGTGAAAAAAAACTCTACATTTTTCACGGGGCCCCCTCTAGGCGGTCCTCTCATCTCTTGAATTGATTTTTGAAGTATCCAAATTTTCTACTATAAATTTTTGTTAACCTTTTAGAGTTAGGGGCCTTCAAATTGTGGGGCCCCTTGGCCCGGGCCTAGTGCATGGTAACTGGTAAATCAGGGCCTGTTGACAAAGCGCGGTTTAATGGGAAAAAAAACTCTACATTTCTCACGGGGCCCCCTCTTGGCGGTCCTCTCATCTTTTGAATTGATTTTTGAAATATCCAAATTTTGGCTTGGGCCCCCTTTTTCATAAGGCCCCCTTCTGGGTGGCGATCGCCACCCGGGCCAGTCCGGCCCTGAACCTTGGCATCCAAAGCATTCGCACGACATCACTGGAGGATAAAAACAACGTTGCACGTTGCTAAGGCCGTTGTTAGGTAAAGTCATGTGATTGAAAATGCTCTATTGGATGCTTCTATTTCCCGCCCCTAACTACAGCCTTAGCAACGTTAATTTTGTCCTCCAAGTGACGTCATGTGCGAATGGTCTATAAAAGCGTTTAAAAACAACCAACCAACCAACTCTCTGATGAGCCGCGTTTGTTTGAGATTTGAATGGCAATACTTTGTGATCGCTGGTTTATGCATATTTGTATATGATGTTTAGTGTTTAGAATATTGACGTTTATCAATGAATGACGTTGTAGTTTAGAGATAAAGTACTCAATAAAAGCAGCTGGCTTGACCCTCTCAAGGTATTAGGCATCTTGAACAGTTGTTCCTGCCGGCGCAGTAGTCAGTCTTGTGTAAGTAACTTATTTTTATTCTAAGTGAATTTCATAATCGAATTTATTCTTTGTTGTTTTTTTTTTTCATGTGTAGTGTTTATTATCATCTTGAGTGGTTTAAATTTTTATCAGTTTTAAGTCGCTTTGTATATTGCAATTTATTATTATTTATATCGTTTACACGAGAGAGATCTTTACTTTGTTTAATGAATATTAAAGGGGTGTACCTCTACAAACCTTGGGGGTGTACCTCGAATGAATCTTGAAATAATCTCTCAAGTCTGGAAATTACAACTTTAAATTAATTTGAGCCTAACAGCGCAAAAAAGACTCGCTTGAATCTTCATAGTTATGTTTCTTATGTTGGTACTTGCGTATTATCCCGTCGTCCATTCAGCGGCCGTGTAATTCAGCCGCACAGTTCTAGTAAAGTACTAATTGGGATTTGATAAGTTTTCGGATTAAGCGACACTGTCGACGGGATAATATGCAAGAACCTTTTTTTTTAATGATAGGCTTGTCAGTAGTTAATTAGTTCTTATATTAACACTTCTGATAATGTTCTGTCAATAATAATGTATACTATAGATGACTAGTTTTTCTTGATAAGAATATAATTTGATATATTTTGGTAATTGCTTTCTTTTAGTCTTGTAACCTTTATCATGTTTATTTAAATTGTACGTTAAAGTAATATTTCCAAGTAAAATTTAATTTGAAAGTTATTGCGCTTCAGCAATATTAAGTATTATGAAAAATATTGGTATAAAATAGTGAACTTGCAAAAATAGAGCATAACTTTTGTGATGTGTAAGAATGTAAAGTAAGAATGTAAAGCTGGGTACTATATAGTCTTTGGAACTAGTCTTTCCTTTCTTTTATGTCACATTACTTTCTTTTATTTTTAGGTTAGATTTAAAATATAGTCTTCTAAAAGAAGTAGCTAAAGCATTTTGTACTTAAATTATAAAAGAATATAATTATGAACTTGTATAAATTGTTTACATATAAATATTTATTTGTAAATTGTAGGGTCGGGTAAGGTAAAATGGGTATAGAGATTTTAACAATTTATATTTGATAAAATTCAATGTTTTTTGAGTTGTTGATTTTTATTGAGACTCGAGTAAAATCAGCACACCATAAAAGCATTAAATTTTATAAATATAAACAGTTAAACCTATTTTACCCCACCTGACGCTATGTTTTATCGGTAACCTGCATGAGTCAGTGGGTAATACGAAACAGGTTTCTTTCTGATGTGTTTGAGAATTTTTTAATATATTTATTAAAATTTTTAAGGGTTAACTGCCCACCTTCTGGGCTATGCGTATAGTGATAACATAAAATAATTACAATGCTTTTTCATTTTGAATTAAAGTTTAGAGAATATCTAACTTCAGGTGTCTACTAATATTGGGGCTATATGCGAGACTTGTTTCAATGCACTGTATATTTCTGATATATGAGAAAATATTAAACTCGCCCAAATTCTTTCAGGCTGATGAGTGAGGCCGCCTCTCCGGTGAGATGTCCTGGCGTCACCCGTAATTGCCCCGCAGTCTGGAACTGCGCCTGCGGCACTTTCAAGGATGCAACCAACTGCTACAGCTTCTGTAACAAGGTAAAACTTCTTGAAATCGATGCATGTTCTTTTTTTTAATTGAATTTCTCTTATTATATTTTTGAAAGGGGTTATATAAGTTAGGTTTAAAATCTTATAGTCAGGGTGCCTAGTCAAAAAGTGCGAAATCGCGTATGGCTTAAATGTTTTGATGGTTTCTGATAGAGTTAATAGTGTAGATTTCTAAACCGGTTGATGCCACTCTGCAATTGTTGAGGAATCTTTAAAAATTTAAAAAATTTAAAAATGGCCCAAAACAAATTTCAAAAAATCATATAATAGTAATTGGGACTTATGATACATGTTTATAGGCTATTTTTTAGTGCTGAATACAAATATTCCAATTAAAAAAAAAGTTTAAAATTTAAATTTTTAAAAATTATTTGAAAAATTGGATATTCGAAAAAAATAAAACATCGCTCAAAACCGCAAAATAAGTAATTCAAACGGTTATCCCTTAGAAATGACTTAAATAATGACATACTAAAATTAAAAGAAAATCCGGGCAATAAAAAATTTAATTTATTGCAAATTTTCAATTTTTTTGGCCTCAAAAATCGACCTTTTCAAAAATTCTTGTTAAAAATGTTTAAAGCATTTGAGAAGGTCATTTTTCCATGGATATTGTAGTTATATAGCTATATAACATAAAAAAAACACAATTGATGATTAAATCATTATTTAATTAATTAATTTATTAAAATGAACATTAAAAATACAGGTAAAATCATTCAATCAAATAAAACGGAAAATATTTTAATAATATTCAGTGAAAAATCATCTAATAAAAAGTTAAATTAAAAACAGGCAAAATTTTATTTAAAAAATTAAATTTTTAACAAATTTAAATTTTTAAAATTCGCTGTATAGGCATGTGATACATGTCTGTAGGCTATATTTTAGTGCTGTTTACGAATATCAGGCTAACTTTTAAATAAATTTTAGAATAAGTTTGGAAACATTCAAAACAAAAGTATTAAGATAAATGCTTTAATTTTTTCTTACTTATTTTAAATTTTATTGAAAAGTTAGCCTGATATTCGTAAACAGCACTAAAATATAGCCTACAGACATGTATCACATGCCTATATACAACGAAATTTAAAAATTTTTAAATAAAATTTTGCCTGTTTTTAATTTAACTTTTTATTAGATGATTTGTCACTGAATATTATTAAAATATTTTCTGTTATATTTGATTGAATAATTTTACCTGTATTTTTAATGTTCATTTTAATAAATTAATTATTTAACTAATGATTTAATCATGAATTGTGGTTTTTTTATGTTATACAGTAACGGACCTCTTATCCGTAAAGCTCGGGACCGGCATCATCTCGGATTTCCGAATTTTACGGATTTTTGAACATTTTCCCGAAAACCGGGGTAAAACCGGTTTTTCAGCCTCAAAACACCGCATTCAGAATTGCGTGTGTATCGTTACGAAAATACGCAGATCTGCGGAGCCGCGCAAGAATGAAAAGAAAAACGATCTCCCAATCTCGCGTGCGCGGCTCCGGCATCATCCCCCTCCCTCCCGAACATTTCCCCTTCTTAATAGCCAAGGAGAAAAAAAAACAATCCTCCCGATCGTCTGCTGCCTCGTAGTTAACTCATTCACATCGCTGAAAATTCAAAACGAAACTGAAACTAATACGCTCTCTCGAAAATCAGCTCTACTGCATGAAAACGATGCATTCGGCACCGGCTTTCCCTCTTTCAATCGCAATATTCCTAGAACACAACCCGTAGAAAAATGCATCCAATTGGTCCCTTTCAAATCGCTCTCCTCTCCCTCCCACTGATATCAAACAATACTCCGTCCGCATTACGAGAATCGGTCTCGGCGCTCCTTCTGCTCTAACAAAGGGCGGAAGTGGATCGCGGAAACCGGAGGGGGAGTGGACACGGAGGACACGCTGAATCCCTTCGGATTCAGATCTTTAAAAAAGAAAACTTATTTCGGAAAACCTTACGGATTTTCGCGGATTCGGAACTTCAAAAAAAAAAAACTGATTTCGGAAAACCTTACGGATTTTTGAACATTACGGATTTTTGGGACACGGATAAGAGGTCCGTTACTGTATAGCTATCTAACTACAATATCCATGGAAAAATGACCTTGGCAAATGCTTCAAACGTTTTTAACAAGAATTTTTAAAAAGGTCGATTTTTGAGGCCAAAAAAATTGAAAATTTGCAATAAATTTAATTTTTTATCGTCCGGATTTTCTTTTAATTTTAGTATGTCATTATCTAAGTCCTACTTGTACTACTAATATTGGGGCTATATGCGAGACTTGTTTCAATGCACTGTATATATCTGATATATGAGAAAATATTAAACTCGCCCAAATTCTTTCAGGCTGATAAGTGAGGCTGCCTCTCCGGTGAGATGTCCTGGCGACACCCGCAATTGCCCCGCAGTCTGGAACTGCGCCTGCGGCACCTACAAGGACGCATCCAACTGCTACAGCTTCTACAACAAGGTAAAACTTCTTGAAATTGATGCATGATCTTTTTTTTTTATTGAACTTCTCTTATTATATTTTTTTGAAAGGGGTTATATAAGTTAGGTTTTTTTTCTTTTGGCATGAAATTTCTGGAGCTGCAGGCAACTTGATATAAAAAGAATGAAATAAATTAATTTTTAACAAAAAAGAAACAGACTTAAAAAATGCGCCTAAAAGTAAGAAATAATTTTTATCCAAAAAACAATACTACTTTTTAACATAATTTTTGAAGTCGAAACACTTTCACAATAAATTAACATTCCTCGCTAACATTAAAAAAAGAACACGTAATTAGCATATAACATAAGATAAAAGAAAATTTCTGTTTAAAGTTATTTTAAGAGTTAGTGTTTTAGAATATTTATTACAATTTTTAAGGATTAACTGCCCACTTTCTTGGCTATGCGTGTAGTGATAATGATAGAATAATTTTGAAGCTTTTTCTTTTTAAAATAAAGTTTAGAGATTATCTAACTTGAGGTGTATTGGGGTTATATGCGAGACTTGTTTCAATGCACTGTATATTTCTGATACATGAGAAAATATTAAACTCGTTCAAATTCTTTCAGGCTGATGAGTGAGGCCGCCTCTCCGGTGAGATGCCCTGGCGACACCTGCAATTGCCCAGCAGTCTGGTACTGCGCCTGCGGCACCTAGGATGCATGCGACTACTGCAGCTTGTGCAACAAGGTAAAACTTCTTAAAATTGATGCATGATAATTTCTTTTATTGAATTTCTCTTATTATATTTTTGAAAGGGGTTTAAGGGGTTACATAAGTTAGGTTTAAAATTTTACTGTTTTTTCTGTTTAAAGTTATTTGAAGAGTTAAAGTGTTTTAGAATATTTTAGTATATTTATTACAATTTTTAAGAGTTAACTGCCCACCTTCTTGGCTATGCATGTAGTGATAACGATAGAATAATTTCGAAGCTTTTTCTTTTTAAAATAAAGTTTAGAGATTATCTAACTTGAGGTGTATTGGGGCTATATGCGAGACTTGTTTCAATGCACTGTATATTTCTGATACATGAGAAAATATTAAACTCGTTCAAATTCTTTCAGGCTGATGAGTGAGGCCGCCTCTCCGGTGAGATGCCCTGGCGACACCTGCAATTGCCCAGCAGTCTGGTACTGCGCCTGCGGCACCTAGGATGCATGCGACTACTGCAGCTTGTGCAACACGGTAAAACTTCTTAAAATTGATGCATGATAATTTCTTTTATTGAATTTCTCTTATATAACCCCTTAAACCCCTTTCAAAAATATAATAAGTTAGGTTTAAAATTTTACTGTTTTTTCTGTTTAAAGTTATTTGAAGAGTTAAAGTGTTTTAGAATATTTTAGTACATTTATTACAATTTTTAAGAGTTAACTGCTCACCTTCTTGGCTATGCATGTAGTGAATAATTTCGAAGCTTTTTCTTTTTAAAATAAAGTTTAGAGATTATCTAACTTGAGGTGTATTGTGTTCTGTATCGAGGTTATTGCCAAATTTGGTGAGATCGACCTTCATCTAAATCCCTACTGGGCTGGTAGAAGCCATTTTCAATGGTTATTGCCCAAATCTGGCGACATTTGGCCAAAACCTTGGAATCTGTCCCAAATGTTACATAACCTCTTCATCTCCCAAGCCCTTCATTTATAAAGAAAGATATGTGCATAACCTTTTCTATACCATTCCTCATAGAATACTGCTTTTTTAATAGTTAAAGGATTAAGAATTATTATAAGAGATATTGAAACTGTATACTTTTCAATTATCTTTGATTATCTGCTTGTCTTGGATGCATAGATGCATTACATATTCCTTTCTCTATTATAGCCTGAAGGCGCACCTTCAACTTCACCGCATATTTCAACAAAGCCGTTGTGCTGGACTTGCGAGACACCTGTACCAAAAGAGGCTGTTCCTGACTCTACCAGCGTCATATTATCTGGAATTGGTAAGCTATTGCAAGCTTACAAAGTAATTTTAGGGATTTGATTTTCTTTCAGAGAAATTTAATTTCTTAGTTGAATGTATAGCTTTCGTAACTAATAGCTGCCCAAACCATAATTTTAGCACAATCGTGCCAGGACTGTGTCACTTTAATAATTTTTTAACAAAACTGGACGGGTTTAGTAGTGTTTTATGTTCTGCTCCTACTTATCTTTAAGAATGTTTAAATTGCAAAATGCGTACTAGAATATTGTTTTAAATGCTGCAATCAAGACTACACATTCATGATTTTGGGTCCAGCGTCGGGCTAGCCACTCAGCCTGGTCACAAGCCAAGTAATTAGCACCCCAGGCCTAAAGGCAAATGAAACGGAGATGGGCACTGCCTGATGGGCCACTAGGCCCGGGCAGATTTTGATTTGATTGATTCATGATTTTAATGCAAACACTAGTTACATTGTTTGCCACTTTTAAATATAGAACTGCTTATAATTATCAAGTGATTATTGTTGTCATTCTTATCTTGGACAAATGTGATCACATTAAGTGGAGTCTACTGTATCTGAATTAACAAAATAATATTTTTAAATTGACGTTCTTTATTTCACTCAAAATTCAGACACGATGGGAACTACTTTGTTTATTAGTGACATCGTAGGGTCAACTTAAGTTGCTGTCTAGTATAGTATACTGAACTGCACAAGTTTATAGTGCACAAGTTTTTTGATGCTAGAGATACGACATAAGTATTAAAAAGCATTGGTTAATTTCTTCACAATTTACAATGCTTGGAGATAAATTTCCTCTTATCTTTAGTTAAAAATAACACTTCATTATAAAATTTATTATTGTTGTTACCAAAAACTATTGAGTTATTTTAAGTGTTGAATGTGATTTTTAGGGAGGCAAATTTATTTACCACTTAGATAAAGTATTTAACACTAATTTTAATCTCTAAAACTAGTTTACTTTTTAGTGTCCTGATGAGGCCTGCAGTCTTATAAGCAACCATTGCTGCTCCAAAGGTCCCCCAGTTTGTGATCCTGCAATTTAAAGGATAAAGATACAAAAGGCTTGGCACTTTTCCTACCCATCATCATCTAGGACTTTGTTTTTGTTGATTTAGATATCAACTTGGTGGTGTTTTTCATGAACTGTTCATTTTTGAAGTGTAACGATTGTTTTGTAATGATTGTTCGAGGTTTTATCTAATGTTGTTTTCTAAAAGGAGCTTTGTCTCAGTTTTTCCCCCTGTATTGGCAGAAGTGGTTGAGATAGGTCAATTGTTAGGAAAATTCGGTTCTCCCACTTCTAGAGGGAATCAAACCTTTGTGTTTAGTGTATGAGTTTTTAGTTGTTCTTTGTTGGCCGGTAGTTTTAGGCTGTATTTATGCTAATTACAGTGTAAAGCATAAATATGGCCTACCTCGAACTTTCGATCTCCTGTTCAACCACTTTCTATGCTACCCAATGTAAGTATGTCTTGTGTTAATCTGCATATTATTTTTGCTTTATTAAACGTTAGTTTAACTTTTAAATTTGTGTTGAGTCATTTATTTGAAAGCTTCCATACTCTGCAAGTTGAATTTAATTTTTAACTGATAATTTTTTTACTGGGGTTTGGTTTGAAATCCTGTCAATCATTAACGTGCCAGATAATTTGCCTGTCATTTCATTTGCACTAGATAATAATCTGTTGCATTTTTGAAATATGAGGGGGCTTAATATTTTAGGTTTGGGTGGTTGTATAGAGCTGCATCCCACGATCCCTGGATTTGATCATAAAGGGGGGCTAACCCCGAAAATGTGACCTACTAAAAAAAGTAGCAAGTGGCTGCTTATAAACCTTCGTCAAGTAAGAGACACAGAAAGTACACCCAGGGCAAGGCTGGAATTGAACCGATGATGGGTGTTTAGAAAATCTCCATAGAATGTTCATTTCTTTTTTTTCTTTTTTTGTTATTGTGTTTTCTTTTCATCTTTGTTTTTTCTTTTTGTTTTTTCTTTTCGTCTTTGTTTTTTCTATTCGTCTTTGTTTTTTCTTTTCGTCTTTTTTTTTTCTTTTCGTCTTTGTGTTTTTTCTTTTGGTCTTTGGTTTTTTCTTTTCGTCTTTGTTTTTTCTTTTCGACTTTGTTCTTTGTTTTTTTTTCTTTTCGTCTTTGTTTTTTCTTTTCGTCTTTGATTTTTCTTTTCGTCTTTGATTTTTCTTTTCGTCTTTGATTTTTCTTTTCGTCTTTGATTTTTCTTTTCGTCTTTGATTTTTCTTTTCGTCTTTGATTTTTCTTTTCGTCTTTGATTTTTCCTTCTTTTCGTCTTTGATTTTTCCTTCTTTTCGTCTTTGATTTTTCTTTTCGTCATTTTTTTTTTCTTTTCGTCTTTGTTTTTTTTTCTTTTTGTCATTTTTTTTTTCTTTTCGTGTTTCAGAGTTGCAACTGGCTTCTAAAAGTGATTATTTTAAAGGGCTTGCTGACTATGCCTACTATTTTTGTTAAAAAGTGATCGAAAGCGACTAATTTAGACTCTTCTGCAACTATTTATTAAATTTAGTGAATATTTTACCCCTTGTGGCTCGACCACGATTTCGGTGTTCATTTTGCTTGTGAACTCAATGAATGACGTCATAGCTATGATCTGATGATTTTCCCCTGTAATGAGATTTGTGGTAAGAGGAAATAGTAAGAAACAAGTCTGAAAATAACAAGGTGAGTTACATTCTTTTTTTTTTCATTTCAACCCGTCTTTTCGTCTTTGTGTTTTTTCTTTTGGTCTTTGGTTTTTTCTTTTCGTCTTTGTGTTTTTTCTTTTGGTCTTTGTTTTCTTTTCTTTTGGTCTTTGTTTTTTCTTTTGGTCTTTGTTTTTTCTTTTCGTCTTTGATTTTTCTTTTCGTCTTTGATTTTTCTTTTCGTCTTTGATTTTTCTTTTCGTCTTTGATTTTTCTTTTCGTCTTTGATTTTTCTTTTCGTCTTTGATTTTTCCTTCTTTTCGTCTTTGATTTTTCTTTTCGTCTTTGATTTTTCCTTCTTTTCGTCTTTGTGTTTTTCCTTCTTTTCGTCTTTGTGTTTTTCCTTCTTTTCGTCTTTGTGTTTTTCCTTCTTTTCGTCTTTGTGTTTTTCCTTCTTTTCGTCTTTGTGTTTTTCCTTCTTTTCGTCTTTGTGTTTTTCCTTCTTTTCGTCTTTGTGTTTTTCCTTCTTTTCGTCTTTGTGTTTTTCCTTCTTTTCGTCTTTGTGTTTTTCCTTCTTTTCGTCTTTGTGTTTTTCCTTCTTTTCGTCTTTGTGTTTTTCCTTCTTTTCGTCTTTGTGTTTTTCCTTCTTTTCGTCTTTGTGTTTTTCCTTCTTTTCGTCTTTGTGTTTTTTCTTCTTTTCGGTCTTTGTGTTTTTTCTTCTTTTCGTCTTTGTGTTTTTTCTTCTTTTCGTCTTTGTGTTTTTTCTTCTTTTCGTCTTTGTGTTTTTTCTTCTTTTCGGTCTTTGTGTTTTTTCTTCTTTTCGTCTTTGTGTTTTTTCTTCTTTTCGGTCTTTGTGTTTTCTCTTTCCGTCTTTGCTTTTTTATATTTTTTTTTTCTTTTTTATATTTTTTTTTTCTTTTTCTTTTTTATATTTTTTTTTGCTTTTTCTTTTTTATATTTTTTTTGCTTTTTATTTTTTATATTTTTTTTTTGCTTTTTATTTTTTTTTTATTTTTTTATACTCCTCAACTCCTCAACTCCTCAACTCCTCAACTCCTCAACTCCTCAACTCCTCAACTCCTCAACTCCTCAACTCCTCAACTCCTCAACTCCTCAACTCCTCAACTCCTCAACTCCTCAACTCCTCAACTCCTCAACTCCTCAACTCCTCAACTCCTCAACTCCTCAACTCCTCAACTCCTCAACTCCTCAACTCCTCAACTCCTCAACTCCTCAACTCCTCAACTCCTCAACTCCTCAACTCCTCAACTCCTCAACTCCTCAACTCCTCAACTCCTCAACTCCTCAACTCCTCAACTCCTCAACTCCTCAACTCCTCAACTCCTCAACTCCTCAACTCCTCAACTCCTCAACTCCTCAACTCCTCAACTCCTCAACTCCTCAACTCCTCAACTCCTCAACTCCTCAACTCCTCAACTCCTCAACTCCTCAACTCCTCAACTCCTCAACTCCTCAACTCCTCAACTCCTCAACTCCTCAACTCCTCAACTCCTCAACTCCTCAACTCCTCAACTCCTCAACTCCTCAACTCCTCAACTCCTCAACTCCTCAACTCCTCAACTCCTCAACTCCTCAACTCCTCAACTCCTCAACTCCTCAACTCCTCAACTCCTCAACTCCTCAACTCCTCAACTCCTCAACTCCTCAACTCCTCAACTCCTCAACTCCTCAACTCCTCAACTCCTCAACTCCTCAACTCCTCAACTCCTCAACTCCTCAACTCCTCAACTCCTCAACTCCTCAACTCCTCAACTCCTCAACTCCTCAACTCCTCAACTCCTCAACTCCTCAACTCCTCAACTCCTCAACTCCTCAACTCCTCAACTCCTCAACTCCTCAACTCCTCAACTCCTCAACTCCTCAACTCCTCAACTCCTCAACTCCTCAACTCCTCAACTCCTCAACTCCTCAACTCCTCAACTCCTCAACTCCTCAACTCCTCAACTCCTCAACTCCTCAACTCCTCAACTCCTCAACTCCTCAACTCCTCAACTCCTCAACTCCTCAACTCCTCAACTCCTCAACTCCTCAACTCCTCAACTCCTCAACTCCTCAACTCCTCAACTCCTCAACTCCTCAACTCCCTTGGACTTAGAGATCGGGGCTGGGGTTCTCGAGCGTTCCTCCCTGCTTAGTGGGCTTTTCGCGCGAAAAGGCCCACTAAGCAGGGAGCCTCCTTGCTCTCGAACCCTGGTTGCCGGTGGGTCACTTAGAGATCGGGGCTGGGGTTCTCGAGCGTTCCTCCCTGCTTAGTGGGCTTTTCGCGCGAAAAGGCCCACTAAGCAGGGAGCCTCCTTGCTCTCGAACCCTGGTTGCCGGTGGGTCACTTAGAGATCGGGGCTGGGGTTCTCGAGCGTTCCTCCCTGCTTAGTGGGCTTTTCGCGCGAAAAGGCCCACTAAGCAGGGAGCCTCCTTGCTCTCGAACCCTGGTTGCCGGTGGGTCACTTAGAGATCGGGGCTGGGGTTCTCGAGCGTTCCTCCCTGCTTAGTGGGCTTTTCGCGCGAAAAGGCCCACTAAGCAGGGAGCCTCCTTGCTCTCGAACCCTGGTTGCCGGTGGGTCACTTAGAGATCGGGGCTGGGGTTCTCGAGCGTTCCTCCCTGCTTAGTGGGCTTTTCGCGCGAAAAGGCCCACTAAGCAGGGAGCCTCCTTGCTCTCGAACCCTGGTTGCCGGTGGGTCACTTAGAGATCGGGGCTGGGGTTCTCGAGCGTTCCTCCCTGCTTAGTGGGCTTTTCGCGCGAAAAGGCCCACTAAGCAGGGAGCCTCCTTGCTCTCGAACCCTGGTTGCCGGTGGGTCACTTAGAGATCGGGGCTGGGGTTCTCGAGCGTTCCTCCCTGCTTAGTGGGCTTTTCGCGCGAAAAGGCCCACTAAGCAGGGAGCCTCCTTGCTCTCGAACCCTGGTTGCCGGTGGGTCACTTAGAGATCGGGGCTGGGGTTCTCGAGCGTTCCTCCCTGCTTAGTGGGCTTTTCGCGCGAAAAGGCCCACTAAGCAGGGAGCCTCCTTGCTCTCGAACCCTGGTTGCCGGTGGGTCACTTAGAGATCGGGGCTGGGGTTCTCGAGCGTTCCTCCCTGCTTAGTGGGCTTTTCGCGCGAAAAGGCCCACTAAGCAGGGAGCCTCCTTGCTCTCGAACCCTGGTTGCCGGTGGGTCACTTAGAGATCGGGGCTGGGGTTCTCGAGCGTTCCTCCCTGCTTAGTGGGCTTTTCGCGCGAAAAGGCCCACTAAGCAGGGAGCCTCCTTGCTCTCGAACCCTGGTTGCCGGTGGGTCACTTAGAGATCGGGGCTGGGGTTCTCGAGCGTTCCTCCCTGCTTAGTGGGCTTTTCGCGCGAAAAGGCCCACTAAGCAGGGAGCCTCCTTGCTCTCGAACCCTGGTTGCCGGTGGGTCACTTAGAGATCGGGGCTGGGGTTCTCGAGCGTTCCTCCCTGCTTAGTGGGCTTTTCGCGCGAAAAGGCCCACTAAGCAGGGAGCCTCCTTGCTCTCGAACCCTGGTTGCCGGTGGGTCACTTAGAGATCGGGGCTGGGGTTCTCGAGCGTTCCTCCCTGCTTAGTGGGCTTTTCGCGCGAAAAGGCCCACTAAGCAGGGAGCCTCCTTGCTCTCGAACCCTGGTTGCCGGTGGGTCACTTAGAGATCGGGGCTGGGGTTCTCGAGCGTTCCTCCCTGCTTAGTGGGCTTTTCGCGCGAAAAGGCCCACTAAGCAGGGAGCCTCCTTGCTCTCGAACCCTGGTTGCCGGTGGGTCACTTAGAGATCGGGGCTGGGGTTCTCGAGCGTTCCTCCCTGCTTAGTGGGCTTTTCGCGCGAAAAGGCCCACTAAGCAGGGAGCCTCCTTGCTCTCGAACCCTGGTTGCCGGTGGGTCACTTAGAGATCGGGGCTGGGGTTCTCGAGCGTTCCTCCCTGCTTAGTGGGCTTTTCGCGCGAAAAGGCCCACTAAGCAGGGAGCCTCCTTGCTCTCGAACCCTGGTTGCCGGTGGGTCACTTAGAGATCGGGGCTGGGGTTCTCGAGCGTTCCTCCCTGCTTAGTGGGCTTTTCGCGCGAAAAGGCCCACTAAGCAGGGAGCCTCCTTGCTCTCGAACCCTGGTTGCCGGTGGGTCACTTAGAGATCGGGGCTGGGGTTCTCGAGCGTTCCTCCCTGCTTAGTGGGCTTTTCGCGCGAAAAGGCCCACTAAGCAGGGAGCCTCCTTGCTCTCGAACCCTGGTTGCCGGTGGGTCACTTAGAGATCGGGGCTGGGGTTCTCGAGCGTTCCTCCCTGCTTAGTGGGCTTTTCGCGCGAAAAGGCCCACTAAGCAGGGAGCCTCCTTGCTCTCGAACCCTGGTTGCCGGTGGGTCACTTAGAGATCGGGGCTGGGGTTCTCGAGCGTTCCTCCCTGCTTAGTGGGCTTTTCGCGCGAAAAGGCCCACTAAGCAGGGAGCCTCCTTGCTCTCGAACCCTGGTTGCCGGTGGGTCACTTAGAGATCGGGGCTGGGGTTCTCGAGCGTTCCTCCCTGCTTAGTGGGCTTTTCGCGCGAAAAGGCCCACTAAGCAGGGAGCCTCCTTGCTCTCGAACCCTGGTTGCCGGTGGGTCACTTAGAGATCGGGGCTGGGGTTCTCGAGCGTTCCTCCCTGCTTAGTGGGCTTTTCGCGCGAAAAGGCCCACTAAGCAGGGAGCCTCCTTGCTCTCGAACCCTGGTTGCCGGTGGGTCACTTAGAGATCGGGGCTGGGGTTCTCGAGCGTTCCTCCCTGCTTAGTGGGCTTTTCGCGCGAAAAGGCCCACTAAGCAGGGAGCCTCCTTGCTCTCGAACCCTGGTTGCCGGTGGGTCACTTAGAGATCGGGGCTGGGGTTCTCGAGCGTTCCTCCCTGCTTAGTGGGCTTTTCGCGCGAAAAGGCCCACTAAGCAGGGAGCCTCCTTGCTCTCGAACCCTGGTTGCCGGTGGGTCACTTAGAGATCGGGGCTGGGGTTCTCGAGCGTTCCTCCCTGCTTAGTGGGCTTTTCGCGCGAAAAGGCCCACTAAGCAGGGAGCCTC
This sequence comes from Tetragnatha montana, assembly GCA_963680715.1. NCBI lineage: Eukaryota > Metazoa > Arthropoda > Arachnida > Araneae > Tetragnathidae > Tetragnatha > Tetragnatha montana. The sequence continues at coordinate 20,971,950 of OY796680.1, read as the reverse complement.
CTTGCTCTCGAACCCTGGTTGCCGGTGGGTCACTTAGAGATCGGGGCTGGGGTTCTCGAGCGTTCCTCCCTGCTTAGTGGGCTTTTCGCGCGAAAAGGCCCACTAAGCAGGGAGCCTCCTTGCTCTCGAACCCTGGTTGCCGGTGGGTCACTTAGAGATCGGGGCTGGGGTTCTCGAGCGTTCCTCCCTGCTTAGTGGGCTTTTCGCGCGAAAAGGCCCACTAAGCAGGGAGCCTCCTTGCTCTCGAACCCTGGTTGCCGGTGGGTCACTTAGAGATCGGGGCTGGGGTTCTCGAGCGTTCCTCCCTGCTTAGTGGGCTTTTCGCGCGAAAAGGCCCACTAAGCAGGGAGCCTCCTTGCTCTCGAACCCTGGTTGCCGGTGGGTCACTTAGAGATCGGGGCTGGGGTTCTCGAGCGTTCCTCCCTGCTTAGTGGGCTTTTCGCGCGAAAAGGCCCACTAAGCAGGGAGCCTCCTTGCTCTCGAACCCTGGTTGCCGGTGGGTCACTTAGAGATCGGGGCTGGGGTTCTCGAGCGTTCCTCCCTGCTTAGTGGGCTTTTCGCGCGAAAAGGCCCACTAAGCAGGGAGCCTCCTTGCTCTCGAACCCTGGTTGCCGGTGGGTCACTTAGAGATCGGGGCTGGGGTTCTCGAGCGTTCCTCCCTGCTTAGTGGGCTTTTCGCGCGAAAAGGCCCACTAAGCAGGGAGCCTCCTTGCTCTCGAACCCTGGTTGCCGGTGGGTCACTTAGAGATCGGGGCTGGGGTTCTCGAGCGTTCCTCCCTGCTTAGTGGGCTTTTCGCGCGAAAAGGCCCACTAAGCAGGGAGCCTCCTTGCTCTCGAACCCTGGTTGCCGGTGGGTCACTTAGAGATCGGGGCTGGGGTTCTCGAGCGTTCCTCCCTGCTTAGTGGGCTTTTCGCGCGAAAAGGCCCACTAAGCAGGGAGCCTCCTTGCTCTCGAACCCTGGTTGCCGGTGGGTCACTTAGAGATCGGGGCTGGGGTTCTCGAGCGTTCCTCCCTGCTTAGTGGGCTTTTCGCGCGAAAAGGCCCACTAAGCAGGGAGCCTCCTTGCTCTCGAACCCTGGTTGCCGGTGGGTCACTTAGAGATCGGGGCTGGGGTTCTCGAGCGTTCCTCCCTGCTTAGTGGGCTTTTCGCGCGAAAAGGCCCACTAAGCAGGGAGCCTCCTTGCTCTCGAACCCTGGTTGCCGGTGGGTCACTTAGAGATCGGGGCTGGGGTTCTCGAGCGTTCCTCCCTGCTTAGTGGGCTTTTCGCGCGAAAATTCATTGAATTCATTGCTAAAGAAGTGGACAGACTCATCAACGAAGGGATCATTGAACAGAGCAACTCACCCTGGAGAGCTCAAGCATTTGTTATTAAAGGAGATAACAAAAAATTTAGAATGGTCATAGACTACTCTCAGACAATAAACAGATTCACTATGTTGGATGCCTATCCGCTTCCCAAAATAGAGGAACTTATATCCCAGATAGCAACGTATAGAGTCTTCAGTAAAATTGATTTGAAAAATGCCTATCACCAAGTCCCCATACTAGACTCCGAAAGACACTTTACAGCCTTCGAAGCAGACGGGAAACTCTTCCATTTCCTGCGAGTGCCTTTTGGAGTTACCAATGGAGTTGCTTGTTTCCAGCGCACGATTGATGAAATTATCCGAATTGAAAAACTAGTCGACACCTTCCCTTACCTCGATGATGTCACTGTCTGTGGTAGAACCCAAGAAGAGCACGATGAAAACTTGGCAAAATTCATAGCTACTACCAAAAAGTATAACCTCACACTCAATGAAGAAAAGTGCAGTTATTCTACCAAATCTATCTCACTATTAGGTTATATTATAGAAAATAGAACTATGAAGCCTGATCCAGAACGACTAAGACCTCTCTTAAGTTTGCCCATCCCCAAAGATCCTGCTTCGCTTCAAAGAGCTATGGGCATGTTTGCTCATCATGGGAGGTGGATCCCGTCTTTTTCAAAAAAGATTCGACCCCTTCTGGCAAATGGCTCCTTCCCTATGTCTGAGGAAGCCATATCTGCATTCCAGTTCTTAAAAGATGACATAGCAAGTGCCTCTCTCACAGCCATAGAGGATGGTATTCCCTTTAGAGTCGAAACGGATGCTTCGGACCACGCGATCGGGGCAACTTTAAGCCAAGCTGGTCGCCCCATTGCCTTCTTCTCCAGGACGCTTCATCAATCTGAGCAAAGGCACTCTTCCATTGAGAAGGAAGCTTATGCGATTGTGGAGTCCCTTAGGTACTGGAGGCACTACCTTATTGGACGTCACTTTGAAGTTTGGTCAGTAGCTTTCATGTTTAATCAACTACATTCTAGCAAAATAAAAAATGAAAAGATTCTACGCTGGCGCCTTGAGCTAGCGTCTTTCAAATTTGATATAGTCTACCGACCAGGCAGCAAGAACGCGTCTGCAGATGCCCTGTCCAGAATAACAGCCTCCACTGCTCACCATAGTGATCTTAAGGATCTTCACTCAGCCCTTTGCCATCCTGGCATAACCAGAATGTACCACTGGGTACGCTCTAAAAACCTCCCATACTCATTGGACGAAGTCAAAGAAGTAGTTAAAACGTGCACTATCTGTAATGAACTAAAACCACGGTTCCTAAAAAATACTGGCACACTCATTAAAGCTACCTCCCCGTTTGAAAGGCTTAACCTTGACTTTAAAGGCTCTCTACCATCTGCTTCCAAGTACCGTTACCTCTTGACAATAGTTGACGAATTCTCACGATTCCCTTTCGCCTTCCCCTGTTCGGACATTTCGGCAGCTACTGTCATATCTTGTTTGCGCTCATTGTTTTGTCTCTTTGGTACCCCTGCTTATATTCATTCAGATCGAGGAACTTCCTTTATGTCCCATGAGCTTAAATCATACCTAACTTCTCAAGGCATTGGTCGCATAACAGCCTACAATCCAGCTGGGAATGAGCAAGTAGAGCGGTACAACGGGATAATTTGGAAAGGAGTTGAACTAGCCTTGAGGACGAAAGGCCTTGCAACCCAGCAATGGGAAACAGTTTTGCAATCAGCTCTACACTCGATAAGATCTCTGCTGTGTACGGCTACAAACGCAACCCCCCATGAGAGGATGTTCTCTCACGTAAGGAGATCTCATTCAGGATGCTCCCTACCCTCATGGCTAACAACTCCTGGCCCGGTTCTGATGAAGAACCATAACCGGGCTAACAAGTATCAACCACTTGTCCAAGAGGTGGAACTCTTGGAGGCCAACCCCGAGTATGCTCACGTTCGGCTGCCTGATGGTCGAGAAACCAGTGTGAGCATTAGGGTGGTCGCTAATAACATGAGGAAAAATTTTTTTCGTTCAATTTTTCGCGGCACCCCCTCAAAAGGTGCCATTTGATGTCAAACTAATATTCTGAAAGTTTCAGACCAAAAAAATAATATTTCGACCCCGCGCCCAACCGTCAAAGTTTCGAAAAAACGCGATTTTTCACTAAAAACTGCGCGTTTTTCACCATAAAATTCGAACCGAATATAGTAGAAAAGAAAATAAGGATTCATTCTTTAGATAATTTATTAAGCTTTAACTTTTCTAATTGAAACTTTTTTGTGTGACCCTTAGATCAAGAGATACAAGGGGGGATTCCTTACCCCACCCCCAATATCAATCTTTTAAGGAGAGACGGGATTTTTTCTTTTATTCATTAAATATTGTTTACTGGTTTAATAATATGAAAACAATCATTTTTTAACCATATAAGTGTGAAATTTTAGGGTGTAAAGTGAGAAGAATTTTTTGAATTTACTTTTTTATTCCAGATAACAGTTAATAAAAAATACACTAAAAATTATAAAATATATTAACAAAAGCACATATAGCATACAAAATTAGGATTATTATTCACATAAGAGCAACACATTTAAATTTAACATTTAAAATTTACAAAATATAATGCAAAATTAAAGAGGCAAGGGTCTAGAAAGAGTAGGGTTTTTTTCACGTCCGGGTATAACTTTCTACACTAAGAAACAACTTGTAAAAGATATTGCTTCTGTTCTTCGTCTCTAATAATTGATGTATTAAATTCTTGCACTAGTTTTATACCTCTTTCAGCAGCATCATTAACAACTTTAAAATTTTTCTCAATATCAAATCCTTTTGAAAACTCCAAGTTAGTGCACCACTCCATCTGGATCAGACTTTAAAAACTGTGCTGAAATACCTTTTAAAAAAGTTTAATGTAAATGGAGTATTAAAGCTATCTAGTTCTTTACTTAAAAGAGAATGGCAGTCATTTAAATGCACTTTTCAACTTCACTGTTCTATTTTCTTCATTATAGTCTTGGTCCACATGATTTTTTTGTAAGACAATACTTTTAAAGCCATGTTAATTTTTATATCTTTATTTAGGCTTTATAAAAAAATGCAATTATTTCAGGGTTTAAATACCATAAGTGGTTTATAAATTTAGTAAGTGCAACTTCTGATACTTCAGTTTCTGTTTTTTATAATTAATTAATGATTTAATGGATTTTAAATCTTGATTCAGAGCTAATATGGGATCAGGAGCGTTAAACCACACTTTTACATAAATATTTAAAATGAAAACACAGATAGTTCTAATCTTCTAATTGTTTCCCTAACTTGAAGGTTAAAAGAAACTAGTTTCTAAAGCTGAACATTTTTAAGCAATAGATTGCTTTAGCCATCCATCTAGCGTGATGAGGAGCTCTAAATGATATCTGATGTGGTTTTGAAAAACCCAATAAATATCAAACACCAGAAGTAACAGATCCCTATAGTCTTCTCTAGGATGATATATTGAGTTTTGCATCTGCCCGGTTATGCACTTCATAGAAGTTGTACTTACTAAATTTATAAACCACTTATGGTATTTAAACACTGAAATAATTGCATTTGATTTTTTGATAAAAGCCTAAATAAAGATATAAAAGTTAACATGGCTTTAAAAGTATTGTCTTACAAAAAAATGATGTGGACCAAGACTATAATGAAGAAAATAGAACAGTGAAGTTAAAAGTGCATTTAAATGAATGCCATTCTCTTTTAAGCAAAGAACTAGATAGCTTTAATACTCCATTTACATTAAACTTTTTTAAAAGGTATTTCAGCATAGTTTTTAAAGTCTGATCCAGATGGAGTGGTGCACTAACTTGGAGTTTTCAAAAGGATTTGATATTGAGAAAAATTTTAAAGTTGTTAATGATGCTGCTGAAAGAGGTATAAAACTAGTGCAAGAATTTAATACATCAATTATTAGAGACGAAGAACAGAAGCAATACCTTTTACAAGTTGTTTCTTAGTGTAGAAAGTTATACCCGGACGTGAAAAAAACCCTACTCTTTCTAGACCCTTGTCTCTTTAATTTTGCATTAAATTTTGTAAATTTTAAATGTTAAATTTAAATGTGTTGCTCTTATGTGAATAATAATCCTAATTTTGTATGCTATGTGTGCTTTTGTTAATATATTTTATAATTTTTAGTGTATTTTTTATTAACTGTTATCTGGAATAAAAAAGTAAATTCAAAAAATTCTTCTCACTTTACACCCTAAAATTTCACACTTATATGGTTAAAAAATGATTGTTTTCATATTATTAAACCAGTAAACAATATTTAATGAATAAAAGAAAAAATCCCGTCTCTCCTTAAAAGATTGATATTGGGGGTGGGGTAAGGAATCCCCCCTTGTATCTCTTGATCTAAGGGTCACACAAAAAAGTTTCAATTAGAAAAGTTAAAGCTTAATAAATTATCTAAAGAATGAATCCTTATTTTCTTTTCTACTATATTCGGTTCGAATTTTATGGTGAAAAACGCGCAGTTTTTAGTGAAAAATCGCGTTTTTTCGAAACTTTGACGGCTGGGCGCGGGGTCGAAATATTATTTTTTTGTTCTGAAACTTTCAGAATATTAGTTTGACATCAAATGGCACCTTTTGAGGGGGTGCCGCGAAAAAAATTCGCACTTTGATTTTTAGCGACCACCCTAGTGAGCATTCGCCACCTAGCTCCAAGAGGAAATCCCCCCTTTTCGGAGCCAAACATGAATGATTCCTCACTAGAAAGCCCAACACCAGCAGACATGCAAGAACCCACCCTGGACCCGTCGCCTGAAGTAAAGGAAATAAGCAGTGAATCTCTGAACTCTCCCCCACCCAACACAGCTCCCATGGATAACTCCCTAACGCCGGCCCCGGTTTCTAGATCCCGGCGTCGGGAAACTAAATAAATAAATAATTCGGGGTGAATGTCATGATATGAAACTGGCAACAGTTGAATAATTTGAATGTAAAATGTGAACCTGGCAACCGTCCTACTTAAGCCATGTATTCTGTTGTGTAAACACGTGTATTCTTTCAGTAGATTAAAACTTCCTAAGTTCTAATTACTGTATATGCCTCTTATAACATTGTCCTAAGCTCTAATTATAGTATAAGACTCTTATAACAATAAATAAACAAAACTCTAGGCATGATGGGATTGATTTTACGTAACAACTTCGACTAGTCACGTGATCAGTGACGTCAAATCCCTGGATTTCAAGAGTGGCCATGTAAACGGGTTTTTAAGCACATTTTCAGATTCCCCTCCAAATCCCAAAATCCTGCATTTTACCCGGCATTTTCGGTGGGCTATGTAAACGGGGCCTAACATTGTATGAGTTGAACTATTTCTAGAAAACCCCCTTTTTTAAAAATATTTTGAGCAACATTTAGAATGGTCGTATCATGCTGTGCATACAACTGTGCCAACAGATGGGGAAAACTAAAAGAAGATGGAAATCTTTTCCGCGCAGACACAAACTTCGATAAGGTGTGATGCGGTTTCGGCGCTCTCAGTTGTCACTCCAGTTTGTTTATAGCTCTGTGGCGCAGCGCTCGTGTCAAAAGAAAGAAAATGTTATACTAATAAATATTAAAGTTGACGACTCCCCTCTGGAGTAGTGGTAAGATATGCTTGCGTAGCATGCGACAACTCCTGGTTCTATCCCCAGTTAATATTTTATTAAAAATTCTAGAAAACAGGAAAATTAAAGTCCTCACACATATGCATTGGATCAAAGTATTTCGTTTCTAAGCGCTCGTATTTCCAATAGTCAAAAACTTGAATTTCCACAAGTGTTGCATTCCCTATTCAGTTTTCATCTCATGGTGCTTTACAGGCAATTTTATTATTTTTATTTTAAAACAAAAGCATTCAAAACAAAAGCATAAAGGAGGCGGTAACTCCCTAGTTTTTTAAAATAAAATATTTTACCTCCATTTTAATTTAATTAATTAAATTTAAGTGAATTTTTTTGCATGGTACAAATTGTATGAACACCCTCAAGGGAGTTTTTGAATTCCCCATGAGTATATCGCTTATTTTGTTAAATTACATGGAATGTTTAGGGACTTGCCAAAATTTCGAAAATTTTTATTTTTTTTCTACATGATAATATTTAATTTTCAACTTGAAATTTGGCAGAAATGTTTATATTGGGAGTTCAAAAACTTTAAATTTACTTAACGAAAAAATTTTTCAGAAATTTTTTTTATTTAATTTTTCCCCCTTTTTTTTAGTTTTGAAAAAAAAAACCATTTTTTAAGAAAGGCAGTTATGTTGCATATCAAATCAAAGGTAATGAAATTACAAACAAAATGGCACTAATATCAGGTTTTTAAGTTGTATAGTTCTAGAGTTAGCTATTTTAAAATGTAGGAAAAACAACTTTACAAGAGTTATTTTTACTTTAAAAAAATTTTACTACCGAAAGAGGGGTGATAGAAGAATGGAATCTGGAACATTATAACAAAACCTACAGGGTGTCCCGTAGATGATGTGTCACACTTCTAGGGGGGATAGTAGACACCTAGACGAGTCAGAATCACATAGGACTTAGGGGTCCCAGACCCAATCCCAGGGAGTTAAAAATGGAGCGACACCCCAAAACAATTATTGAAAAATTCAATTTGTAGAAGAACTGCTATTGGTAAAAATGTAATTATGGTCTCAAATTTTGCGGTTTATTATGATCTTCAAAATTATCTTGACAGTTTTCAATTTAAAATTTTTTTTATTACGAAAAAAGTTAAAAAACAGCAAAAAAATGCGAAAAATATGCCAAAACTTTATTTTGTTTTCCAAAATCCTTTCTTTCGATTTGATAATCTGAAAGAGCATAATTAATTAACCTTAAGTCCAAAGTTTCACGTAAATAGCATCAGTATTAAACGCTTGAGAGCCTGTTAAAGTTAGTTTTATGGGAGCAAAAACGGCTTCGGAAAACGAACGTTTAGGGACAATCTACAAGTTACGGATAGATGTCTGCCAACTTTCATTCCTCGCCCGATTTGGCGAGACAGGAGATGAGTATGAAAATATCTGAAATGCGCCAATTGAACAATTTGGCGGGATGAAAATTTCAAAAGCGTAAATGTTGATTCTTAATTCTTATTATTTTTAGAAAACAAGAGATTAATTAATTTAATTAAAAATTTTTTTGAACATAAAGAACAAACATGATTTTACTACTGATTTTTAGGAACTATCGATCTTAAAAATCAATAGTATGAATTGTTAGAAATTATCTGATAGTATCGATAGTTTTTTATTCAATCGATAGTTGTGTTAGTTTTACAAATGCATCAATCATGCAAACAGCATTACTACTTATTGCGTTTAATGAGAAAAACTGTATATTTGATAACGTAGGTAAAAAAAACAGAAGAATCTATTATTTACAAACATGGTTCGTAAAATATCTTTTGTACATAGTGGGGATACGTCAGTCGGTGGATCCTCAATCGCTAGGTTCCTGATTTCGGGTTGCGATACAAGGGTGGTTCCTATTAATTAAAGAATGATATAATAAGCAAGTGGGTATGCAGGGTCTCCCCTCAACTTCCGATATAAGAAATTTGCAAAATAAAAGAATGCAGGTTATTGAAAGTTATGACAAACCTAAGATATTGCTTATCGGACGGTGAGTCGATAGCCCCCATACACTTTGCTTATTCCCATTGACATTTCTCGATTAATAGAAACCAATCTTGTATCGCAATTCGAAATCACGAACCCAGCGATCGAGGATCCGCCTACTGACCTATCCTAAAGCAGGGGTATAATGAAAAATAACGACAAAAACTGTTTACAAAAAGTGTTCAAAGTTGGCATGGTGGTTTACTTTTTTATGGGATGAGAATTATTTTGAAAAAAATTAGTAAATTAATTAATTTACTTAAATTTTTGCCTTCGATTTCAGACCGTCACAGAAGTCTAGAAGATAAATGTTTATTGAACTTAACAAAACAGAGACTTAAGAAAAAATAAGTTGTAACTATCCCTTTTGCTAAACAAACATTGCTTATTTTCTTAGGTATAGTAACAATTTTTTCTTGAGTGTCTGATTTGATAGCTTGAACACATTTACCTTTTAGACTTCTAGTGACGATCCGAAAACTAAGGCCACACATCGCCAAGGAAGTTTGAACTATCTGTAGAAGCGTAGGTTGGCGAGGAATCTCGTATCGCAAATAATGTTGGGAAATTTGGCGAGCATCTATCCGTAACTTGTAGATTGTCCCTAAACGTTCGTTTTCCGAAGCCGTTTTTGCTCCCATAAAACTAACTTTAACAGGCTCTCAAGCGTTTAAATACTGATGCTATTTACGTGAAACTTTGGACTTAAGGTTAATTAATTATGCTCTTTCAGATTATCAAATCGAAAGAAAGGATTTCGGAAAACAAAATAAAGTTTTGGCATATTTTTCACATATTTTTGCTGTTTTTTAACTTTTTTCGTAATAAAAAAAATTTTAAATTGAAAACTGTCAAGGTAATTTTGAGGATCATATTAAACCACAAAATTTGAGACCATAATTACATTTTTACCAATAGTAGTTCTTCTACAAAATGAATTTTTCAATACTTGTTTTGGGGTGTCGCTCCATTTTTAACTCCCAGGGATTGGGTCTGGGACCCCAAATCCTATGTGATTCTGACTCGTCTAGGTGTCTACTATCCCCCCTAGAAGTGTGACACATCATTTACGGGACACCCTGTATATTAGATTCTCATAAAAAATCAAGAAGAAGATGGGAGGTTTTAATCTTTGGTTTTTTTGATGTTTTTTAAAAAAATCAGTACTTTTTTACAACTTCAAGGCTTTTGCGGCACGTGTTATTATTATCCGAATGAGCTTAAATTTTGCATACATTATTATTTTCTATAGTGACACAAAACTAGGGGGCGTCACCAACGGAATTCCCCAAAAAATTTTTACCATACAAATAAGGACCACCCTAATGGATATGGCCTGGCGGTATTACCAACATATGAATGAAGAGATGGAGAAAGATAAAACACGCTTTCATTTCAATCTTTGCTTTCGCAGCGTTTCGTGTCCCACTTAATAATGAATGTAAATTTTTATAATCACTCTATCTCTTCTTTTCACGAAAATCAAAAAAATTATGAAGATATTTAAATTAAAAAAAAGGATTTTCATATTAAAATCTAAAAATATTTTAAACTCTGGAATTTCTAAGAATTTCTTTGAAATTTCTAAGAATGACTTAAAATGGATATAGATCACAATTAATTTAATATTATTTGGCTCATTCAAACTTATTAAAAAACGAACATTCGTTTTTAATTTTGACATCGATTTGATTACTGTTTATGTTTATTTCTCTTGAAAATTATTCGACTTACAAGAAGCGATTTTCCTTGAGTGTAATCCAAAACCAAAGGGGCTCAAAATGAGGGGGGGGGGCTTCAACCATACATCCCCTGGATTTACCCCTGGATAAAATGAATTCAATTCATACAAGCTTCAAAACCTCCATGGTTATTTTATTTTAACAATTGTACAAAAAAATACAAATATTACTAAGATATTCGGAAATAAATATGCTACAAAATATACACCATCATGAAATATCACATTCATGGTGGCTTCATATCACTGTCATCCATACAAAATTTCTACACACACTTTCCTTGAATCTTCACTTTGCGCACACGGCACATGTGAGCAGTATCTGCTTCTCGTCCTCGTGCCCCCCAACGATGGCCCAATCGGGGCGGAGGGGGTTTCTGTTGTCGACCTCTTCGGTCTCTTTCACGTCCTTGTCCAGGCAGATGAACTTGGTGGAGATGGCATGGTGCGATCCGCTCATCAGGATACCTCGGTAGACGGGCTCCCAGTCTTCGGGACACTCAGTCCTCCCTACGAAGACCTCTACCGACCCTCGTGCGGCGAGGCGGCATCTGGAGCAGGGCAGGACCAGGTTCTTCCCGTTCGGGAACTGGTAGGATGCGCCTGGGAGAAAACACAGTTTTGTGTTAGGTACACCAACTTCAAAAACTTGCACTTAAGATCGCAGGGTAAAGATTGAATAATACCACAAAATAACGAAGAAAACTATTCCTGTATGGCGTAGTTGGAACCACATAAGGTATCTTACGCTCTGTTCTGTACCTATTTTGGGGCTATACCTCTACAGCAACTTTTGTTTATCGGAAAATGGGATGTCATATCCGATAAAAACCTAATTTTTAATTATTATTATCAGTGGATTTATTTGACATCTTAGTGTGGAAATATATCCAAATAACCATCAACCATCTTCACGTTTTCCATAAACCTTTCCTAACGTAATCTGAAGACAGTTCAGGTTCGTAAAACTTTTAAGCGGTTCTATGATAAAAACATTTTAAAGGTTAGATTTTATCAAAACCGATAGATACCAATAAGGAAAGAAGCGTTTTTCTTGTTTTCTGGCTGATCCCCGAAGATGGGCTTTTCTGGCATGCACAGGAAATTAGAACCGCCTCCGTATTCGGATGGACCAAGCACCGAGCCATTAGACATCTTTTCAGAATTTTCAGTACACTCACTGGAACCCCAATGAATGTACGTAACCCCGTTACCTCGGCTCCTACTCCATGCTAAAAGAGGGAAAATAAAAAGAAATCGTACGAATACAATTGCAGTAAATCTTCAAATTTCATTTTTTTTGTAGTGAATATATTTGTATTATGAAAATATGGTAAAAACATAAAGCTTTTACTATTTAGACATCGTATCATTATAGTAGATTACAACTTTTCTTGACAATGAATGAGCGGAAGAAAAACTGAGTTAACAAATCGTCTGTGAGCTCTCATTGGCTGGCGCATTCAATTCTAAATGAATGTAGTACTATACCGAAAATATAACAATGAATAAAGTTTAATCTACTATGATGGCTAAAACTATAAAAAAAAATCACTACGCACCCCCTTGATCTTTAGCCTGCAAAGTAAAGATAAAAGTTATTATACAACTTCCAATGCTCTTAGTTAGAAATTTTATCGAAATATATGAAACTTACAATTTGCTGTCTAAGAATTAAGTACTTTTTGTACCAGGTCCCTGGGATATTGGTGATACCGTAAGCTTCCGTGGCTGGTTTCAGTTGTTCGCTGTCTTCAGTCATATCAAGTTTTCCTATTACTTCATAAAACGGGCGGAGAGTTTTTTCGAGATCCTCGTAAAAGTGGCCTACCTGATAAGAAAAAATCATGAGTAAAGCTTATAGTTAAAGAAATTTTAAAATTCCAAAGATTACATAAAATTTTTACATTTATTTTTATGGTTACTAGAGTGGTATTAAGTATACTGAGACTTTAAAATGTTCACTATTAATTTTTTTCATTTTTTCATAATAGAAGTAGGTATAAGGAGTATAACAAAATTCAGGGATGGATGGAAAATTGGGACGGATTTTTTCTACACAATTTAGACACTCAATTCATCAAAATGTATATACCAAGGATGTTAAAATACTGTTTACTGTTCATCTATGTCTTTTCTTTAAAAAATTTTATTGGTAACTCTAAAATAAACAGTTTTGTGTAAGAAAACATTTTTATTTATTGATTTTCTCATAAATTAAGCTTAAAATGAACTGGCAATAGAGATTATTGATGGACAATTTTGCAACACATTGTAAAATTTACATGTAAACATTTCATCAAATCACTACAGCATTGGCTAAAGCTAACTCAATGCCTTAGGGCCTGGCCACACCAAGGAAGCAGAAGCGAAAGCAATAAAATAAAGTCATAAAGAGGTTATCTAAGACAGGGTATCCAATAGAAGTGAGATAACCTTTTTTATTGCTTTCTCTACTCGTGGCGGCCGGTGTGTTTTGCCCCTTAACTTTTTGGTTTTTTAGGTCTGGGGCAAAGTTACCCCAATTCAAGGAAACTTTGGCCCAAAATTGAAAAAAAAAATTAAAAATTTAAATCCACATTTTAAAACGGTTTGTATTAAAGTGAACATGTTAAAAATAATGTAAAACTGACCCTGTCAAATTTGTTTTGGTTAACAACTTTGAATGCAAAAATGTAAATGTGAATGCAAAATGTGAATAAAAAACCCTTCCATTCTGGTTACAGTGGCCCCATTTCACTTTACGTAAATTCTTTTAAATTTTAAAAATTCAAATAAATATTTTGTGTTAATTTCTGGAAACTTTAAACTATAGGTTTTTTTTTTACTATACTCTTTCTTCTTGTTCTTGAGTTAGGCGCACAGTCATGATTTTCATCCAATCAAAAATGGCTTGTTTGGTGTTTGTAAGATCATCGAACTTTTGTTCGAATTCGTCCAAATTAGCTTCAAGTACTCTGAAATTCAGGAAGATTTTTCTTACAACATATCTTTTCAGAGGGTTTTACTAAAATCTCAAAGGTATATATTCACTATAAAAAGTCAACTGACTTGTTCCTCAGTTTTTCCGATTTCGAAGAGTCTAAAACACTCAAAGGCCACAATTCCATCTTTATAGGGATTCCTTTTCCTTTATCGAAGTTCTTTAAGTCTTCAGGGAATTCATCTAGAGCCTTTTTAAGCGTCTTCATATCATTCGGAGCAGTTCCGAGGGGAATGGAGCTGAATACTTTGATCTGGGTTGATTCGACGGATTTTGACACGTCATTGAAGTATTCCCCTTCAACTGGTGGAGAATAAAATAATGATGGGTAAATTATAAAGGTTTAAATCATAGGAATTATTAAAACGTAATAAATATAAAATGTCTTTTGAATATGGTGATAATGATATAATAATATGAGATGCATTAATTAAGCGATGAAAGTAATGAATTACAGCCTGAGTTGAAGAGAAGTTTAAAAATTTCATTCTTGTTTCTTGAATCCAACTGAAAAGTGTGAGAAACAAAAGCTAGTTAGCTCTAACAGCTTGAGCTAGCTAAAAATATTGATGCTAAATGACTTTTCACTTCATGTGATTTTCAATTAATTTAGTTAATTAGTAAACTAATCTCTATGGGAGATTGGGGAGGAGATTGAAACACTAAGGATATACAGAAAAAAAAAAACGTTTATACTTATGGAAGGCAGTGTACTTTAGATAAAGAATTTAAAGTTTTAACATGATTTAGTGACAACAGGAATAATAATAATAATAATAATAATAATAATAATAATAATAATAATAATAATAATAATAATAATAATAATAATAATAATAATAATAATAATAATAAAACCCAAATTCAATTCGCATATTTATTACCCTTTTAGTTAGCTTCCTTATTGGAATGAAACAAACTTCACCTGTAAATGTTGTTTTTCCTTCGGTATACTATTGCAGGATAAAAAAAAATGTATAACTTGAACTTTAAAATATACTGGTTAATTTTCGTACATAATATTTTTTAATGCAGTGAAATGACTTACCTGCAAATAACGACTTTTCCATGTTAAAAATATTCTTTTCAGAATAAAAAAGCTTTCCCCCAAAATTATTTGACACTGGATCCATAAACGAAACTGTTCCGAAACCAACATTAGTTTTACGTTTTTAAGGCTTTTCAAGTGGTTGCAGAACAGGAAAACTTCAGTATTTTTTAAACAACAATATTAATTACCTATACTAATAAGCAGGTTAGAATCTCATCCTTGTGAACAAAAGACTCTCATCTTGAAAATTAATAAAATAAAATTTTTTCTTACTTTTCATGAAATTTAATCATCACGTTTCAACATAATGATCAAATACTAAATTTTACACACGTTAGCTTTATAAGAATACATCTATATTTATAACAGTAAAAAACCCTACTTGTACTTGTGGTGGTAAACTTTTTTTTTACTCTATTTTTGAAATTAGGGGACTTTGGGGTTCAGGGTTTTTAAACCCAGGCCTTTTCAGAAAAGTCCCTCAGTGTTTTGGGGACCCCCTAACGAGAGGTTTTTTTTTGTTTTTTAATTTATATTTTTATTTTTCTACTGTGTGCTAGTGTCAACATGGGATGACAGCACCTATAAGCGCTCGCCTCTGTAGTACACATGAAATAATTTTTAAGCCCTAGATTTGTTATCTTGATTTTAATTAATTTCCCATATTTATAAATACAATAACTGACCTTCGACTCCCAAATCAAAAATTTTAACTCGTCCTCCCACTTCTACAGATCCCTTGATCTTCTGTTTATCCTTGGTGTTGTTACACTCCAACCGGATAGAACCAATCAGCTCTCCTCCGTAGGTGATACTTCGAACATAGTGGGTGCCCACAGCCTTTCCTTGCTGCTGCCACAGATCGTAAGGCCTGGCATTTGCAGGAAGCTGGTGAGTTTCCTGTGAATTAAGAATCAAATCACAACCGGGATGAGACCAGGTGTACCTAAGCCGGTTAGAGAAATTATGTTTGAAAAGAAGTATGAAAACATAATATCAAAATTTAGCTAATGAACCCCCCCCTTGTATAGAAAGTTAAAAGGGGCATTTGTCAGATAAGAAATAGGAATTCTTTTAAAGATTCAGTCTTTTTTAGCTGAAGTTTTAGCTTGAAAAGCTAGAAATTCGGTTGCTTTTTGAATAACTTGGTCCCTCTTTTACTTATTACCTAAATTATTTACTGTTGGTTAAAGCAAAGAACTGTTTAAATGAGAACTGTTTAAAGGGGGCTACAGATAATCAACTTAGTCGTCAACCTGGTTGACAACCAGGTAAACTATTTATGAAAAATATGAAAATTGTTGAATGAAATTTGTGATAAAAGAATCTTCTGATGGTAAAGTGTGGGTTTTAACTTTTAACTCATCTCTCATTCCTATCCAGAAGAAAACTGCTAACTGTAAAGAACTGAGTGGAAGTTCTGGGGGTTGGTGAATAGCATTTATTGTGATTAATTCTAATACTCCCTCCCACAACTTTCAAAAATTGGAATTACCATTTGAAATCTTAATATTTTTATTACAGACTTTCTCCATGACCCAGGAATTGGATCAATTAAGAATTGGTCCTATGAAAATATATCGATATTTCCAATGTATCGATAACACTGAGCTATCTGTAGAGCCCTTTCACTTATAGTGGGAATATCGATAGTCTCAAAACTTTTGCCAACTCTATTCATGAAAGTAGTAGAAATGGTTGTGGGACTTTTACCATGTCTTTCAAATATAAAACAGCACTTAAATAATTGAAAAGCAGCTCACCGTAACGTACGTAGCTTTTACGACAACCTCTACGACGCTTTCTCTGTTGTATTTGTCCGTCAGGTACTCTCCTGATGCCCCTGCTTTGAAAACCCCTCCCTTGACATTGAGAGAAAAGGATCCGGCAACGTCCAGCAAATCCCGAGATTCTATTGCTGAGTCCACGACTTTGTAGATGGTCTCCGTCGTTGGGTTTTGAATGACCTGAGGAAAATGTGACCGAAGTTACAATTACAATTGCACACTTTGACACTTGCAGTACTTTAAAATGAAAATTGTATGATATTACAAAAACGTAATTCTAAGAATATTTCAAGAACATAATGAAATGTGAGTGACTTAAAGCCCTTTCAGTCCTAAACGCCACAAATTTTCCATAGGATTCAATGGTAATCTCGAGCGGTCAAGGACTGAAAGGAATAAGCTTCTTTCTTTCTTTATTCATTTGGAATACTGCGGCCTATTTAAAGGCCAAGCAGGGTGTTACAGCCAAGCAACACAAAAGAATAACAATAAAAGAACTAATACTACATAGATACATACATGAACACAAAAACTGTAAAATAACTATAAATAGTATAATTTCAATTTATCTACAAATGTGGATACTGACTCAGCTAAGACAATATCGTTAGGCAATGCGTTCCATTCACTATTGTGCGTGGAAAAAAAAGAATATTTAAAAATATTGGTCCTACAAAAATAAGGTACTAATCTGGGAGTTATTATACAGTCTGAAATTAGATTGATGTCGAAACTGAAAATAATTCGAATCTATATGATAAAAACCCTTAATAATTTGGTAAAGAAATTTTAAACGTATTATTTTACGTTGAACTCCAGAAGCATTTCAGTGGGAGGTTCCACTCTTTATGTGGTGTGCGTTATAAAGTTGTGTTATTTTCTTCGTATTCATTAACTGACCAGTCCTTTTCCTGACTATACTTTTCTGCTCATAAGTAACTGCAAATTTACATTGCATAAAAGAAAACTAGCAAATAAAGGATAACGTTAAATTTATTTTTGTAATTTTTTACTGACATAAATTAAATTCCGAACAAACACTTTCATAGTTAATTTTATTTTTCTTGGAATGCATTGAAAGAAATCAGTGAGTTCTTACCACAGGATTTTCAATCACTTCCTTTGGAAATATATCAACTCCAACTTGCAAAGTATCTAAGTTGATCGTTCTCCCGAGCATGAGGGGTAAAATATATGGAATCATGTACCCCATGTTGAAACTGTGAGAAAATTAGATAAACCCTTTTTAGCAATTTAACAGAAAAAGCTGCTTAAAATTAGAAGCTATATTTTTCTTAATTAACCCATCTATTTTCCAAAAACCAGCTCAACTGTAAACTATAAAAATAAGTTATAGCAAAATATAAATTAGTTCAACCTTAAAAGTTGGTTAAGTATAGATATAAAACTTAATGTTAGATACATATTTTAATTGTGAAAAAAATGCTTTGTAGTTTCTATAGAATAGGATATTACACAATACATCTGTAACCTTTTTACTAAGAATATAAATAGAATGCGAGATTCCAATGTAAGAAAGCCTTAAAATTAAAATAAAATTAATTAGAGTCTATTTAATACATAAATAAACAATTTCTTTTACCTTTTTTAAGGAAGAATTCAAAAACAATTGAAATGAACGGCAGATAATGTTCAAACAGTTCTAACTTTATTCTCACGTCACTTTCTTTCTACTAAAATATCCTGGCTTTTACCACCTTAACAACATTATATCTTATTTTCCTCTATGCACTGATAAACTAAAATTCCAGAATTAGCAGAGAATAAAAGATTGGAAAGGGTGCTTTAGGGATGGAACTGTCAAGCTGTTCAGGTGTTGTTTTCTCACTGATTCAAAGACGCTTAGATAACATTTTTTCCTAGACACGCTTGAGCCACAAAACTCCCGACTCATGATTAATTGTTGCCAGGAATTGTGTTTTTAGACACTTTTATTCCCTTAGGAAAATATAATACCTACATTTTTCATTTTTATTTAAAACATTGTAATGAAAAATAAAAGGAGGCTATCGCACAAAAGAAACTATAGAATTATGTAGCAAACATTAACAAATGTAAATGAAAAACACCATTTATTCATAAGTTAGGTTATTAGGTTAATATTTAGAGAAACATCCCACAAATTACTTAATTTTCAACTTGAGAGAAAATAGATTTCAATTCAGTAAAAATCGGCCACGCACAGAGTTTCATGTTTATGGAATAATTTGAATTTTCTTACTCTAAATCCGCGTTCACAAACACCATTCTAACCGGGGAAAGGCAGAGAAAACCGGTTCTTCTTCCACCGCTCTCCCTACGCAGGGAAAACCTCACCGGACCATCCGTTGAAAATTCTCCCCTGGGCCATAGCAGTAGGAAATGTTTTAATTGCACTAACCGCCTGTAGAGGGCGCTCTCGCTCGCTTCCCGTAATGTATTTCTATGAGCTCGCTCGCTTGTCACGTGATTCTTTCTACCGGTAGGACGAGTTAGACGATCGTACTTCTGAACGGGCTATTCTATTTCCTCACGGTTAGTTTTCGGAGATCCTTTTTCCCCTACTTTTTTAGCTCTTTCTCCGGTTGAACAGGTTGTCTGTTGTGAACGCGGCTTATGTCACCTAAATGTTTTTAAAGTTCTTTGAATGGAAGTAAAGTAATGGATAAAAAAAGATAAAAGAAGGAAGATAAAAACATAAAAAGGATAAGAATTTAAGAATTGGATTTATTATTGAAATCAAATGAGGATCAAAAATGATCAAATGATTTAAAAAATGCAAGACTATAAGAACATAATTACATAAGAATATAATTTTAAGAAATTTATAAATTAAGTTTGAATTAAATAAAAAGTATAAATTAAATTTCTTAATTTATAATAATTTTATAAATTAAGAACATAATTAGAATAAAATTAAAAATTTTATTCAGTTTTATGTAAAAATGTTTTTATTAAAATACAACAAAATTTATGGACATCACAAGGTGTAGGGGAGACCGGGGCTAGTTTTCCAACCTAAATGAATTTTGCTTCCTTACATTTTATTTTTACTTATTTTTGGGTAAACAAAATTTCATCATATTCCTCATACTGTTCTCTACAAAATGTAGCATTCAATTTTCATCAACATTATTAGTTTTTTTACAAAAAAGGCTTAAAGGTGACCATGTCACGTTGGAAAATGTGCCCCGTATGTGGGGCATGTTTTCCAACAGTAAGGGGCAAGTTTTCCTACAGTACTACTATCTGCAGTTATACCGATTGCTGGCAAAAACTCTGATTGGTTAACCGGATGGATGCCATTCCTAACATTCCTTTCTCATTGGTTGGTGCCTCTTCTCTCTCTAAGCCCCTGAATACGATCTTGTGTGTTGGTT
This sequence comes from Tetragnatha montana, assembly GCA_963680715.1. Lineage (NCBI taxonomy): Eukaryota > Metazoa > Arthropoda > Arachnida > Araneae > Tetragnathidae > Tetragnatha > Tetragnatha montana. The sequence goes on along the minus strand of OY796680.1, from coordinate 20,952,022 downwards.
GTTTGATTGGTTGTCAGATATAACTAGATTTGTAGCTTTTCAGGTATTAGCTTGGAATAAATGTAGGAATCGAACGACAGTGCCGGTTAAATTAAAAGACTGGTCTTAAAGGGTTAAATCGTAAAACACTTATAGTAAAATTTATTAATTATAGTATAATATGTATTTTTCATATGAAATCATTGTGTTGTAGCTGTGAACTTTACTTGCGTTATAGTAATCTCCAAAAATTAGTTTAGTACCTTAATTGTTTTGTTTATTTGTACTGAGTCGTAGAGAAAAAAAAGATACAGTTCGCATTGTGAGTGAACTACTGGGGGTAGAATGATAATTTTTGTGTCATTTTTCATGATTTAACGTCTTTTTGAAAATAATCTATAGTTTATGGCCTTAGGGGGCCGTCTACATATTAAACGAAACACCAACTTTCGTTTTTCCTAAGGGCGACATCAAAGATTATCCTCGATTATAATAGAACACCCCCTAAAACCAAGTTTTGTAATGTTTGGCACTCAAACAAAGCCAGGAGGGGGGTTTGAAAATTACGGGAACTTTACTTCTAACAGGAAAGATTGGCAACAATTGAGAGGAAATTTAAAACAGATTTGGCTGCTTATCTATACTATGGCACAATTCTCACAAAAGTTAAAACAGATTTGGCTATTTATCTATATTTTGGCGCAATTTTGTCTTTCAAATAGGATACCTAAAGTGGTAGCCTAGTTGGTAGAGTATCAAGCTCGTAATCACTAGGTTGCAAGTTCTGTCCCCGCAGTTGCCAAATCAGTTACTCGTTGTTTTAGGTTAACCGATAGGGATATAAGCAAACACAAATCAGAATAGATGTTGGATACTTCTTCAAATTTAAAGCATTTGAAAAAATTTATACAATTAAATTTAATTTAGTTAATTATTTAATTCCTGTAAATAGGTAATAAAAATACCACGTATCCAGTTAAATTAAGAAATTATTATATGGATTCGTATTACGTTAAGTTATTTTACTTCTCAAAAGTTCCTGTCAAAATACTTTAATACAGATATGTTTAGAGATGTTTTTTTATTATTAATATTTAGAGAATGGTTCTAATAGAACTTTCCCACTTAATAAAAAAAACCATATTTTTCTTTAAAAATTAAAACACTTTCAAAGTTTAAAATTTGCTTATGCATCATATACTATGAATAAAAGAAAACTCAGATAAAATTTCAAATATGATTATTATAATCTACGGTCGTGTTTTTAATGATTAATTGAGAGTTATGTATGTTTTATTATATTTCCAGAAACTGCCCATTTGAGGAAAAATGTTTTATTAGATTGGGTAGGGAGTTTTAATCATTTCTTTTAACGAAAAACTAAGGAAGTTTCTGAACGTTGTGCTTGGAATAAAATACCAATATAAATATTAATTATGTTAAGAAGTTAAGCATCAAACATCAAATTTACTAAAATTGATTACATAAAATTAATTAACTTAAATCACATCAACGATTAGAAGCTTCTTGATATTTTAACTTATTAGGAGGTTAAGGAAAAATTTGAATCGTCGTGTGGTCATGATAAATTTTTAAAAAAATTTATTTCATTCTGTTTAAAATTTTTAATAATTTAGACACCCACCACACTGACAAAAATTATCCATAAAGAAAAGAGTAAGAATACGTCTTTATAATTATAAGTGAATATATAAATATTTTTTTTTTTATTTTTTTTTTTTGGGGGGGGGGGGAATAATCGAGACCTTTTTTCACTGCCAAACATTTTATAATTCTTTATTGTGGAATACGCAAAGCATTGATCCATGGAAATAGTGGGATATCCAGAATAAAAATTGGAGATTGATATTGGAGTTTAATTTTAGGGGGAGGTTTTTTTTTTGTTGTTTTTTGAGGTAAAAGAGAATACTTTCAAGGTGTTTCATAGGGTTGTGTTATAGGGTAAGGTGGGGTAAAATGATTATAGCGGGCTAAGATAGATATAGGGATTTTAGCAGTTTTCGTATTTGTGAAACTAAAAGTTAATTGGCATGCTATTTTATCATAAGCCTCAATTAAAATCAGCATCCCAATACCATCGAATTTTACAAACTGTTAAAATCGTTATAAAATTTATACTCCACCCTTGTCTTAAACATGATTAAAATCTTAGAGAACAGTTTTTAAACCCGATGCCGGCCCTATATCGTATTTAGAGAACATGCGGCTGGGTCTGCTGTACTCCCCAAAGAGAGTATACGTCGGTAACTGGGTACCAACGGCGTAAGCTGCTCCTGCCCCGGGCTGTACTCCCCATTTAAAAGATTGATTATAAATAAAAAAGAAAATAAAATTAAAAGTGGTAGCTAAATTTTAATTATAGTGTTAATCTTTTCTTTTGTGTGGCCACCACTGTTTTATTTATAATAGTTTAATTATATATCAGTCCACTACCAGTACTAGCATCGAGTTTTTAGGGTGCGTTAGATAATTCTGACATCATTGACCCTGCCTGAAGGTAGTAGGCTGTCGGTGCAACCCTGGGACGTCTTTATTACGCCTAAACAGAGTGTGTTTCGAGAGGGGGGGATATTGATTTCAGCACTACAGTTTTTTTTTTTTTTTTTGCAAAGTTATTGCATTTAAGGTAACTTACATCTTGAGGAGCCATGTTTACCCATAAGCTCAAATGATGACAACACTTAAGCATATTGCTGAGGGAGCTGTGGATAAACATGGCGGCTGGAGGACTCTTATCGAAGCTGTGCCCATCTTTATTATATTTAATAGATAATAAATGTAAGAAGGGGGGACACCGTTCTTATTAAGTGACGACTTTTCTAAAAGTTTGATTCATATATAAAACCAAATTCCTTTGTGAAACCTATGTAGAGAAATAATCTTTTTATAGTAAAAAAAATGAAAAAAAAAATGGTTTAATCTTTGTTTTTTTGTTTTAGATTTTTGTTCATGTAATTCAAAAATACTTCTAATTTAATGCAGGTGAAGTTTTTAGTCGAATATTGTAAAGTATTGTTTCGGAATTTTTTCTTCTGAAAAAAATTAGTAACAAGTAAAACATTTTACATACACATAAAAAGTAGGTTAAAATTTCCGTTTACTGAAATCAATAGTGTAAAAATAACTAATAACTACTTTATAAGTAGTTTAAATTTCAGGCATCTTCAAACTTTTAAAAATTAATCAATCATATGGCATGTATGCCGATTGGAACCTGGTTCTGAAACTTAGCGACCAAGCACACTAACCGTTAGGCCACGCCGGCTGCAGTCAGCAAGTTTTAATAATAAATCTGACCAACTATCTGAGTTAGTATATCGTGTTATTGCGGGTTACAGTAATTTTCATAACCTGGCGATTTTCCTTCTAATCTTTGGCGATAAGAGTTTGGCGAAAATTTTCTAAATGAAATTTCCTGCATTGTGCACGGGGTTAATGGCTGTAAGGATCAACATCTATGAAAAACGAGGTTTCAACGTAAATTCGACGTACTTCAAACCATAACATTCTAATTTTCAAATTGCAAATCCTTCTAAAGGGTCTGTTTATCTGATTAAACTGTTTATCTGATTAAATGAATATTTGTAAAGGCTTTCATGGTCGTTTTCTTTAAATGTAAGTACTATAAGAACTATATACACTTTAACAATAAGAACACCACCTTTTTTGAAAGAAATAGGAAAAAATTTAGAGGGATTCGAACAAACAACTCCTTTGGAATCGTTAGCTTGCGTTATGGATTGGTTGATTGGTTTGAGCTTGATCCACACAAATGTTGGAATAAGTGCCCCGTCTACTTTTGGAAAACCTGCCCCAACTCACTTTTTGAACTTTGGGAGCCCCTCAACGAGTGGGGGTGTAATATTATTGAAAAACAAAAGCATAGTTTTATAGAGGAAGAAATCCTCTATCAGAATATGCAATATCAGATTAGTCAGTTAAAATTAAAAGGGCTTAATCACATTTTTAATAAAAATCCAAAAGTTTACGCAAAGAGCAAAATATTGAAAAAACCGCTTTTCTGACGAAACTACAAGAGCTAAAATTCTGAAAGTACATCAGAATGTGTGTGAAGTCTTTCTTTTTCATCTAGTTCACTCGTTGGGTTGATCTAATTGCTCATTTAAAAATAAAGGGCGTTGGAAAATTTGCCCCAGTGGAAAACTAGCCCCGGTCTCCCCTACAAAATGTGTACATTTTGGATTAATTATGACAAGTTTTTTTTTTTAATTTTAAGTACAAAAATAATAAAAGTGTTAATATTAGGGGGGAATTGAACCCTGTGCCCTCTAAATCTCTAAATTACGCCCCTTTTTGAAAGTAATAAATGTGATGAGTCGTCTTCTCTTCTTTTGTCAAATACTAGATGAGTCAAATAGATGAAGGGAATAACTACTGATGTCACTATAAGCACAATATCCTCCTTATTAGCAAATAGGCAGCTACTAAAATAGTTCACAATTCGTAAAAAATTATGAATTTTTTTTCACTACTTTTCCTTTTGCATCCATAAATCTATAAGAATAAGTTATTGGTTTCCATGAACTTTTTTGTTTTGCAGGCTTGTGTTATTCATGCAAACTTATGAAAGGTTTTGCTTTTACGGGACAAACTCTCAATCACACTTACTTAAACATATGATGTTTTTAAATATTAATTAGTGCAATATAATGCAACACTTTATCTCAATTTGAAAAGATTTATTTACCATAAATTTAGATTTTATAACTATCAAAACTAAAAGTTTAGGACGGTTAAGCCTTATACATTTTATGAAGGAACGGCCATTAACCAATGTAATTATCTTTAAGTTTTTGATAAAAAAAATAATTTTTATTGAATTTAAAGAAAAACAAAAATCATATTCTCTTTCAGCACAAAATTCCCTGCAGTTTGATACCCTGCATGATCTTTTATGATGAAAACATTTTTTGGGTGTTTTTTCAAGATGGTGGCCAAAAAACCATATTTGTCCCACTTACGGATGTATATTTTTAGTATGTTGATTAGGACCATGTCACCTACAATTTCCACAGGTTTTACTTTTCTTCCAATTCGTTCACACTCAAGGCCTAACTCAAGGCCAAGGTTTTCGCCTAATTTATTCTACTCCACTAATATGTTACGGACAATGTGATAAATTTGGATTGGATTTTATTTATTATTTATTCTTGATTCCTTTTACTACTTTTTAATTTTACTAGATTGAATATAACGATGAGGTTTTTTGTTACAGAAATTGCTCCAATTAATTATCATATTAGGCGTAAAGTAATACTAAAGTGACTCGGTTTCTCAAACGAATCACAGTTATCCCCAGTTCCGTATAAACAAATATTTGAGTTTCCATCAGAACCTGAAGAAAGTCTGATAAGAAAAGAAGGGCTGTTTTTCAAATTGTTCGACGAATTTTTGAAAGTGGTGTTTTTCAACGGATTACAAAACAAAAGATCTATAAGACAAAACATTTTAAAGATCCTAAAGTGAAAAGAATTTAAATCAAAATTGATGACTAGGGTGTATCGAAAAAAAAACCCCTTTTTATTTTTTATTTTGAATATGCATTAGTGCGGAAAAGTTGTCTAAGGTGGCAGAGAGTACCTGTGAATTTTTTCAGAATTTTCGGATAATATCTTGAGGTGCCGCAAAGGCCCTGAAGGTTCCCCATGTTAATCCTATGGAGCGCGCAAGCCAAAAAGGCCGAAAATTGGTTTTTCGCCCCTCATTTCTACCCTAATCACACGACGAATGTCTTCACTCAAGTTATCGACCCTATATGAAGTATGCTACCCGACAAAATTTGAATAACAGCCTAAATATACATATTACGTTTTTTTGTGTGCTCAAATTTCGTTGGAAATCGCACATTTCCTTGTTCAAATTAAGAGCCCACAATCAACGAAATATAGATATTTAGGCAATTATAGAAAATTATGTTTATTACGAAAATACGAAAAATAGAATATTATGTTTTATATATGTTTTTTCAAGGAACAACACCAGTGGTCATTATAATGATGAGTGGAATTATAAGATTATAATCTTAAGATGATTCAATATGCATATAGTTTTACTCGATTTTCTTGAAATATATAAAGGTATTCAATTATTTTGTAGAAAAATTTTCATAAGTTTGGTAAACATTTATGTAAAGATCACTGGTACCTTGATATGTTTAAGATTATATTATCTACCCATTCTACCCTATCTTATGTTCAGGTAAGAAACTGTAATAAGCAAGACCAAGGAACTTTAAAACAAAATAAATCTTAAGAACGTTTTACTAAGATTACACAAAATAAAACACAAATACAGTGATGAATACATCTCAATAAATAAGCCACAAAAATATAAAAGCATTTACAGTTATCAATTTCATCTCTCGTTTCCGAACCAAACAACACTCAAGCACATCAATCATCTCCTACCATCTTCACCCACATAAATAAAGTCCTTCACTTGGCGCAGACGACACAAGTAAGCAACAGTTGGTTTTCGTCTTCATCCCCAGCTATGAGGGCCCAGTCAGGGACCAGGGGGTCAGCGGTTTTAGCCTCCTCTGTGGTTGTCACATTCTTGTCCAGGCAGACGAAATTGGTGGAGATACTGTTGTGAGAGCCACTCATCAGAATGCCTTGGTACACGACCTCCCAGTCGTCTGGACAGGTCTCTCGACCCACGAAGCTCTCGACTGACCCTCTGGCAGCCAGGCGGCAGGTAGAGCAGGGGAGCATCAGGTTCTTTCCGTTAGGGAACTGGTAAGATGCACCTGAGGGTGAAAATTCCATTAAATGAAATAAAAATCATTTATTTATTATACGGTTTTAAAAAAAGAAAGCTCGGTAAGAGGGTTTTAATTTGTTGGAGTCGACCATTTTTTGACCGTGTTTCTAATCCTAGGCGTTCAAACCCACTTTTTTTAAGGGAGAGTTAACGTACCGAAAGGATTATTGAGGTAGAAAGCAGATTTGAATGAGAAAATAATGATTTGTCTGCCGAAAAAAAGGTATTTTGAATTCCTTCCAACTGTAAAGTGGTCTGCACAATAAGCATTCTTATAATTTATCTAGCGTTAGGATCGTTTTTCAATGAGTTCTTATCCTTAACTACATTTGTGTACGGTACATGATTTTTTAGCTCATTTTTATAAACCTCTACAAAGAAATATCGTGTGTGCTGGCCTTAAAAGTTTTGGAAATATTGAATCGAGGTCTTACTAAAATTTTATAGTACTTTTTAAAATTTAACTAATCACTCTGTTCTCCAAATGTTGGAGGTCATTTTCTCTTTCAAATGGAGCACTGAAGTACTTTTTAATAACTTAAATAGCAAGCTCAACATAATAGGATGTTTTAATTTTATTGGCTCTAATTAGATCTTACTTGTCTAAGTGAAATCAGGGCTTTATCACACTGGAAAGAAAATACGATACCTGACATAAGAGCTGCATCCTTCTTGTTTTCCGGCTCATCTCCGAAGGTCGGCTTTTCTGGCATGCACAGGAAATTGGAACCTCCTCCGTATCCAGATGGACCGAGTACCAAACCATTTGACATTTTCTCCGCAACCTCCGAACAATTGCTGGATCCCCAGTGGATGTAAGTGGCACCGTTGCCTCGGCTTCTTGTCCAAGCTGATAGAATAAAAAAAAAACACAATTTTTCACAGAAGGTTCATAGTATTTACCTATGTTTGTTTTCCTGGTGTAAGTAGTAAGGAGTTAAACAGAAGAATTTTTTTTTATAGAAATGAAAAAGATGCATAAAAATTTGAGAAAAGCTTCTCACCTCCTTGGTCTCTAGCCTGCAAGAGAAGAATAAGTTTTAAATGCACCATCATTATGAAGTAATATGTAAGTAAGCATTTTAATTCAATTAGATAGTGAGAACAGTTATTCATATTTATAGATATTAAATCTGTTTTTCTTTTATTTATTTTGAAATTTTCGATTTATACTTACAATTGTTTGTCTAAGAATTTGGTATCTTTTGTAAAACGTTCCAGGAATAGACAGACCATAAGCAACGTTGGCGGGCTTTAGTTGATCGCTTCCTTTGGTCATATCAAGAGTTCCAATTACTTCGTAGAAGGGTCGAATGGTTGTTTGAATCTCTTGGAAGAATTTTCCAACCTATTTGGAAAAATTTAAATCCTTTTGATTTAATAATCTTAAAAATGTTTTTCTCTTTATCTAATTATGACATCAAATAATTTTTAGCAGGATTGGAAAAATAAAACATGCATATTTTTCATAAAAATCATCTAATCTAATAATGCCGTGCTTTAAACAATGTTTTTTCTTTATCTTAAACGTGTTTAAAACAAGTGTTTTAAACGTAACAACACTGGTTTTAGTACCTTATTTTCTTGTTCAGAAGTTAGGGGTATGGACATAACTTTCATCCAATCAGCAATAGCTTGCTTGGTGTTCAAAAGATCATCAAACTTCTGTTCGAACTCCTCCAAGTTTGCTTCAAGAACTCTGAAATTTAAGAATAAATCCCCTTAAACTTGTAACTTAGGTGATTTTTGATCTAGCTTGATACTACATGCTAAAAGTGATGCTAATGAAAAAAAAAATCAACTAACTTGTCTCTCAGTTTTCCAGTCTTGCTTGGATCCAAAAGACTCAGAGGCCACAATTCCATCTTAATTGGGATACCTTTTCCGCCATTGAAACTCTTCATGTCCACAGGGAAGTTATCCAGAGCTGCCTTTAGCGATTTCATATCATTGGGCGCGGTGCTTAGAGGAATAGCGCTGAAGACTTTGATCTGCGTAGATTCCACGGATTTTGAGACATCGGTGAAGTATTCTCCTTCCACTGTAAAGAGTAAAAAAATATTCAGTGGAGTTAAAATATTACGTTTTGTTTGGAAAAACTGAAAGGAGTTTCAAAAGTTAAACTTAGAAATATGAACACGTGAGTTACATTATAAATATACAGAAATGGAAACTGAAAAGTCTTAAAATTTACTACCTCGACTGCTTATAAAGAGAAAAGTATACCACAATCTTACAGTAGACACTTGAGAAAGATTAAAAAAAAGTTGTAAATTAATTCCAAGTAATCTACATTTTAACTCTATTGCCTTTTTTATTTTGAGGTCCTTAGTGTCTTTCATGTGTGTATTAAATTTCCTTGTATTCATTTATGTACTTTTCAGCATGTCTGCTTTATTGAACAACGGTGACATAATTTCGAGAGAGTTCTTTTCCATAATTTTATTAAATACAAAATCTCATTTAAATTATTTGAACAATATTTATAGACTTTAAGTTTATCTCTACCGGTTTATCTATTGCAGTGAATTTATCTTTACTACTACCAAAGAAAGGTCAGGCATATCATTAAAGACATCCCCAGAAATAAAATGAATTATTTGAATTTATGAATTATTTACCTTTAATATTGAGCTGTGAAACTCAATGAAAGTATCAAGAAGAGGTTAAAGACTCTTCCTTCATGGAAAAATAATTACTTTTATGATTAGGAAGATACAAATATAGTTGACAAGTGAGTAAAAGCAGCCCTTTAAAACTCCGGATAGCACCCAGTTTAGTTATGTAAGGGGATGTATTATCAGGTTCTAAGAGACATAGAAGACTGAATAAATTCTATGCCTACCTTCAACCCCCAGGTCAAATATTTCGATCCTTCCCCCCACATCCACAGCCCCCTTGATCTTCTGCTTGTCCCTGCTACTGTTGCACTCCAAGCGGACGGAGCCAATCAGCTCTCCTCCGTAAGTGATACTTCGGACGAAGTGGGTGCCCACTGCGTTTCCTTGCTGCTGCCACAGATCGTAAGGTTTGGCATCAGATGCCAGCTGGTGGGTTTCCTTCGAAATAAAGAGAGGATTCATAGTAAATTGTATGTGTAAGGATTTGACAGAAGTTTTTCTTTATATATATTGATGGTATTTTGAATTATTTATTTATTTTTCCGGGGTAAAATAACGAGACTAACATGTTTTCTCAGTCAGTCATTTAATACGAAATAAACTTTTCCCCCACTTTTATTATAATATCAAATCCATAGGGGGTAGTGCATTATGTTTTTATGAAGTTTTATTTACACACGAAGTTAAGCATTATATGTACATTGATTAAAAGTAAGACTAAAATGCCCATTATGCCAATCTTTTATTGATAAAAAAGTACAAATTAGTAAAAACCTAATCCCATAAGTATAATCCTTGTATTAAATCAGGAGATAATCCTTCATAAAGTGCCTAAAATGTTAATTTTTGGTACAAGACATAAATATGACTAATAAATTAAGATTTTTAACACACAATTAGAAAATGACCGAATCTATTTAATTCTTTTTTAATCAGTATGGCAGGAATAAGAGTTAACTGATTAAATTAAGTATCTTAGTAATTAGTAAATAAATATTTCTAGTTTGATTTATCTTCAAATATACTTTTGTAATAAAATTAAGAGAAATCATAGGTCACAAGTAAGGTTTAAATAAGATCCGCATTTTTGTAGATATTTCCTTTTATAAAACCAGCAAGAGATCCGTGAATTAAAATTTTGGGTTACCACTCACTGTTATGTAGGTTGCTTTCACAGCAACCTCTACTGTGTTTTCTCGGTTGTACTTGTCTGTGAGGTACTCTCCAGAGGCCCCAGCTTTGAAGATCCCTCCCTTGACCTTGAGAGAGAAGGACCCCTCCACATCAAGCATATCACGTGACTCGACCGCATTGTCTACGACCTTGTAGACTGTTTGAGTAGCCGGGTTTTGAATAATCTAGGAAAGTTAAGTGAAATTATTTAAATCAAGTCCACCTAAAGCTTCTATCAAAAACCTAAAGGTATATGTACCCTGACAAGAAAAAACAAATAGGTTTTTCGACAGCAAGCAAACGTCCCAAATATACCATCTCATCTCTCTCAAAATAGGTGTATATTCCGTGTATTCTCTTCTTTTACTTTTAGGAGAGAAAAGATAGTAATGGTAGAACTTTCCCACATATATCCCGAAAATATTTCATTTATCCTTTCTGAATATTTTTATGGCTTTCAATTTGCTCAAATTTTATGATTGTTAGTTATGAAGTTTCTTATATCTAGTCTTAAGCAAAAAATTAATGCGTGCTTTATTTGAATATAATAAAAACATCTTCCTTGTAAATGCTTATTATTTTTTAGTGGAAAGTTTTGAAAAGAAAACCAAAAGGTTTTTATACTTGTAAACAGGCAGAAAAAATAAACCTTTTTAAATATAGGCAAAAAAAAGTTTCACGTATTTTAATATCATATTCTGCATTATTATTTTATTGCAACTAATGCTAATTTTTTAATATGTTTAATTACCTACTTCTTAAAGTATAAAATTTTTTACATTGAAAATATAAAATGTTTCTCTAAGTTCTTCTTCTTAGTGTTTGCTTAAGCAAATTTTTCTGCTGATCATCATTAAAATACACAAAAAAAAATCATTAAAAAAATTCAACAATTTACTAGAAAATTTAAATAAGGTTTTATTTTTGTGTATGTGGGAATTATTAATTAAAAAAGTAAAAAAATTAAAGTGATAAAATTTCCTGGAAATTGCATGAGTATTCTTCGGTTTAAAAGTAAAGATTTACACAGGCACTTAGTAAATACTCGGGAAAGTGTTTAAAAAATGCTAATACGAGGCAGTTAAATTTTAGTTTCCTTTTATAACTGAACAAAATACATAGAGTATCCTGTTTTTATGTACTTCCAATTTTTATTTTAGACTTTGACACTGAACCGATTTTTGAAGCAGAATTTTTTTATGGTATTAGGGGAAACGTCACGCGTAGATTCATATAAAGAGTGAATCAATTGCCTTAGAACAGTTAGAAATACGTAAATGAAAAAATACGAAGGAAGAAATACTATGTTGTAGAGCAACGGTGGGCAACCTCCGGCCCGCGGGCCGGATCCGGCCCGCCACGTCATTTGGTCAGGCCCGCGGAACATTTTAAAAATTGTCATGGAGAAAAGTAAAAAAGACTTCAAAAAGTCTCCAAAGGACTTAAAACACTACTTTTGAATATCAAATTTCAAAATTTTTCTTGGGGAGAACCCCAACCCCCCCCCTCCACCATTTGGAAGTCTGTTGTACAGTGTTTTTTCTTTGAAAATTCTGCCGCTTACAAGAAACGGTCCCCTTTGATTGTTCCCCAAAGTGGTTAAAGCCCCCACCAGTTAAAGGGGAAATTTTTAAAAAAATTCCTGGGGGTGGACCCACAGCCCCCTCGAAATTCTGAAGTCTATTTATAATTTTTTTCCCTTCAAAATTATGTGGTTTATAAGGAGCCGTTCTGTTCAGATGTTACCCAAAGGGTCTCAAAATGAGCAAAATCACTACTTTTATAGGCAAATTTTACTGGGGGTGACCCACGGACCCCCATTTTTACTTGTAGCTAGCTAACATTGTAAAATTTTGACATTTTATGTGCAACATAGTTCAAATACTATTTTTAAGTGATCTAAAACTTAACGTAAAATGTACTAGTACCTTAGAAATGACGTCGAGTCAATACCCCAAAACAAAAGTCTGATTGCGGTTTGTCCCCCAACCAAAAACTGAACCCCTGGCCCTCCACGTCATTAGAATCTTTGAGTTTGGCCCGCAGATTTAAAAAGGTTGCCCATACCTGTTGTAGAGGTTATGTGAAATAACTACATTATTTTTTGTGATTTACTTAATACCAACAAATGTTCTACATACACATTTTTTATGCCATCGTAATAAAAGGCTACAAAATTTAAATAAAACCTGTATTACAAAAATATCTACGGAGATGGTGTCGGAGTGAACCAAACCTGCTCTGATTAGCTAATATGATATAATTAGCAAAACAGTCTTCACGATAGCAACATACTTCGTTAATTTCACCCAATCGGAGCAAACTCGGTTCGTTTGGGGACCTTGCCATATACTCTTGTTTGTATTATTCATAATAAATATTGTTAAATAGAAAAACTACTTTAGAGAATAGACTTTTATCAATACTTTTGTGTTGTATTTCATAACTTTTGAAAAACATACCACAGGATTTTCAACCACTTCCTTGGGAAATATATCAACACCAACCTCCAAGGTATCTAGGTTAATTGTCCGTCCTAGAATCAGTGGTAAGATATATGGTATCAAATAACCCATGATGTGGCAAAGTTTCTAGCCTGAAAAATAAATTATGCACATGAAACACACATCGCATTAACAAAAAAAAAGTTACATTATTTTTAAAGTTATTTGAATATAAAATGTCATTTTTAAAACACGGTCCTATTGTAAACCTATACGAATTACCAAACTAAAAGAGGATAGATTTGAAAAACAGTAGACAAAACTGAATACTGTGTAGAAAGGCCCAAAAATTTATTTGTTTTACAACTAGAAAATCTAATATTTTTTTGTATGATTAATTTACAAATAATTGAACGTTACAAAAAATACTGTAATGTCAAATTGCAATGCTGTAATGCTTTGTTCTATATCTCAATTCTACCTTTCTGGATAATAATTGTTATAATATTATATCTGTATATAAATATAAAATCCTAAATTAGACACTACGGATAGCTAACATTGCCTTACGAAATCCTACATTGTTACCCTACGGATAGTTTACCCTCTTGTATATAGGTTTTTCGATTACTAGTATGTATTAATTTTAAATACCTAAATAACATATCAGGTGAATATTTTTAAAAGTATCTACAAAGGAATGAAAGACCAGCATAATATTGTTAATACGTATACGAAAATCCTTCTATGTTATCAAATCATTTGTGACGTCGTGATCCCAAAACAGACTAACATTTAAAATTTGGACAAGATTTTTACAGTTTTAAACATTTTAATAGATCCCTTACTATCAGAACCAACGTTGTTTATCGTTGCCAAAAACAGTTATCAAAAGTCAATTAATGAAAAAACATTCTTACCTTTCTATTTATGTTGAGCTTTCTGTTTATTTATTAACTTCCTCCTCACTTCTCTCAGTCAGACCTCAACTATCTCTAGTTCAGTTCCCAATGAAGCTTTGACGGAATCTTCACGCTATCCACGATGACAGATTCCTGATATTTTCTTCCGAATTACTTTATATTTCCCCCTCCTTACGACTGATAAACAAAAACCACAGAATAGGCAGAGATGAGAAGGCGGGGAAAGAGTTATGGAAATGGAAGTGTTGGGGTAGGTAACCAGGTGTCCCTTTCACAGCGAATAGAGACGCTTGATTAACGTTTTTTGAAAGACGCTTGAGCTACAATAAGCTGCATTTTCGATAATATGTCTGGTTTGGATACTTTTTATTTTACATAAGAGTGGTAGATTCTGTTATATGGAGGGGTCACTTACAAATATATCAATGTTTAAAATTATGAAAATTTAAAAAAGGCTCTCTAAACCAGGAATTGATAAAAAAAGCATAACGTATTAAAAGGGGAAATTGATACTCTGAAATAGAAAAATCACAACTTTTTTCCAAATTTACTCGATTTTAACCTCTCTCTATATTTGTTTTTCTTCTCTCCTTGGTTCCATTTAAATGAATAAATGGGTTATTCCAAGAAAAATGATACATTCTAGTCCTCCCATAGCATCAAAACATATTTATTTCATTAAGTATTAACATTTATGTGAACATGAGAAATATCGTTCTATTTAAAAAACCCATCATTTAAAAAAAAACATAATTAAATTATTTTTAATAAAGCAAAATGTTTGATATTTGTGGGACCTTATTCATTTGTTTCGATAGTCATGTTAGGGGCCATTCATTAAATACGTAAGGATGATTTTGGCAATTTTTGACCCCCCCCACCCCCATCCATGTTAGGGTACGTAAGATTTTTCAAACCCCTCCCCCCTATTCTTACGTAAGATTCAATTTCCAATTTTTCCAGTTTTATTTTTTGTCTTAACTTAAAGCTACTCCAATAAAAAAGATACATCTGACATCTAATATACCTTCATTTTCAAAAAACTTAAAGCTTCGATAATATATACCGAGAACGTCAGCATTTTTAAGTTTTTCTGGGGATATTCAAAATAGTAATTTGATTAGAATAATTGGAATTATTTGTTTACATTAACTTTATAAAATCTTACGTAAGAATGAGTTTGACCCCCCCACCCCAAGTAAGGGTATGTAGAGATTTTTCCAACCCCCCCTCCCCCTCGGGACCCTTACGTAATTAATGAATGTCCCCTTACTTTTGTCGCACTAACAAAATATGAAAATTAGTTTATTACTTCATCAAATAAAAACAGACACTATGTATTTTACTGTATGAATATCTTAAAATGGCTTTAATTGCTAAATATCTGGTAGGATAAGTCTTTTACCGAAATGAATTTTAAAATATTAAATAATTTAGTGGAATTGTAAAAGTAGTCTAAAATGTTATGTTAGTCCACGATGAAATGATTTTAATTCGTTACTACGAAGCCAGTTGAGTTTCTAAACATCACCCCACAAATACATACGTATCCATCTATGTATATCAATTTCGGAGGTATTGAATTTAACCCATGTCCATCCACATGTATACAGATTACAGAGTCTAGTATATTTGACCACAAGGAAACCTTTGAATGCGTAATATATTGGTGTTATATCTTCAACCAGGGGCTTTAAAAGACCCATAATTAAAAGCTGAATTAAAAAACTGAATATAAATATATTGTTTACTGTGGGTTTTCAATAAAAATCACTGCTTTATTGAAATTATTAAGAGTATCAGAGTTTCACCTAAATATAAAGAGCATAGGGGATGCACTATATGGTATAAAAAATAAATTATTTTTTGTTGCATAGCTTGATTGTACTGTACAGGTAGTCCAGTCAAATTGTGCTCAAATAAGGTCATTTTGGGAAAAATTTGGGGTAGAAGATATTTTTCACTTTCTGTATGTATTTTGGGGTGCTGAATCCGAATCTGAAGGTTTGCCAACAAAATTTCGTGACGGAACATTGTGAAAATTCGAAAAAATGGCAAAAATCCGTCCCTTTTTTTCGTTTTCTGCCCCTAGAACATTACCTCTGCGCTTCAGAGCTAAACTGTCAATACAAAAAATAACGAACACTAACCAATCTACAAAAAAGTCAATTGAAACTTTTCTCTCAGACGTGTAGTTTCGCCGATAGAGTACGTTGAAAAAGGGGCTATTTTCGTTCGATTGGAAGGAAATCCAAAAAATGTCACTAATATCGCCAAAAAGCCGCATTTTTTGGAACAAATTACAATAAAAACTGCTTTAATAATATTCTTCATCAAATCAACTATCTAATAACTCCAATGATGATTAACTAAATGCATTTTCGTTCCGAGATTTCTCTTACGAACGAAAGTTCTGTAGGAGACTGTAGTATTTCGATAACTATGTTGCTTCTTCGAGATTACATACAAAAGTGTTCTTTTGACTGTTTTATAAGTTTTTGGGGATGCTGAATCCGAATCTGACGTTTGCCAACAAAATTTCTTGACGGAACTTTGTGAAAATTCGAAAAAATGGCAAAAATTCGACCTTTTTTTCGTTTTCTGCCCCTAGAACGTAACCTTTGCACTTCTGAGAAAAACAGTCAATACAAAAATAAGGAACACAAACCAAGCAACAAAAAGGGCAACTGAAACTTTTCTCTCAGATGAAGGGCTTAGAGGCTAGAGAACACTTATTATTGGGAAGTTTTTGTTCGATTGGCGGGAAAATCCAAAAAATGTCATTCGTACCACCGAAAAGTGGCCTGTTTTGAAACAGGATACTATTATAACTACTTCAATGATGTGCTAAGTACATGCAATTAATCTTCCTCATACACCAATGATAATTAATTAAATGCACGATTAATTAATGTTGAGCTATTTTATACTAATTTCAATAAATCCAGAAAAAAGTTTTATCTGATGAAACGTTTTAGAAAAAGTGAAAATTTACGGCCAAGTGATTAAATTACTTACATCCATGCACTTTTCTTACCTTCCAGGGTCCTATAAACATTTTAGAATGTTTTTTTTTATATTTAAAACAACTAAAGGTACACTTTAATATGCTGTAGTAAGTAGTGTTATGTTATAACTCAATTAGTGTTATACTAATCCATTTCTCCTAGAAATGTTGGCTTCATATAATCTGTACTTACGTTACATAAATTGGTACGTGAAGTACCATTAGTTATTCCAAAAGTTACATGACATTCAATTTATGTACCTATTTTCATAATTTACATTACATATCATTTGGATAAAATCCTTAACAATGAGCATATTGTAAAAATATCAATTTCTTGATATGGCTCGTATTTTATCGTTAAGTCTACGTAAGTTTCTGTCGTTTAGCTCAACATTAATTAATCGTGCATTTAATTAATTATCATTGGTGTATGAAGAATATTAATTGCATGTACTTAGCACATCATTGAAGTAGTTATAATAGTTTCCTGTTTCAAAACAGGCCACTTTTCGGTGATACGAGTGACATTTTTTGGATTTTCCCGCCAATCGAACAAAAACTTCCCAATAATAAGTGTTCTCTAGCGTCTAAGCCCTTCATCTGAGAGAAAAGTTTCAATTGCCCTTTTTGTTGCTTGGTTTGTGTTCCTTATTTTTGTACTGACTGTTTTTCTCAGAAATGCAAAGGTTACGTTCTAGGGGCAGAAAACGAAAAAAAGGGGCGAATTTTTGCCATTTTTTCGAATTTTCACAAAGTTCCGCCACGAAATTTTGTTGGCAAACGTCAGATTCGGATTCAGCATCCCCAAAAACTTATAAAACAGTCAAAAGAACACTTTAAATGTAATGAAATGAATGTAATCTCGAAGAAGCAACATAGTTATCGAAATACTACAATCTCCTACAGAACTTTCGTTCGTAAGAGAAATCTCGGAACGAAAATGCATTTAGTTAATCATCATTGGAGTTATTAGATGGTTGATTTGATGAAGAATATTATTAAAGCAGTTTTTATTGTAATTTGTTCCAAAAAATGCGGCTTTTTGGCGATATTAGTGACATTTTTTGGATTTCCTTCCAATCGAACGAAAATAGCCCCTTTTTCAACGTACTCTATCGGCGAAACTACGAGTCTGAGAGAAAAGTTTCAATTGACTTTTTTGTAGATTGGTTAGTGTTCTTTATTTTTTGCATTGACTGTTTAGCTCAGGAGCGCAGAGGTAATGTTCTAGGGGCAGAAAACGAAAAAAAGGGACGAATTTTTGCCTTTTTTTCGAATTTTCACAATGTTCCGTCACGAAATTTTGTTGGCAAACCTCAGATTCGGATTCAGCACCCCAAAATACATACAGAAAGCGAAAAATATCTTCTACCCCAAGTTTTTCCCAAAATAAATACTATTTGACTGGACTAAGGTGTAAAAATGAAATTTAGATAGAAAAATGTGAGGCAGAGTACATAATTTTTGTTTGTTGTTTGTTTGTTTTGTTTTATATTTACTTGATTTTGAGGCAAAATTTGCTTTGGACGTTTAATGTTGTACCAATCATTTGATTCTTATCTTACTGGCCATAAACGGGTTCTCATTTCATACAAGCTTGCTGAATGTGTTTGACTATATACTGGATAAAAATAGTTTTATTTCAAAAATGTAAATTTTGAAATAAATGTTATTGATGTAAAACTTTTGAGAAATAAATATTTTATTTTCTAATAATCTTTCAAATATTATAAATGACAAACAAAAAAAAAAGATCTCGAGTCACCATCTAAATCCCTCTTTCTACAAGTTTTGCAGCCCTCATTATTACCATTTTACTGCCCTCTATAAAAATGCAACTTTCCCTAAACACCGTATAAGGGAACTTAAACATCGTAAAGCGAAGGGACACGTTGGAAAACTGGAACGACGTTATAAAAATGCGATTGCTGAAAACAGGGTTCTCTTACCCTTCCCTTTTGTTTTTATGAGCATTCCCGAAGTCGATGCATTTTATGAAGCTCTTCCACGCTAAATCATGTATCTTTTGCCTGATACGCTCCCTTAAAGTCGAACCTTCCCTGCCTCGTATTTCAGGAGTTTTTATTGGATTTCGGTATATACTTAAACATGTTAAGGGTTATATGGGGCTCTATAGTTGGGTTTAAACAAAGAAACTTAAGTTATCCATTTATTTAACCGACATCTTAATCGATTTAAATTTTCAACTCTAGATTTGCAAACTACTACAGTAAAATACCTATCCATTTACTAAATGTAATTGATTACATGTTAAGTATTCAGATGAAGTACATATCCAGATGATAAGATTCGGATTTGAATAAATTAAGATAATAAATTGTAGTTTGAATAAGTGTCACCATAATATTAAGTGTTAATGTAATATTAATTAATGTTTATTAAAGTGTTACTTTAATATGTTAAGTGATAATGTTAACTTAATGTTATTTTAACGTTGTCCATGAAAGTGTTACTTTACTGTAGCTAAATTAACACCGTATAAAGGATAACAGTTACTTTATGTTTACTTTGTAAAACTTGTTATTTTTATTTTTTTAAATTTTTATACAAGAATATTGATTTGATTGTTTTATTTCTTACAACTATGCTTAAGAATTCTGTTTTTCCATGGACATTCTTTGGAACAGATGTAAAACACTTGTTTTCCATTATTGTTTTATAGTTTTAGTTTTGCATGAATATTTTCCCTTAAATCAAATTTGAAAAAAAAAAAACCCTATGTTTTGTAGTGTCTTAGTTCAAATAAATTTGATTTTATTAGATTAAAAATAACATCTTAAAATAATTATTCACCTTTGGACTATATTTAGCTAATTAAAAAATAGTTTTTTTCATGCAAAACCCATCTCTTGTCCGTTATTGCATATAATTTTTGCTATGTTGATAAATTTCACTTTTAGAATAAAAATAATTAAGAAAATGACAGCATCTTACAATTTACCAAAAAAGTGTAACGCATTATGGTGAATTAAAACAAAAGAAGAAAATTCTATTCCCAAGTTTCTTAATTAACTAACTTAATGAAATTATCTTTCACATATTTAATGAAAGTATGTATGTTGTTTAAATCTTACTCCCACATGATTACAAATTAACTAAGTAAAAAAAAATGATGATCTTAAAGAAGGGATTTATTTCCCAAAAACCTTAAAAGTCATCCCAATGGAAGATTAATCAGTGAACTGGAAGGACATTCATGGGTTTATACGAAGACAATCAATCTTATTCAGTTCAGTTTCTCTCTGAACCATCTTAATAAGACAATGTGTAGTATCAAGATTTATTTCCTACTTAATCGTTCCATCTGTCCCATTTGTAATTCTTCCGGGTTCGGGATTTTATTGTTTCATCCAAAAGGATACTTATTTAGTTTCTTGGGTTGTGCTCTTAGTTAAAATGAAGAAATAAACTATCAGTGTGTATTAGATTGGGGTTTTAAGAAACCCTTTTTAAACAAATTTATTCAACTTTATTTAAAAAAGGTTTTTTTTTTAAACAATTTGTAACGCAACGTAACTTTTGTACGTAATTATTTACTTGTGGAATGTTCATATTTGAAATAATTATAAGTTCTTTATCCTTAAGGGAAAACGTTTAAAATATTTTATATACATAGTTAATTATTCATAATTAAAAAATATATATAAATATTGTGGAGACTACCAAAATCGAGAAAAGGTTTATGAATAGATTCAAAAATCTGCTGAAGGGTAGATGCAACAAAGATATAATTACACTATTTACCTTAAGCAAAGTATATAACGCCAAAAACCACCACCTTTTTGTGATATTTTGCTAACAATTAAAAGTTGAAACCATGTTAAATCAATGGAACCAGATTGTATTAATGCTAAGCTCAATGTCAAAGTAGTAACTTAATAATAAAGCGATTCACGACGTTTTGTGTTGCATAAGTTACATGGGATAAAAAGGGGACACGAAATGCTTCATTTACAGGGAAATTACTCTATTGTGTGTGAATTTAGATTATAATATCTTCTCAACCATCCCAAATAAACAATTGCTTTTTCACAGTTGTTAGGTACTGGTTTTCAGATAGAAAGAACAAAAGGCTAATCAAATACACTTTATTAGACAAAATTTGAAATGGACAGAGAAATACAAATTTGACACCTACCTCCTCTTAATTGATTTTCAAGATAATAAGCGTCAACACAAAAAAACTACCTGAAGCAATCACAGAATTTACCATAGAATTTCATACTTGCTAGAGATTTTAATACAGGGGAAATAAAAGTACTAGGAAAATAGTAGTTGAATATTCGATAGGTATATGAAAATATTTTTTTATGGTTCATAATAACACTAACTCAAGTAAAAAAGAACGCAAAAAGCCTCTTAAAATTGACTAGACATGTCCACTAAATCCCCAAGAACTATTTTCCTAAACGACAAAAAATGAGATGTTAAGAAAACCAGGAATCATTACTAGAGGCAAAGAAGAGCATCCCCCTACCCAAAGTCATCCCGCTCATTAAAGTACGACCCGAAAAAGATATAAATTATTGGAAACTTTTACTCGAGCCCAAAAAGTCTTGGTCTAAGTCCAAGGTAAGTTCGCATAACCATAAGCAGCAGCTCGTCTTATCTGCACGGTATTATTCCGCATCTTGTCCCTCCAATTGTTAAGCACTATTTTTACGCTGCCATAAATCACCGGAGGACTTTTGATGTCAAAACAAATGCATGCCAAGTATAAAAGGTGGCGAGTTTTATAGAACTCCATAAATTACCGGGCAACGGGGGCTCGAAACTTCGGAACTTTATCCCCCACCACCCCTCCTCCTGTGATGAAAGGATACGTTAATTGCTCCTGCGACGCTCATAAAATAAATTCCTCATGATTGCCTTTAACCGTAACCAGTGTCTGCGAACAATTCCTTCTCTTGTTTATGGCAACGCGGCCGATTTTCTTGTGACTGCGGCGGTTAAAATAAAAGGCCTATCGTTAGTATGCAGGCGTGCCGATAAAAGTTACAGAGCCCTTGTTTTATAACTTAAAGACCTATCTTTATTAGTAGGTATTCGGAAACAATTGAGGCTTCCGAGGATTTTAGGCTCCGGGTTATTATTCGTAAAGTCGGACCATAACATGGCCTGTTGTATGTGTGATGGCTTGGGTTTTATTGGGACCGTTTGGGTTTAATTTATGCTGTTCCAGGTAATCGGAATATAACCACGACGAACTGTTAAAGTTAGATTCATGTGATCGAGCTTTTATATGTTTTGTATAAAAGCTTTAGGTATAAGTGGATTTTGGGTTTTCATAAATGTCTGTCGACGGAACTGGCTTTTACAGATAGGGATACGATATAAGTTCTTAGAGGGATCTTAGTTATTTTCAGAGCCTAATGTGCAAAAAGTTTCTAATTCTAGATTGAAATACTATTTCTTAACGCGTAATCATTTGAAATAAAATTAAAAAATCTTAGTTTGATTATTCACGAGTAAAAATTAATCATAAGAATTAAAATCTAATTATATTTATCATATTAAAGAATAATTTATGTGTTTCGACAATTATCATGTTTTTTAATAATATTTTTAAAATGATATGAGTATTTTTAGAACTTACAGCCCCTTTCGTCATTTAATTAAATAGGTTCAACCTTAATCATTGAATTTTTTTTATAATAGAAATCTAAACTCTTTACATATAATAAAGCTGATTATCTTCTATCACAGTAGTAAACTTCATTAGAGTAATGCATTCTAGATTTGATGCTTTACATACAGAAACCTTTCTTTTCTTCTGTATTACTACCCCCTTTTCTACCCCTGGCTTTATACAACTTTCGAATCCCCGTCTACCAACTCCTGTATATTCAACGGCATGGTTGTGGTTGAATTTCACCCTTCTGACTCTAGAGTTCATTATTTGTGTTATAAAAGTTCCCTCCACCACTCGATCTATTTATCGAGCCATTCCGTTTGTTGTGCATTTGATTGAAAGATGGCATGGAGAAATTTCAACTCTGGAGTACTTGTTTGACTTCAACACGCTCGCGGTCATAGTTAGAAAAGTATTGGATAACAAGAGCGACTGTGATAGAACTGTGACTCTACTACTATCACTATTTTTCCTATAGTTATGGAAAACGTTATGGAAATAATTGCATTTGGTTCCTCATAAATATTTTCTCCATTTTTATGGAGCAATTTTTATTAAGATTTTACGATGAGTTAAAAGAAATTTTAAATAATTAAGCAAAATTTATAAATCTTTACTAAAAATGAATGTCAAGTAACTTTTGAAAGCATGAGAGTTCCATTGATTTGCGTTTTTAAGTAAAGAATAAAAAATAATCTATAGATGTTGCAGCAAATGTCTGTAGTGTAATTGCATTCATTTACAAACCCCTAGAAGAAAATATTTTATTAAGAATGTCAAAACTATCTTCAAATCTAGAAACATGTTTATCAAAATATTTATGAGATTATTAGGATTTCACTCAAAGGCAAACTAAGATTTTAAAAGTGAGGAAAAGTTATAAATCTTAAGAAAAAAAAATAAGATATTTAAATGCAAATTAAACCAGTTTACTTTATGAGCATCACCTACCCTTAAGGCTTTACTTAATTTTATTCCGAAGTATTAAATATATATAATGTATATTTTTTTTCAAATAGCAATACAATTGGACTATTGAATGACCTTGAATTGAGGGTTCACTCTAATAATAGTAAGACACATTCACTCGTTATCCTGAGTGAATCACTCCTGTGAATCGCTAGTTTGTACAGAAAAGTGAAGGAGTAAAGAGTGAAACGCCAAGTTACACTTTTCACATGAGTGAGATGTGATTCCTCAAAAAGGAATATCAAAAGAGATAAGTCTGAATGAGTCTCTACAATTTAGTGTTTATTGTAAGAAAATAAGTATTTTATAGTAGAAGTTCAAAATCTATATAGATTATACCTAAAACAGTTTCTTAGTATTATTTTCTTTTCACTTAAAGCGTAATTTTAACAAATATTATTAATCTTTTTAATATAGCGCATTTTCTATATTTAGCTACTACTTTAAAGTTGCAACTACTTATTTTCTAAAAGTAGCTAAAAGTAGTAGGTATACAACTCCTTTTAATAATATTATTTTCTTGAAATTATTCGTGTTGCTACCCTAACCGTGATTTATGAAAAACAACACAAGCACTTGAAATAAAACAGACCCCAACAAAGCCAAAAAGATATAAAGTTTCTATATCACACCGAATTTTCCCCGCGATAAATTTTGTATTTATGTCTACACCATACACGTGAGAAACCACCATCAGGCCGGGCCCGAGATAAGCAATGAAAAAAAAAATAGCTTGGCTGTTGTCTCTATCACCTTCAAGTGAAGTCTCAGCAACAACTGGAAAACGGGTTAGAAAAGTGGCACTCCTTCCACTTCTTTATCACTGGCTTCTGTCGAATAGTGCTTGTTGAGCAACTGTGGAGCTATATACGAGACTATCAATCACTCTGGGGCTAAACTCGCGAGGAAAAATCATTTTGAGAAGTCGGTGTTGTGAGGTTTACGTTAAAGGTAGTTTATTTTCAGTTTTTGTTTCGTGTGGTCAAATATGGTGGTCGGAGCTAAGGCAGTTGCAGCGAGTGTGTCTGCGGTCGGAATGGTCACTTTGCTTTCAGGGATGGCTGTCCATTTTAGGAATACGTGAGTACATGTTGATGATTTAATACAGAGAGATAAAGTACCTTTCTGTCATTTTGTAAGGAAGGTGTAAAATCAGGAATTTAAAGTTTCTGAATAGTGAATCTAGCTTATCTTTTTGCTGGAGAGGTTCTTTATGCCATTTTGATAACAAACAGCCTGCTCCAAAAAAGACTGAAGAGTTATGGATAGTGAATAAATAGTATATGGAGATAAGGAAGTGTAAGAGTACCTTTTATCTTTTTCTAAAATGAAAAATAGTTAATTCTTCAAAATATGGTACATGATATTTAATTAAACTAAAATACCCATTTTATTTTTGGATCTTTTTTTCTACATTCAGATTTAAAAATAATTGGAGAGTCTTCTTGTACAAAAGTCAGTTCCTATAACTGGAACGTTGTATTACTTTTTCATAGATAAATAATGAGTTTAGATTTCTGGAAATAAAAGTTATTTCATTTAAATAATTGTAGGATTGTTAAAACTTAAAAAAACAATGTCAGTTAATAATTAAAAATTTAAAAGGTAGTAATAGATTTAATCTTGAAGTACATACAAGTGTTGTAAAACTTTGCTACAGAATTTTTTTTTGCTACAGAAATCTCTTGTTTGATAATTAAAATTATTAAAAATAAAAAATCGAAGTACTTCGGTTTAGTATGCTATTATATGGTTATTATTGAGGTCATTCCCCATTGAAAATCGTTGAAAAACCTAAATGTTGCAATGTTTTACCGGTTTGACCCTTTTTTCAGTAGATTTACTGGACTATATATGACTAAAGTTAAATGAAGAGTAGGCATTAGGGTGTTTCAAAAAAATTTTTTTTTGAATTTCCCAGATGCCCCCCCTCAAGTTGTTACAAATACTAAAACATAACTATCTGCAAATTTTCAGGTCTATAGGACGATTTTTGACCCCCGCGCCCTTCAAAAGTAGGTTTCCCATGCTAAAGTATAGGGAAAATATTGAAAATATCGTCATTTTTGGTTCTTTTCAATTTTACGAGCCTGAACGCAGTCAATATCGAATTAAAACCTATACATCATCTTTGGGACATCATTGCCTCAAGATCCTATCGGAAAAATATTCCATGGCACCTACTGGGGGGTAGTTACACGGGGGTGAAAAGCGAGCATTCACCGAAAAACGAGGATGCTTGCCGGCGCTAGCGGCGGGAGCTAACTAACGGGTTTTTACTAATAGAAACAGAATAGAACGAGGTACCTTAGGAAAAAGGTTCAATAAACACTTAAATAGGCTTTTATGCAGGTCCCTCCGCAAACGCCGGCGAACATAACCAGCACCCGCGGCAAGCATCCTCGTTTTTCGGTGAAAGCTCGCTTTTCACCCCCGTGTAACTACCCCCCAGTAGGTGCCATGGAACGTTTTTCCGATAGGATCTTGAGGCAATGATGTCCCAAAGATGATGTATAGGTTTTAATTATTCGATATTGACTGCGTTCAGGCTCGTAAAATTGAAAAAAACCAAAAATGACGATATTTTCAATATTTTCCCTATACTTTCATGGGAAACCTACTTTTGAAGGGCGCGGGGGTCAAAAATCGTCCTAGAGACCTGAAAATTTGCAGGTAATAATGTTTTAGTATTTGTAACAACTTGAGGGGGGGGGCATCTGCGAAATTCAAAAAAAAATTTTTTACCATAGATTTCGAAACACCCTAGTAGGCATATTGACATGTTCCCCTGGTGGAAACTAAAACACTGAAAAACATCTATTTTTGTAACAGATAAAAAATAAACAGTTCTAAACACAAAAACGTTTTTAGCATGGTTCATTTTATTATAAATTTTTATAATTTTGTAAGAACTTGGATGCCAAAAAGTGATCTAGCGGGCATATTCACTCACTGTTTATTTATCACCTTTTCACACGGGTTTCGTAATTAATCAAACCCTAATCTTTTAAATTTTTCTATTCACAACCTTATTACACGGGCTAGGTATTGAATTTAACCCTATTCATACAATCGTAATTACTTAAATCTTAATTACCTTGATCATTGGGCCCTTCAAGACTAAATTACCCTTCAACCAATCAAACCTTAACTTTCGTGTCTCCCTTCGGCTCAACTGGATTTCAGCACCTGTAAGTTGTTTTCCTCGCTGCTAGCATACCTGACAGGAAAAACTGGTTTTACAGCTACATTTCCTTGTTGATAGTTAGAGGGAGCTAACTATACAGAGATTGTGTGTGATGATAGTTTTTGCTCACCTCGAGAAGTATCAAGTTCTTGAGTTTAGTTTGTGTAAAAAGAATAAATTTATTACAAAATTTATGTTCCAACTTAGAATAGTAGGTATACTTGAACAAAATGTGAAAGAATAGGAAAACTTTTTTTCTTGGGGGGTAATTGGAAGATTTTTACAACTACTCTGATCGGTCTCTTTCTTTATCAAACTCAATAACCCAAATAGAAGCTAGATGGCAGCATGGGTACCAAATTCAGCTGGAGAGTTTCCGGAGGAGATAACCTCGAAGGGAATTTCACTCAGGGAAGATATAGAGAATAAACTTTGCTTTTATAAAGCTATAAATGTCATTTATAAAGTGAATGGGCGCGGCATAATATTACCCTTCGATTTTCAAATTGTGTCCTAGAAATCTAAAGTATCTTAAAACCCAATATCCTTATAGTCTCCAAAATTCAAGAAAATAAGTTATAGTTTACTGTTTAAATTAAGGCTCACCTATAAAGTAAAAGATTACAAATATTGAAGAAAAAATATTGTAAGAAAATTATGAATGAAAAAGACACAGTGATGGAGGTTATGTCATTAAATGTAAAAAAAGAGTACTTGTGTTTTTCATTCTAAATCATGAAAAGATTGAAACACAGCATATCTCTAAATCAAAAAGATAGTAAAGAAAAACAGTGTGGAAACCAGAGAAAATTGGAAATGAAAAAAAAAGCAACGTGGATCCGTAATTGGAAATATGTTTACGAGAATAATATACCGTTCGGAAAGCCTAGAGGTTGTATATGGAACAGTTGTATTATAGTTTCAGTCAAATAATACAGTTAGGCCCCTTTTATCCAGGAGATTTTAGGTTTCTTTTAAATAGTTAAACAAAAATTTTACTTAGATACACAATGTGAAGGGTAAAAAAATAATCTTCTAAAATAAAAGCCATTTCGTAAATTATATATTTATATAGCACAATCAATTATCCCTCTATTATAAAAGGTCACACGTGATGACGTATAAATGATGTCTCACTGTCATTAGTGAAAGGGTGTTTTATTTGAAAATAAACACTAAGAAATTATGATAAACAAAATCCAGTATAATACAAAACGAAATTGCCTACTCACCCACACTTTGCTTGAAGATATTCTTCTCCAAAGTATGTCCTGTGAAATGCATGTCAAAGAATGTTTGAATAGTAAACCTCTTTTGTTACTTGTTAATGGTAGATTGTTTTCATCAGGAGGTCAGTGGATAATGACATCATGAATTTGATGAATGCGGACGAAGGAGGAGCGGTGGCTGGGAGAGTGGTCTCGGTACCCGTCCAAGTATACCGGGAGGCCTTCCACGCCACTCTCAAACTGGGCCAGTGTCCGTACCGAATGGAAGACAAGAATATCAAGACATGGTAAACATTTTCAAAACGATATCCCACTACAGTAAAATTGCAAAGGAGAAACTATAGTTAGACCGTCAAGAGAAAAACTTTTGACTTCGTACAATATTGTGGTGGTTTGTTAGGGAAATGAATTTTTCCATTCAATTCTTTTGGGGGTGGTGATTCATTAACGCTGAAAAAACGTACGTTTTGTGCCAAATCTATGGTTCTATCATTTGGTTTTGTAGTTCTTTTCAAAGTTATATTTCATAAAAGCTTTTCTCGTGGCGGTTAGACTATAGTCATACCTACCTCTTTTGTCTCAGTCAGATAGACCTTAATTAAAATAATCATGTTATTTAAATTTTTTTGAAAATATTAATAAACTGGATAAATTTTTAAAATACTAATTTACAAATTAATATCAGCAACAAGAAGCTGAAGAATGTTCTTATAATAAATATTAGAGCATACTTTTCTCACGATCACATTCGGAGATAGCGAAGTTTAAGTCTCATGAATAAGTAAAAGTAATTTTAATGCAGTATAGAACTCGTAATATTTAGAGAAAAGGGGGGGGGGACCATAACCGCCTGGGACACATTTGTTTTACTTTAAATATCAACGATGGCTGATATAAATAGAACTAAGCGCGAATTTTGAATAGATAGCACTTTCTTAAAACAAAATCGTTTCTGAAATATCGAAGTTTAAGAAAAAAGTTTAAAAAATCTGCATGAAAGAAAGATAATTTTCCATTATAAACTACCATTTAAGAATGTTTTTGTCTTAAACAAAAAAAATAAATATAAGAAATTAATTTCAGCATATTACACTCCTTTGAAACTGAAACAAAAGAAATGCATTTTGTATAATTACAGTTTAATGCAGTTAGTTTTTCTTCAATGAGATTTTTTATGCTTAAGAATGTAAATTAAACTATTGAATATGGTGATTAGAATTTAACAACACAGAATCTTATCTCTGTTTTGAGTAGACATTATAAAAAACTACCAAATTTTTTTTGCCTCGTATTAAATAAAAGAATACTTCAAAATCATTCATTAAAATTAAATTTATTGAATATATGTTACCTTACGTGCATGCTAAACTATAGAGAACACTAGGTACAGTTTTCGGAATAAAGTTTCAATAAGGAAGAATTAAGTGAAGTAAAGTATGTATAATTCTCCTCTACGGGTACACTAAAAACTATGGCGATTTACTATTTGTCAATTGTTAACTAATATTAGAATATTTGCCTTTCAGCTCCGAATCCTTCAGTGGTGATAAAGTATTTTTGGGTAAAGCTGCCATGGTAGTGGATGTGACCAGAGTAGAGTCTTCTGAGGACATCATGAACCACTATATGGGATCTCTAGGGACCAGTGTAGGAGTTCTTGGACTAGCTAGTGTCGGGGTCAAGGTGAGTTAGTTAAAAAAAACCACTTGCTATAAAGCATAAGGGAGATACTTACTTATTTCATGTCCCAGGATTATTGTTGTTTTGTGATGAAAAGGATTTGTTGTGAAAATTGTGAGTAATTTTTGTCACATATATTAATTCTGCATGATAAGAACTATCAAAAGTAGGAATTCAGCTTGAGTAGCAATCGCCTGCTTAAGTAGGTGGAGAAGTAAATGGATATTGGATAAAGTCTGCTGTGCATGTTTGCTTTTTTATATTTCGTTATTTGTTCTTGAAAGGAGTAATATTTTTAAATGCTTTATTAAATTGATCATGAATACACAAATAGTAACCTTGCAATAAATGGTAGGTAAAATAGCGATAAATAAAAATTCAGTATTTGTAAAATGTGTTAATTTAGAATAAAATTTGTTAGAACTTGATTTAAATCTTTGAAAACAAAATATTCAATGGTTTCTATTAGTGGTAGGGAGTACAATCTAATTAGATTTTTAAAGAGTAAAATTGAATTGTTATTAATTTTTCCACCCTTAATATGACAATGTTCGGTAAAGAAATACTATGAAATGGTCTTAATGTATTGAGAAATACTTGACATATTACAATGAGCAATGACATCCTATAGAATTATGCCACTATTTTATTATTATTATAATTTTCTATTTCAAATTACATATTTATTGCATTAAGTGATTATTATAAATGTTTTTATTTATTGATTAGAAGAAATTATAAAGATACTCGAGTTTTCTACAATACGGTAATGGATTGTGATGAAAAGATAAGGGAAATTAATATCCTATTACTTGAGCCAAGCAAACATACAAAGAGAAGTAAAAACTATTAATTTTTTTATGTAAAGTGAACACAATAATGTATTTATTCCATTCAAAATATGTCATTGTAAAAATAAGCAGAACAAATTGCCATTGCACAAAGATTTCATTGATGTAAAGTTCTAATTAGTGTCATCTCCATAGCTAGAGTAGAATTTTCATTCTGAATGAAAAACTGGCTTCTCTCTATATTTTAAAACTATTAATTGGATATGACATTCAAAGCTTCGAAAATAAGTAATTAGAATGGGCTCTATCGGAAACTCATGTGGTTAATGTAATTATCATGAAAATAAACAATGCAAACTATTTAACTATTTTATAGAACATTTTTAAACTGTGTTAATGAATGCTTCAAACTCAGCTCTTTGATTGGAATTTCAAAGGATAGAAATTCAGTGATTACAGACAGTGACAGGTTTGTTTAATTTCGTTTCACTTATCGAGGCAAAAAGAAAAATAGATGAAACTTTAATTTTTTTCTTTAATTTTATAAAAAGAGAGCTATGAAAGAAAAGGAAAAAATCTGCAATCAGTTTAGTTAACCTAAATTCTTCCAATGTAGCTTAAACCCATAAAGTATTTAAAAAATGTTCAATTTCAAAGAGATCTTGACATTTTGTTCAAAAAGGATTTGGGATATTTAAAGGTTGGAACCAACACTATTTTGTTTAACTTATTGAGGAATTTTAAATATACCGGTTTCTTTTACCCAGGTTCAACTATTCATAAATTTGTTTTTAACAGTTTTGACTCATTTAGTCGTCTGCGGAATCTTTTTCTCTCCTGTTAATATATTCCTCCTGTTAATAAAATCCTCATTAGCACAGAAGAAAATTTCGTACAGGGCACATAGTCTATGTTTCTAGTGTAATTTCCTCTTAAAATACACTGAACAGTTAAAAAAAAACTGCTACACCTGTCGGATATTGTGTGACTCCCCTTTAAGCACACAGAGTGTCACAAAACGACAAGAATGCATTTGATTGGTGGGTGTCTCAAGGTATGCTGGTGGACACTCACATTGTAAATCCTGCAGGGGAGTTCATAGAGGAGCAAAAAAATCCACAGGAGAGAAGGGATGCACGCGAGGGATGAAAGAAAAAAGCAATTCCAAAATAGCGATTCAATTCGAATTTTGACTATGACTATTTCATCAAAATACTGTGAATACTTAGAATACGGTATAAAAAATTGAATCCCCAACATCCCTTTGGTCTGAGAAAGACTATGAAAGAGAGAAGCCATCGACGACTGAATTAAACTTTTCTAGAATTCTTCTGAATTTCTAGAAACTGAATTTAACTAGTAACCTTTTCTCAAATTGGTAAAACTTTCAACATTAAAGCATCAAAAAGGTGAAGGCATTGAAAAAGGTGCTAGTTTGAGAAAGTACGATACAATGGACTCTAACGGCCTATCTGGTTCGAGACTGTAAAAGTCACGTGTCGGTGGTAAATAAATGGTAATGCTGCTCTCACTATCAAATCATATCTCACTATCATCATATCTCGCCACAAACTCTACTAATGTAGTATCTGTGGTAACCAATTGCAAGCTCAGTAGGTCACGTGTTGGTTCTGTGTGACGTCAGACGGTTTGAGTCCATTTTGGAAAGTACTCTACACGATACCTTACAGATGTACCTACCAGTTTTTTTTATCCATCTGTATAATATATTTGGGGTAATATTCCGTAATCGAGGTTTTCGCCAAATGTCGCCAAATTTGAGCGATAACCAGGGATTTAGATGTAGTGTTAGTAAAAGCTTGGCGAGATCCGATCTCGCCAAATTTGGCGAAAACCTCGATTATGGAATCTGTCCCTATATTTGAGTATTTTTGTTTAAGTACCCATTAACGCCATCTATAGGATAGACATCCTTTTCGCCAACTTTACATGACTGCAGTTTGTAGTTGTGCGAGCTTGGACTAGGTTTAAGGGTTGCCAGATATAGCAAACCATCAAATAGCAAAGAAATGCCGTATTTCCAACAAATTTCGATCCATATTTGGCAATGTATCCCAAAAAGACCTAAACAGACTCCATCTCATCTCTTTTCAGTACAAAGTGGCCGTGACCACCGAGACCACAAAGAAGACCCTAAACATGATGAGCAGCTACGTGATGCACAAGGGGGTGATCAGCCTGCACAGGCCTAAGCCCGAGACCCCCATTCCGGCCGAGGGCGCCCTCTACCTGAGCGAGATCGAACTGGGGGGCAACGAGCTCTTCCTCGTCACCCTCAGCTTCGAGTCCGAGAAGCAGAAAGTGGAAGTGGAGATAACCGTCACCTTCAAGATCCTCTTCTGGACCGTCTCGGCCAAGGTCAACTTCGTCCACAACACGTTCAAGTCCAAGGCTAATGTCCGGGTAAGATATTGCATTCTTCAGAAAATTTTAGGCAGTGTTCAATTTCCGGTGCCAGAACTATATCTTTCTTTGGGTTGGGGTACTCCAATTACTATAAAGATATACCCTATACTAGGTTGCAACTTAAGTTGACCCTACGACGTCACTAATAAAAAAAGTAGTTCCAATCGTGGTGTCTGAATTTTGAGTGAAATAAAGAACGTCAATTTAAAAATATGATTATTTTGTTAAACCATGTATTTAAAACCATGTACTTTTCAATCACGGTTTGCGTACCGAAACTCCTCCTATCAACACAACAGGCTGCGTGTTTACCGATTTCTCCTTCCGCATTTGTGATGTACTGGGTTCAAGAAACGTTGCAATCGAGTATAGTAGCACAGCTCGTACCAAATATGTCTAGTTTGCTTAACTGCAAACAAAGAAATGCAAGAAGTAAACAAAATTTGGCCATGGCAAAAATTGGACAAACCTTGGATGGCTGCTTGGCTACCGGTCACCGCCTTAAACCGAGCCCTGAATCAGTGCTTCAGTATGGAGTACTTTATCGTAGTTAAAATTCAAACTAGCATAGGTATCTCAATGATACTGAGTGAGTTGGAAATTTTTGTATTTCCTACAGAAATGAATAAGACGAATATTTCAATTGAAAAAATAAACTACGGGGTAATTTAGGTTCTGTATTTTTTTCTCAATCTGCACTTTTTAACGGTATTACAGTGTCATCTGTCTCAAATTATGAAATACATTTGCATTTCATTTGCTCAAACAAATTTTCACCCCTTTGTTAAGTTCTCTATACAATTTCAGTTTTTTAACCAATAATATCTTTTATAAATATTAAAAAATAGGATAATTTAGTTAACGCTCTAGTAATGTGTCTAAGGGAAATATTTGAGGAAATAGCTCTATAGTCTTTTTTTTAAAGATTTTTGATGTCTGTGTTAGTCTCAGAAAAAACATTAAATTAAGTAAGTAACATAGTTACATAGAAAACAAACATTTTTTGAAAAATATAGGGTAAAGATTGAAGGAATATATCATTTTAAATCATACCTGTAAGATGCTTAAAATAGTAATTTAATGCTAAAAAATACATAGATTAAAAAGGCATGATACAAAAAACTTATTAACAAAAGCTTTTATTTCAGAACTACCTTGTTTACATATCTTCGACTGATTGCACCCTTAAAAACATCTTTTAATGTTTTAGTCACAATGGCGGACGTATTGTAGAAAAATCCGATTTAATAACGTATCAAAATATTTCTTTAAAGAGTTAATGTTACA
The DNA here is from genome assembly GCA_963680715.1 of Tetragnatha montana. Taxonomy (NCBI): domain Eukaryota; kingdom Metazoa; phylum Arthropoda; class Arachnida; order Araneae; family Tetragnathidae; genus Tetragnatha; species Tetragnatha montana. Next base: position 20,917,845 of record OY796680.1, on the reverse strand, counting down.
GCTTAAATATTTTACAATACGAAAGATAGTATATTTCAAATTGAGGCACTTAAACATTAAGATGTTCGCAATTTTTCTCTGAAGTAAAAATTTCTTTTTTGAATAATTATGCAAGGATACCCTGTTTATATAGCTGATGCTTTTATACTTGATTTAAGTAAAACGAAATTTATGAGTGTACTTAAGTGCAATCAGTCAAGGATTAAAATTAGTATTCAAACGCTTTATTAGGGGTTTAGCGTTAATTACATTAATTTTGCCCTCAAGTAATGTTTAAGATTTAAAAAAAAATGATGCCTGTTGTAGAGTAAATATTTCCTTTGTAATTTGCCTGACATAGTATTTTTGGGCTCAGAAGTAAGGAAGCAAAGTTGTTTTAAGGACATCTTAAACCAAAGCTGAGAAGTAAATATTGACTCTCCATTTAATGATGAAAAAGCTTTTAAAGAGACTGAATTAATCTTTGGAATATATTTGTAACTTATGATGGGGGTTTTCAATTGTTATATAAATTCTCTTTTATATGATGGGTAAAATAACAGATTGAACATTCTACGAGAAGTTAAAAATACTTAAAATCACTGATTTATGAAAATAATTCGGTTCAGTTCCGATTATTACATACGTGGAATTATTCATTAAAAGGTGACTAGCTGATATGACCCGGCAAAGTCGGGTCTTACCAGCTAGATTACGCGCTGTATTACGCTTCGCTCTTTACTATTTCATGCTCGCAGCGCAGTTAATTTTTATACAATTACTTTTTTAAAGCTGCATCGTCAGCGCTAAACTATTCAATATTTTCAATCTAGTTATAGGTTTTTCTAACCACAACTAATTTATTCTGAAGATTCAATTAAATGATTCCTTCATTAAATTAATATGCGCAAAAAAAGACAATAATTTAAGAGAATTAACTGCACTAAGTTGCCAAATTCATAATATAAAATTGTTTTTAAATATATTTTAATAACGACTGTATGATTTTAAGACAAACTATCTAGTGGAACTGTTTAACACAGTTATTATGAAAACGCTTATTATTATCATCATCAATCGAATATTTTTGTCAGTGTAATCTTGGCCAAAAGCGATCATATTAAGCAGATTCGACTGTAATTTTAAATTTTGGTGATGAGGTTTCTGTATGTCAATGTACTAATTGTAGAAAACTCATTATTCGGACTTTCAAAGTGCAAGACACACATGGTTAGATAATTTTAAAAAGAAAATTTCATCGCCTTTTAAAAAAATTGCTTAGAAAGGAGCTAAATCAATTTAGAGAAGCTTTTGAAAGTGGTAGAAAGGCGCCTGTACCACGAACGGACGAATGTCCAAACTTTCGCCAAATTGAAAAGCAAGGTTAAGTTGCAACCCCCCCCCCCACCTGATCGAATAACCCCATCTTGTACAGAGTAGTTGAACCAAAAGTTACTTAGTACCTTTCTCCTGCAATCCCACGATTTAATATCCCTGTGGGGCTTGCAAACGTGTCTTCACTTTGCCAACTAGATTTTGCACATAAACTCCTCCAATGCGATACATTGATTAGTGCAAACTCCTTCAATAGGTTCAGTTCCAATCCTCCTTCCGAAATGGAACTGATGACAAGTATGACACGTTGGAGGAGGGAATTCCAAGGATCGAAGAGGTAGAAAAGAAGTACATGGAAGGGCCCCAAAAACTCAGAGATCTTTCCAATGATGAAGAAAAAACTCACAACATCTATTACTTCGCATCCTGGAAGCAGAGTCCTTATGGTAAGTTTTCTCTTTCAAAGTAAATTTAGCTTCATTGATAATCGCTTCAATAGAATTTAGTGCGTAACTAATCAGTTAGTCCCATAACAAACACTTTTTCTGTATTTAAAGAAATTATTTGGATTATAAGGAACATTGGAAACAGAAAATTTGGAAGATCGTAACGTAAATGGATTTATTGGATAAAAATATTAATATTAATTAAATCTGAATGAATTAAAAAAATAAAGGCATAACTGATTTAAAAAATAAGATATAAAGATCGATTCTAAGGAAGAAAAGGGTATTAAATAAAATAATATTCTGCTAGGGATCGAGAGAGAGGTAGGAGATATACTATATTTTCCAGTCTCTAAATAACTCCGATATTTTCACCTTTATTCTCTTCGTTTTGTAGGTAGATAATATTTTTCTCTCTATTTTTACATTTTTTTTAGGAAGTTTCATTAATTGTATTACGGGAGATTAGTTTTAGTTAGAGGGTTTGGAATAGAATGTCGAAATTTGGGCGGACTCCCGAAAGAATACGGAATGTTGGCATTAGGTGTAACATTGGGTTAAACATTCTTTTTTTACATATTAAACATATTTTGTAGAAACCTGTTGGGGTGCTTTATTCGAATTCCACATTTTACTTTGGGAAGCCTTGATTTGAATTTTCACAAATTACCTTGTACGAAAGTAATAAATGTTGAGTGTGATTTTTTTATCACAATGCAATTTTTCTCATTTCAGTTGTATGAGGTTTTCTTTAGATACATTGTTTTTGTTATTACACATCATGCGGTGTAAAATATATGTTGCTTAAATTGAATTTTATTATTATACTAGCTGATATGCCCGGCTTTGCACGGGTGTAGTGTATCAATTTATTTTTTAAAAGTTTTCTCAAGTTATACATGCCTAATTTTTCTGTAACCTCAATTACCTATAATCCCGATGTTCCCGGTAGTTTTTCATATCCCGGTGTTCCCGGTAGTTTTTCATACCCCGGTGTTCCCGGTAATTTTTAATATCCCGGCGTTCCCGGTGTCTTTTTTCATGTTGGTGTTCCCGGCGCCTTTTTCATCCCGGTTCCAATTGTTTATATTTACCCAAACCCATCCAGCTCCTACGTTGAACATTTATAGTTTCCCCTAGTAAAACATTTAATTTTAAGGTTTTCATCTCATTATCAATAGTGAGTCAAGCAGATCTACTCTAGTAGAAAAATAAGCATTAACAATAGTGAGTCAAGCAGATCTACTCTAGTAGAAAAATAAGCATTTTTAGCCATAAAAAACGTTAATTACAGGTTAATATTCGATTTTCAGACTTGGAAAAGTTTGTATTTAAAGTCCTCGTCTACAGATACGTCTATGTACCGAGTTTTGTCCACGTCTGCGGCGTAGTTTGAGAGGAGATGTAATTTTGAGGTTTTAATTTATTTTATTACAATAGTGAGTCAAGCGGATCTACTCTGGTAGAGAAATGGAGAAATAAGCGTTTTTGACCATAAAATCGTTAATTTCTCGTAAATATTCGATTTTCGAACTTGGAAAAGTTGATGGTCGTCGTTCCCGCCTCGAGATACGTCTATATACCGAGTTTTGTGTACGCCTGCGGCGTATTTTGGGAGGAGATCTTACACATACATACACAGCCACAAACGTTTTTAGTTATATACTAGCTGATATGCCCGGCCTTGCACGGATGTTGTGCATCAATTTATTTTTTTAAAGTTTTCTCAAGTTACATGTCTAATTTTTCTGTTACCTCAGTTACCAATCATCCCGATGTTCCCGGTAGTTTTTCATATCCCGGTGTTCCCGGTTGTTTTTCATATCCGGATGTTCCCGGTATTTTTTCATGTTCCGGTACTCACGGTAATTTTTAATATCCCGGCGTTCCCGGTGTCTTTTTTTATGTTGGTGTTCCCGACGCCTTTTTCATCCCGATTCCAACTGTTTATATTTACCCAAACCCATCCAGTTCCTATGTTGCACATTTATAGTTTTCCCTAGTAAAATATTTAATTTTAAGGTTTTCATCTCATTAACAATAGTGAGTCAAGCAGATCTACTTTTGTAGAAAAATAAGCATTAACAATAGTGAGTCAAGCAGATCTACTCTAGTAGAAAAATAAGCATTTTTAGCCATAAAAACGTTAATTAAAGGTTAATATTCGATTTTCAAACTTGGAAAACTTTGTATTCATAATACATGTCTCTAGATACGTCTATATACCGAGTTTTGTCCTCGCCTGCGGCGAAGTTTGAGAGGAGATGTAATTTTGAAGTTTTAAACACATTTATTACAATAGTGAGTCAAGCGGATCTACTCTGGTAGAGAAATGGAGAAATAAGCGTTTTTGACCATAAAATCGTTAATTACTCGTAAATATTCGATTTTCGAACTTGGAAAAGTTCGTGTTGATAATCCTCGCCTCGAGATACGTCTATATACCGAGTTTTGTGTACGCCTGCGGCGTATTTTCGGAGGAGATGTAACACATACCCACATACATAGCCACAAAAGGTTTTAGTTATATACTAGCTGATATGCCCGGCCTTGCAAGGGTGTAGTGTATCAATTTATTTTTTTAAAAGTTTTCTCAAGTTACATGTCTAATTTTTCTGTAACCTCAATCACCAATCATCCCGGTGTTCCCAGTAATTTTTCATATCCCGGTGTTCCCGGTAGTTTTTCTTATCCCGGTGTTCCCGGTAATTTTTCATATCCCGATGTTCCCGGTAATTTTTCATGTTCCAGTATTCCCGGTAATTTTTAATATCCCGGCGTTCCCGGTGTCTTTTTTCATGTTGGTGTTCCCGGCGCCTTTTTCATCCCGGTTCCAACTGTTTATATTTACTCAAACCCATCCAGTTCCTATGTTGCACATTTTATAGTTTCCCCTAGTAAAATATTTAATTTTAAGGTTTTCATCTCATTAACAATAGTGAGTCAAGCAGATATACTCTAGTAGAGAAATTAGCATTTTTAACCATCATAAAAACGTTAATTACAGGTTAATATTCGATTTTCGAACTTGGAAAATTTTGTATTTATAATCCACGTCTCTAGATACGTCTATATACCGAGTTTTGTCGACGCCGGCGGCGTAGTTTGAGAGGAGATGTAATTTTCATGTTTTAATTTCATTTGTTACAATAGTGAGCGAAGCGGATCTACTCTAGTAGAGAAATGGAGAAATAAGCGTTTTTGACCATAAAATCGTTAATTACTCGTAAATATTCGATTTTCGAACTTGGAAAACTTCGTGTTGATAATCCTCGCCTCAGAATACGTCTATATACCGAGTTTTGTGTACGCCTGCGGCGTATTTTGGGAGGAGATGTAACACATACCCACATACATAGCCACAAAAGGTTTTAGTAATATATAGATATAGATAGATTTTTACGAGAATTCTTAAAATAACCGGACTAAACACATAATAATTTATGTATGGGATTTTTTTTTAGAATATTTGATGAAAATAAATGAATTCAAGCGTGGTGTTAAAAAAAATTAAAAGGACCGCAAAATATACAGTTTTGCAAGCAGGGCAACTAAAATAAGTGTTGCTGCATTTTATGGGTTATAGTTGGTATTTCACCAAATTAAAGCATTTAAATTAAATTGTAGTCGAAGATTAAGAACTGTACTAGTAATCTTTAATATATTAAATAATATATTAATTATTAATTATTAATATAATATATATATTATTAATATATTAATTATTATTTAATTATTTATATGTAAATTATAGTTATATTTATATATATAATTATAATTTACATTATAGTATAATAATATAGTATATATAATATATATTATAGTTATATATATATTTATATAGATTTTTATAGTATTGAAAATAAACTCTAATCGTCTTTTTAATCTTACTTTTTACTGTGTTAGTTAAGGAATTAACTATTAGTTCTTCAAAAATTTTAAGTGGTGTACACGCTTTTGGTTTGATTCATGTGTCATTTCAAATTACTCCTTTCAGAATAATATCAACACTCAGACAATTAATTACTTTGACAATTTTATTGTTCAGTAGAAAAAGAATGTCACCCGAAGAAATAAGTAGATACCAATTTTATTCAAATTTTAATGAGAAGACAATGCATTAGTTTGAATCATTGGATCGTTTCAACGTAACCTTATAAAACCCCATAAAAATAAAACCCCAAAAGTACGAAATAAAGCTTGTCAACTTTCAAGAATGGACTGTCACCACCAGAAATTGGACTCTACATCTTTGATATCTAGGTTTTAAGCTTGACCCATTCATTTCTTTTTTCTTGTATTTGGTGTCAACGCTTTGAAAAAATTATGTTTTTTCCCCCCATGTTTATATTTCGTATCGTTCTATCCCCTCCTCCATTGTCAAGTGATTTTTAATATTGCTTCAAAAGTATTGTATGACAAATAGGGGGGGGGGAGATATTCTGAAATTCCTTTAGGCGAACTTTCGTTTGTAGAGTTTTGTCAGCTTTGTTGTTTTATAATCTTTACATGCCCTATGTTGAAAGGTGACGGAGTTCATTGTTTTGCCTTGGGCCTCCTGAAAAGCATTAGAGTTTTATGAAATTATTATTGGAGTATTTAGAATACAGGTTTCTGAACTTTCTAGGAGCTCATCCCCCTTTTAATTACAATTATGTTTTCCTATACCCTTACCCTCTTTTACCAATATTTTATGGTTTTAACATGTACTTCACATACTAGGCCCTTTAATTTCACATTTCACTTTTTAATATTTTAGATTAAAAATATTCAAGATCCTTTAATTTATGCTGAGTTTGAGGAAAATAACATCCGCTCAGACACTGAAAAATGTTAAAAAATTTTCAGCAACGCAGTCAGTTTTATAGAGATAAGTTTTATAGAGATAAAATTTGCATTTTCCCTTTTTAACATTTTACCATAAACATACTTCAAATTATATTCCATATTCTATTTTTTAACATGTCTGGAAATATTTATGTTTTTCACATGCAAAAATTCAAACTTCACATGTTTAAAAATTTCTAAGAATTCTGAACACATATACTGTTTATTCACATGGAGTGCGCTCATAAATATTTTGACAAACAAATTTTTGTTTTAAATTTCAGAATAATTTTAACACTTTTTAATATTTTTTTTTCTTTATAACGTTAGTGAATGAACGTAATAAAGCTACAAACAAGTGCTTTCAAATATAAATTAAATATTCTTTATATTAGACTTAAAAACGCGTTAATGGGATTACATTGTTTTCAACATTTTTTTATATTTCTTAAAATTTCTAAGGAACACACACAAACAACAATTTTCTTAAATATTTGAAACAACTTATAATATACTGACGAATGTCTAAAAAATAAACTCGAAATCTTTAATTAGTATTACATCGGGAAATACTAACGAAACTTGCAGGTAGAATTGTTTACAATGTGGTCAAGCAAACATCATCATATTCCGAATTGAATTAATAAAAATAAAACACTAAAAATTTTATGTCAAAAAATACAAATCCGACCTTCTGTTTCTTGAAAAATATTAGATATCTATTACCTCCATTTTTGTTCGTTGTATTCTAGACGATGTTATAAAAATCCATTTATGTAATTCTATATACAATGACATTGTAAATTGTAGTACATTTTGTTAACAATTGTAAAGTGGAATGCTTGTAAAAGGACTTTTTAAAGTGACGTATTAAAAGACAGTTTGAGAACTTTAACATTCGCTAAGTTTCCACACAAGAGTACAAAATAAAGATCTATTCTCTGACTTCTGTGTTGAAGGTCCAAATTTGATTTTTGAAGGTTCATCTTCTGAGGCTGCATTAACTGCTCCACAAAACAATATTAAGCTTTTGAAATGTGATTCAAACTAATTAGAGATAAAAGCATTTAAGTACACAATAATAGAAAGAGACAATTTGACAGACACAATTTGCTTCTGTTACAGTGTGAACCTACTTTGTTTTTAAATACTTAAGAACACAATGAGGTAACATTTAAATCCAATATGAAATACTTCATTTAAATTTTATTTTTATTTTCTCCTTAAATCCAGAAAAATGTGTTTGTCAAAATACTTATGAGCACTACTTTAGATGTTAAGAATCAGTTACTAAAAGTACTGCTTTCGATAAAAAGTATTCAAACTTAATGGAGGAGTTGAAATTATTTGTTCCATTTTCTACAGAATATAATATTTTATTCTAAATGTTTCTCATCTGAATTTATATTAATTCTGAAGTTAATTCTTATGCTATTATGTTTATATTATGAAGTTTTATTCTGAATGTGAAAGTAGACTTGGAAATTTCTCATTGACTGATAAGGAGTCAACGCATCTTTTGCTTAACCAACGAAATAATTTATTAAAATTATGCTTTAAATTATTCACTGAGAAAACTCCTTGATAAAACATCTCTTTAGAATAAAGATTTTATGCATTCAGATTTCAGTAAGATAATATTTTTCCTTGAAGAGATTTTAGCATTAAATTGTTAGTTTAAACAGAGAAATTTATACTTTGTGTCAGCTGATAATGACATATTTTTTTATATGAATAGGGTTTATAAAACAGTTCTAAAACATCCGTACATAAGCATATATAGATAATTCTTAAAAAATATATTGTTACGCTTTTATTGCAAACATGAATTAATTCAAGAAAATATCTCTATTAAACTTGCAAATAAAAAGACATTTTATACACCTCTTACCAAACTGAGCAATTTATCTCAACAATTTGAAGCACAACTGCACTAACTCGAGACAATTTCAATAATCTCTTTTACGGCTTAGCATTAACACTTCCTCTGCTCAATGTTTAAACACACACACACGACCCTTTCTTGAAAACACGCCACTTTACAGTAACCACTTAACCGAAAGAACATCGAGTAGCAGTTGTTCTTTTTTTTTCTTTTCTTTTTGAAAAAAAAACCTCCCTTAAAACGTTTTTCTTTCATCGAATCCGGCAATTTACAAGCAGACCGCTTCCTACAATGCAGTTTTTTTTTGCTGATCCCAATAGAAAAGGGGACTCCCTTAAAAAAGCGTCGCAGAAAAAGCTCTTTAAAAATCACATCTCCGATGCACGCACGCGTTTTTATTTCCACGCCGGTGGCAACACAAGCGTGAAATGAGCCTCATCTTTTATAAGCCGTTAATTCTTTAACTAGCTCTTCCCCTTTCTTCCGCGCCGCGCCGCCCCCCTGTTTAACGACCATGTCCCCCAGAGAGAGACACAGGAACAGGGGGCATTAAAAACGCGGGGTCCATCGTCGGTAATGTTCCGAGACGTTGTTGTCGGAATATTGGAGTTCGGCTGGTAATCGCCTCTTTTCCCGCCTTTTTTCCTTCTCAGTCAGTGTAACCGTTTGTTTTTGGAACGTTTTTATGTACTTCGGGGTGTTTTTCATAAGTTCTGTCCTTTTTTTTTTTTGGATTGTGTTGTCGCTGCGAGTTGTGTCAAATGGAGCGAGGGTTATGTTGCTTTTCCAGAGTGCGGCAATCGGAGTTAGCAGATGGAATAAAGAACGATTTCGTTCCATTGAGGGGCGTGTTGGCAGCAGTTTCGATGTCGCGGGACTCGGGGTGGGAATGAGCTTGATTTGATTTGTGAGTCCCCAGGGAGGGATGGAACATCGAAATCACGAACTCAGGGGTGATTTCCGACGTAATTTTCTATCCTTTTTACATAGTTTTTATTGTGACATCGTTTGGTATGGTGAAAGAGCTTATGTTGTAAATAATATGTAGGAGTGAAATGAATAGTCTCTTGGGAGTATTTTTTGAGAGGTAAAAATGTGTAAAAGTATACGTAATTATATGCAGTCGTGTCAGTTTATGGTCTGCTTTGAAAATAGGAAAAACAAAAATCAATACTTTTAGAGAGGCTGGATATGTGCTTGCAACAAATTATATGCTATAAGATTCCTCTAAGAATGGCTAATTATACTATTCCTAAAAATACTTGATACCTTTAATATTTGATACTTTTAAGTATGTTTAAGTAACACTTAATTCCCTCAATCAGGTTCAAATATGTTAACTAAGTTCTAATAAGTTTATACAAATTCATACATTCATAGTACTTAAAGGCTAGATATGAGCAGCATTCTCGGAAAACATTAAGATAAGTAATTCCCATTAGACAGTCTCGTTTATGTAGGAAAGTTATTTTGGAAATTTTAAATACTTACTATATATTCTCCAATATTAATAAAAGAATATAACTACTTGGTGATAAAACATAGGAGTTATGTATCATTAGAAAAAATGGGAGAAAATGTTTTCCACAGAAAAATATATTTAAATTATGTACTATTAATTTTACAATGAAGCATCAGGACATACGCTTTGTCCTTCTCCTAAAAAGTTCAAAAATAAAAGAACGAATTCTCATTTGAGAAAAAAAAACTTATCAGAACATAATCAAATGATATCAAAGTACTTTTAGGAAAAGTTACCATTAAAAGAAACATTACCTTAAAGAAAACTTCTTCAGTAATGGCACAGAAAGAAAACTCTCACTTCTATTCCAGCAGCACGTATAAAAGAGAGAATAGCTATTCCCCCAAAGAAACCCCAAACAAACGCCCCGAGAGAATGAATACCCGAAACGAGATGCAGAACCGTTGAAACCCTCTGTTTTTGACAGGGCGAGTGCTGCTGCCAATGGTAGAGGGGTTCTCGGAAACAATCTGCTTCTTCTATTGACAAGAGCCGAGCCCGCTGACCGAGTTTCCGGTGCCGCCGGGGCAATCAAGTCCGAATATCGCCCTTGAGACTGAATGGTACAGCCCCGGTGCCGCCCCCTTCAAATGCATTGTGGGCCGCCCTGTGCAAAAGGTTCATTCACCGTGAACTAGTGGGGGTCAATTGGTTTGCAATAACGGACGCCAGGGATCCTATTCTTTTTTTTTTTTTGCGTCTGTGGGGTCTATTTCGAGCCGTAAAAGAATAGGCTGTATGCATAGAAAGATATTTCTTGGAAGGCTGGAAGAACATGATGATGGTGTAAGATTTTTTTGGGCCTTGGTTGGCTTTTCTTTAGAATGGTTCAAGCTAGGGACCAAATTGTTATTTACTTTTAAGGTATACACGGTAGGGTGGCCCTTATTTACAAACTTTCGAAATGTTTAGCTCCCACCTCCTAACTTTGTGCCAATGGACAAAAAAATGATAATTGCTAAATTTCAGCCAAATCTGATAACATTAAGGCGACCCCCAAACGGCCTAAAGTTTTGAGTTTTTAGCTGTTTTTTTGAAAAAAAGACAAAAAACCCAAGATAAAATATTCACAATTTTTTACCAATTTTTATATGATGAACTACTTTTGTTAGAGATATAATGGCACAGGTTTGGTTTTTGTGCCACCTCTCATTTAGGAGTAATAGATTTTTTAGTGGTTAGCAATTGTTGTAAAGTTGTTTTTCCTGCATTTTGAAAACAACTGTTACTCTACAACCCCTTAACTTAAACACATGAAATTGGGCTCATTTTGTTCGTAATTTTAATCTCTTTATATTGATGGGCACTATAACCAACTTCCATTTTTAAAAAATTCCAAATTTTGAAAAAAGTTTAAAAAAAAATTTAAAAAATAAAATTTTTGAAAAACTTTTGAAACAAAACATTTTATTGCTTTTTACCGTCTAATATATACATTTTTACCAAATATCAAAACAGAAATTGAATTGGATCACATTGGAAAAAAATGAAATTCACCGTACATTTGGTAGGTCCCTTAATAATCCCCTAATCAATAGAAAAATAGTGATAAGCTCAAGAAAAACTGGTAAGATCTTCGAAAGGGTTCATATAATTCAAAGACATGCAAAATATTCGACCCAGATTATTTAAAAAACTTTTTTAAGCTAATTTTCTATAAAAATCATTATTTCCAGAATTGAGATGGAATCTTATGAAAGGAATATTTTCTATTTAAAATTCCATAGTAATAATTATTTTCATATAACTCTTCTCTTACCATTTAAAACCTTAATTCTACTTATTAATTTATGTTTAAAACTAAATTAGTTCTTTAATAGAATATTTTGTTCTTTAAAACATCAATACAAAATGAACAAAAATTAGTTTTTCTAAAAAATAGTGTTGCTATTGAATGAAGTAATTTTAATTCCAAGTGTTTGTTTTTTTTAAAAGACTTTCGAATAATTCAAGTTATTTTTAATTTTTATTTCTCTAAAAAAAAAAACAAACATATCTAATGCTAAGTGGATGGTAAGGCAATTAAGATACCAATTCTATAAAGGCTGTTTTTTTCTAATCAATTCTACTTTTAGGCTTGGTTTTTAAGGGTGGCCCTTAGCTTCATGAGATTTTTTTTTAAAAGTTAAAATATGTCACTCACTTACCCGTAATATTGTTCCAATCAACGAAAACTGATTGGGCAAAGTTTCAGTTGAATAGGAAAATTACAAGGCAATCCTCAAATGCCTTGAAGTTTGGAAAAATCCTTAAATCATGAACAATATAAAATATAACATTTATTTCAATAGCAAACTATTTTTATGGAAATTTAATTTTTATTCCGAAAATGAATACCTATTATAGTTTTAAAACATTATTTGAAACAACAAATCTATTTAAAATTTTTTTCTTAGAAAAGATTTAGTTGCCAATGGATATTTTTTTCAGTCTTCAGCAACAATTTGCAAAACAGTTTATCAGTTTCATTTTTTGTAAGAATGTTATTATAATCATGAATCGGTTTTATGCCCCTTTCTGCAGTATCGTTTACAACAACAATTTAAGCAAGTTTTTCGATTCCTTTTTTGTAGAAAGGATCATCTTTCCAATAAGAAGGGTCTTGCAAGGAATTAGAAGGAATGAAAAGATATAATTTTTTTTTAAATCAAAAAAATAACTTTACGGCCAAAATCACAAAATTTCAAGTCTTTTGAACTTTCAAATTGTCTGATTATGCTGTAATTTTACACTTATCATTTTGAAATAACTGTAATAACATAAGAGCTGGAAAATATGAGAACGATATTCAAGAATTCTAAACAAAAATAATTCCTTTAGTAAGGTTCCATCTCAATTCTGAAAATAAGATTTTTATAGAAAATTAGCTTAAAAATGTTCTTTGAATAATGTGTGTCGAATTTTTTGCATGTCTTTGAATCATATGAACCCTTTCGAAGATCTTACCAGTTTTTCTTTTGATTAGGGGGTTATTATTTTTTTCCAATGTGATCCAATTCAATTTCTGTTTTGATATTTGGTAAAAATGTATATATTAGACGGTAAAAAGCAATAAAATGTTTTGTTTCAAAAGTTTTTCAAAAATTTTATTTTTTAAATTTTTTTTAAACTTTTTTCAAAATTTTGGAATTTTTTAAAAATGGAAGTTGGTTATAGTGCCCATCAATATAAAGAGATTAAAATTACGAACAAAATGAGCCCAATTTCATGTGTTTAAGTTAAGGGGTTGTAGAGTAACAGTTGTTTTCAAAATGCAGGAAAAACAACTTTACAAGAATTGCTAACCACTAAAAAATCTATTACTCCTAAATGAGAGGTGGCACAAAAACCAAACCTGTGCCATTATATCTCTAACAAAGGTAGTTCATCATATAAAAATTGGTAAAAAATTGTGAATATTTTATCTTGGGTTTTTTGTCTTTTTTTCAAAAAAATAGCTAAAAACTCAAAACTTTAGGCCGTTTGGGGGTCGCCTTAATATTATCAGATTTGGCTGAAATTTTGCAATTATAATTTTTTTTGTCCATTGGCACAAAGTTAGGGGGTGGGAGCAGCATATTTATAACTTTTAAAAATCCCCATACTGTTAAGGGCCACCCTAATACACGGGAATCATTTTCTTCTAGGTATTAAATATGTTTATAAAGTTTTTATATTATAAGACTAGGAGGCTTTGGCTCTTTACCCGCAGAAGTTTTCTTTGCAATTTATTTTGTCTTGCTTTCGCTATGAAAATCTTTTAAAAGTCATTTAATTCAAAAATTTATTTGAAAGATGTTTTAGAATTTTTCAAGATATTGTAAAAGTAAATAATACCAAATATACTTTAAAAAATTAATACATATACCTATGTAAATCATAAGTTTTGAGAAGAAATTGAAATAATAGTGTATACTCAAAAAGGATCCTTCTAACACTAACATTCAACTCTTTCATAGTCATTTAATTTTTGTGTGTATCACCCTCCATACTTTATTGTCAACATCGATACATGGATTCATTACCGATGCCCTAAAACACATGTAAATGTAATTTGAAATTATTTTAATACTTAAAAATGGAAGTAAAACTTATAAATATGTGAGAAATTGGATGACATAGTAAACAAACATGGTAAAATAAATTTAAAATTTTAAAACCTCTTTGAAAATACGCCTATTGAAACTAAACTTTGAACTCTCTGCAAAATTTAAAAAGTAATAATAAAATAAACATTTATTAAACCATGTCGATTGACGCAGTTGCTTGCTTTTACTGCAACCTTATCCGTATTTTAATATTGATAAATTAATAGTATTACCAACACTTTAAAATTGAAAACTTGTTTAAAATTCTTAGAGCTTATTACAAATAATAAAAAAAAACATTTTTGACACTTAAAAAAAATTTGTTTAGGTATATCAGTAATTGAAAAAAAAGTCTCATTGGAAATGATCAATCCAAAAGTAGTATTTTTTTTAATAAAGTGAAAGTTTAAAAATACCGTTAGAAATTTTTACTGTTTTGGAAACATTAAAGTATTTTTAAGCTTGGGTATTCGAAACTTAAAAGTACCCTTTTTATCTTACTACAATGTAAAAATTATTAGAGAAAACTTATTACAAATTCAGAGCTGGAGACCATGTCTGAAATGGAGATGAATTCTTTGCTTCACTTTGTTTGAGTTTTAGTCTTGGTTGTTTCAGAATGACCTTGTAAAAAATCTAATGAATCATCTTAATTTAAAAAATAATATAATTAGATTACATTTCTGTACCTCACTTGATTAACACAATTTTTATTTTTAAAGAAAATGAAAAAGTGGTTAACATTTATATTTAACCGCTAATTTTTTTTTCTAATATCTTTTTCTGAAACGGTTTGATACACAATCTTTATTAAGTGCTTTGTTCATCCAGTCATGAACAAACACTCTGTGAATAAAATCACTAACTTTTTGAATTCCATTATGTGTATGAATTGCTTTCGCTTTAAATGGCTTTTATGAAAAACAAAGAAAACGAGACGGTTCAGACACTCAAGAAAATACACAAAAAAGAAATTTTTGAAAAATAGTCGCAGTCTCTAAAACGTTTCTCAATACAGTAGTCGATACAGATTTTCTTGTCATCAGTTTTTAACCTAAATCATGATACATGATGCATCTAACACATGCTTTTGGCAGTCTGGCCGGCCCTAACGCAGTTTTTGAATTGCAGTTTAGTCTCTTTGGTATTGACGCCTGAGATGCTTAGACCAGAGAATGCAACTTTTGTATGGTGTTTGACACTTTTAGAGTTTAATAGACAGCAATTCAGAGGAAAATAAATAAGTATTTTTTTGGAAACAGTTTGAAAAGAATCTACGAAAAACCTCAACATAAAAGTTGGGTCATCATTTAAAACTTCGGAAAATCCCTTTATAATAAAAATTCTGGGAGCTTTTATACACGAGATTTTTAACACGTTATGTCAACTATTTATTGAAGGTTTTGTGATACATTAGTAAATAGTTATATTTTATTTATGTGAGAAACTACGTAAATTTAGTACTGATATAACAATTTGAATATTAAGACTGGTAGGTATTATTAAAATACTATTGAAAAATAATTTTCTTTTATATTTTGAACAATACTAATTTAGAAATGCTCAAGAAATTTGACTTTAATGATTTAAAAGTTCGGTTGGTGAGGTTTTATGGCGCAAGGGCCGTATTCGGTGATTCCGCGCAAAAAAAGTTCGTAATATGTTATTTAGAGTTACATATTGTTACAGTTATAGCCCAAAGTTTGAATAAATCGCATATTCACCAAGCATGTTACGCTGGCTAAATTTCCAAGTTATGTTGTAACATGCATACTTTAAACCTTATACAAAATATTTAAAGGTATTTTAATTTCTTTATTTTCTGATACTTTTAAAACAAGGTACCTTTGTTAATTTACAGGAGAAAACTTGAACCAAGCGTTAGTCAACCATGACATTGACTTTTTGAATGATCAGAACACTGAAATGCAGTCTACCATCCACAGAATAGTTTCTGTGCTAGCAAAAGTATGTATAAAAAATAACTTTTTCAAATCCCTCTTAGAAGACCTAATTTTCAATGTCAATTCCATGCAGAATTAATTCAATTTTTATACAAATATCAATAATTAATTTTGAATACGTATATTGTTTACGATCACGTCATCTTCCTTAGAAATCTATGTTGTGTTTCAATATATTGGAATGAAAATACTGAGACTAACTCATGAATGTCATTACATTTTCATAGAGTTCGTTGACCCCTCAAATCAGGACTGACTTGACGAACCTCAACCAGACCTTGACTCAAAAAACGACGCAGCTGACCAATGGGCTCGACAAATATCACACACTGGACCCTTCTGGGCGAAACAAGCTGAGAGAAATATACGGCGTGGACAAGGCCCCGTTTTACTACAGTCGACTGGTGTCTTCAATTGCCGAGAAGTGATGTGATGAAGTTTTCATCATCACGTTTTATTTATAGAAACTTTTTTTCTTTGTATGATAGAGTGTTTGACAAACGCTTTGATTGGTATTTTCGTTTGAAGCGGAGGAGAGTAAAATGTAAAATGTGTGTTTGTTCTTTGTGTTTTTGCAGGTGCAGTTTGATTCTGTACCACAAACTTGTTTCTTTACTGTGCATGTGCGTTGAAAATTGAGGTAATAAATTATTTATGGAAAAAAAAAATGTCCCTAATATTTCTTTTTGAATGAAAAGATAGGGAAAGTCTAGGTCTTTGTTTTATTGTAAGTAATGTAATGTAAGATGTAAGATTCAAAGTTAGATGGTGACAGTGGCATAGCCAGAATCCGCTGGGGTCTGTCTCTAAACATCAAAGAAGCATTTTTTATAAATATAGTAAAGTAATGATGAATATATTAAAATTATTAATTTATGGTATTTATTAAAATTGATCTCATCAGCATTTATAACTTTATCTTAAATATAATCAAAGTATTTTATATCAATATTAATGAATTCAATTACTTTTAATTTAGAATGAAAACTATCACCAAACTTGCAATACCTATTGAGTCCTTTATATCACTTATGAGTTACACCTATAAAAATATGTATGTAATGAAAAGAAGAGATTCAGATAGGGATGTAAATGATTTGAGGATCGGATACATTTCTGACTACCGACATTTTTTTTCTTCAAAATTTAGTGTGAACATTCAAATAAAGCGTAAGATCCACGTTTTCACTTGTTCAAGTACTTAAGCACTGAAGAGGCATCAGCTTGAGAAGGACAAACAGTTTTATTTAATTTGGTAACGCTAAACCTAATGGACAACAATAATAATTACTATTACTATCATCTAATTTAGTTATAAAATACTTTTGCTATCTCAAAACTATTACCGAATCTGCCACAGAATCGTTACCAAAACCCGTTTCCACTAAAGCCAGACGTATCGATACCCTCCGTGATAGATTAAGAAGGCACTTAAACCCCGCCATAACACGACACATAAAGCAGTAGTTAAGATCAAAATCATCCGCCATTAATCCACAGCAAACCACCCTTCTCGGGACTAATTGTCCCAACATCCCCCGTTTTACTTTCGGGACGCCCCCCTCTCCCCCCGCTGATGATCCCAGGCGATGTTTCTATCCCAGTGACGAAGAGAGGTTCGCGAACTTTCGGTTAAATGGCGAGGAACATTGTTCAGTACGCTCCATATCCCCCCATCCGCCATTTGCTGCAGTAACCGTCTCGATATTTCTGCAGATTACGCCTCGGAAGGGAAAAATGAAACAGCTATCGACAGTCGTGCATTATGGTTAGGGGATCTTTCTTTTGAGCCCTTGTCAATAGGGAGGGGGAATCGGTTCCATCTATTTGGTCAGGGGAAGAGGGCTTTAGTCGAAGGGGGGAATTTAAGGGTTACTTCTGGAGGGTTCACCTGCTTCCCGCTACTTAAAAAAAGGATAAAGGGGAAATCAAGCCTTAGAGATGGTTACAGCGTAAGTGTATGTTCCATTGAAGTTTTGGAAGCCGTTTATTTCGTTGTTCAGATAACTGCAAACGAAAAAAGGGTTGTAAATAAATAAATTGATTGGCATTTTTCTCCTTATGAAACCTACTATTTAGCAGAGAAATTCTTAGACACTTTTTTTAAACTGAATCTTTAAAAGATTATTTCACCAACTAATCAAGATAAGTATTGACAAATACTTTTAGAATCAAGGCTTAAAACAGAAAGTTTGAGAAAAATGAGCCATTTTTTGATAGGCTGGTATAAAAAGTATATTATTCTTCTAATTGCATCAAAAGAATAGAGTTGTATCGTAAAAAATAAACTATTACCAGAAATGTGGAATTTTTAAAAACATTTATTTTAAAGTGTTATTAGTTTCATTAATATACCAAAAATACCTAGATACCTACATATTTTAATAATGTATGAAATTAGTAAACCCATTCGAATATCAATTGCAAAACCAAGATGCTTTAAAATATTAATACAAAAAATAAGCTATAATAGATTCTCATATTTTGATAGCAATGTATATAAAGAGTACAAAATGTTCTTATAAATAAGCTATAGTATAAGTTAGACGTTTGTAAAAGACGTTTTAAATACACAATATTTTTATTAGAGAATTCAATAGTTATTGTGATGTATTTATAATGAAAATTTACGTTAAAATAAACAACAAAAAGAGTTAATGTTTCTTTTCAGGACGCAAGTTATAATTTCATGGTCAATTGACTTTTTGGATTTATGTAGCACTAAAAAGATGTAACATAAGATTTACACGACAATATTTAAAAACAAAGAAAAACCCAATTAAATCCCGAAAACTGATGAATCATCTCATAAAACTAAAAGAGATGTTATCAATAAACCAATAAATTTTTACACCGCATTAAACTCTTTAGTACTTTTTTTCTGAAAAACGAGAAAGGATACGAGCATTTTTCATCTAACCTGACATAAAAATGTCGAATATATTTCACCACAAAGCGCCTTAAAACAGAATTTTCAACGAGATTTAGGGCACACCAAACTTCACCCTAAAGCTCGCGGTAGAAAATTGATGCATCTATTCCCTTTCATGCTCCATTAAAAAGCTTCTAACATCGCTTTCCTGGGCACATTACTGAACTTTCACCATCAAGGATGTCTGACAAACCACCTAACCGCTTTCTTCTTGTATTTTCATTAGTTTTTGGGAAGAAAATGAGTTCTTGCACCACACCAAAAGCTTTCGGTATTAACATGTATATTTACTGATACGGCTTTTATCCTTTGATTCGTGAACTGACTTGATTGAACCCCTCTGATGGCCGCACTAATGTTTTGGGGGTTGTTTCTCCTTTAACCCTGCTTCTTCTTCTCTTTGCTGCTCCATATGAAAAGGGAATAATGAGACTAGTGAATAGATTCATCGGATATAAGAAGATATCGAGACATCATTTTACTGTCAGTTTTACTTTCTTTGATACATTTTGCGGATCAGATTTGTAGACATTAAAACAAAATAATGTTATGACTAACAATTATTAAGAACTTAACTATAAGTAGTACGCCACACATTCGCTTTTAATTTTTTTTAGATGTAAGGTTCCTGCTTAGGTTGTACGATAAATTATGGTAATTAAATGTTTTTGTCCAGTTTAAGTAAGCTTTAGACTGTCATTCCACACTTGTTTAGAAGACGCAATTCTTCGTTAAGAAATTATCTGAACAGTTATATTTTAACTTTTTTAAAAACTCTTACACACAATTCTATATAGCTTTGTTACAAAACAAAGATTTTTTTTATCGTAATAAACGGCAAGTCTAATAATTATTGCTTTGCTATAATGATTTGCTTTGCTTTTTTACGGGACTATCCGGATTTTTGATTTTCTAGATTGTTTTTGGTCTTAGTCCGGATAAACGAGGTTGTGTGTACTTACATTTAATTCTTATCTTTGGTATCACTTAAATGTTAATTGCTGAAGTACTAATTTATTTCAGTAAAATATATTTTCTCACGCATCAATCCTCCATATAATTTTCCACTCAAGTCTTAGCCTTCTGATCGATATTTATCGTGGAATCTAAAAAGATAACCTAATCGCACAATAACGTCCCCTCTTTTTCCCGAATCTCTAAGTGCTGGGAAGCAAAGCACAAGAATTTTCAGCCTCAGCGCTCACGTTTCCAGCCCTGAGTGCTCTTTAATGATTGACAAACGTATCACCGATCCATTTGCTCTTTCTCTTTGCTGCTCTCCCATGCAGTTTTTATTTCTTAATTCCCTGTCTCTTTGGAAAGTGTATTTAAAAGGTGCGTTTTGTGAGATTTGATATTCAAGTCGATTCTCCAGAGTGTGGATGTATGTACCTATGAGTACATACATTGAACCATCGTGTAATTTCTTTTCTTTTTTTGTTAAAAGTTTGAACCTGTTAAGCTGACTATAAAAGATTCGTAGCACTGTATATGTGTATAGATTTTAATCGTGGTAAAGTTTTACCACTTTAATACACGAAGTTCATCCTAATAATTAACCCCTATTAATTACAAACTAGCACCCCACCCCTTCCGTTACAAAATATATTAAAAGCCTAAAAATAAACTGTAACCTTTAACATCTTAAAATGAAACAATGCAGCTGACAGTTACTTTCTTAGAAACAAAATTTTTCTATTAACCACCATTTTACCATGCTTCTTTACTTTTTATTGAAAATTATTACTACTTTCTAAACCAGTTTAGTGAACTGATACCACAAGAAATAGTAATAAGATTCATTGATTTCAAGGAAACTATTAAAACTCGATTTACTTGAACTATAGAATATATAAGTACCTACTTTAATTGGAAGTAAATATTTTCAGTTTCCTAATTTCACTAAATAACATTTTCCTCCAAATCTCTTTGAATCAAAGCAAAAGTACCTATCTCAGAAATATATTAAAAAATTCAAGGATTGATTTTACTTAAATGTCCCAAAATTTAAATATTACAACTTAATTTATTACTCCAATTCAATGAATTCTTACTCCACAGTAATTTAAACTCTGGTGTACAATTCCTCCAAGAGGTAAACCAAACATTACAATTAAAACACGAACAGAGAACTCTAGCTAGGGAAGTTACACCGAGTTTCAGCTTGAAAATGCCCCATTTCAAAATATACCATTAGAATTAGGAGAATTCGAGATTTTGAAAACTTTTGGGAGTTAAAAGATTTCTTCTAAATTCAATTAAAAGGAATAAAAACTGTTGCAAACTCGAGTAGAGTAATTTTACCCTGAAGCATCTGTAATCTAAAAAGATAAAGTGTGGCTCGCTAGTTAGATTAGAAGACCTTCTCTCGAAAAGATTCTACATGAGTGCGGTGGTAACCAGCCATCTTTGGTCAGTTCACTATAAAGTTCTTAATTAGAGAGTTGTGTAACTGTATTTGTCTTCCCTTACTGTTTACCATGGATGTGTAAATTTGTGTGATTCAAATTTTTTCAGTGAGTTTTTCGTTACATTGGCAATAATACTCTCAATGAGGTTTTTGTTCTATCTCCTTTTAGTTTTTTAATTAATTTTCTTAACTTTTTTATTATGTCACTAGGGGGCAGTAAGTCATCTCAATGGATTCTCCAGACAATTACATAGGGGTAGACCTTACTTCCACGACCCTAGCAGACATTGTTTCCAAATAAAAGCCGTGAAAGGAACTTTTGAAACACTCTGTATGGATGTTGCTAATTGCAGTCAAAGCTTGAAACTCTACTTATGTAATATTAAAAACTCTACTATTAAATAATATTCAACCTTCTCCTACATGAGAAAAAGAAAAGAAAAGAAAAATAAACATAATAAGATACATCCTAATGTTATTTGAATGTTACATTTATATAACATTATTTTGAAAGTTTATTAAATTAATATTAAACAGAAATTATGCTTTTCAGTATGCCTACAAATATCAAATGGGCGTTTGAAAGTAGGAATTTAATAAAATTATAATAAACCAGGTCTCAAATTCTATATCATGGTTAGAAACGTTCAATAGATGTTTTCAAAAATTAAAATTTTTCATGGGTGTAATAATATACTTTGAAATCTCATGAAAAGAGTAATCAGAGTTTGACTATTTGATACTAAATAGAAAGATCTTATTTCTGCATGTAATACTATACTACTCCCATCCGTCGAATAAAGTATTGAAAATCTTCCGATAAATATGTGGGATTTGTTATAAAAATGTTCTACTATGTTATATTGTGTAGCGACAGGATAGTAAGAAAATAAGAAAATATATTCACCCACGTTGAATCTTATTAAATTGAGTCGAAAGTAGATTTTAAAAAGACGTTAGTTGAAAGACAATTTCATAAAATTTTATTTAATTGAAATATCAATGTTGTTTATATGTTGTTCATTTGTTATAGTATTTACTTTAAACTAAAAAATGTTATCAGACTTTAATTTCAGAGATATGGTTTATGTATCTGTCGATAATTTTTTTAGTCTTTCACGATAAAAAGTTAAATTCTGTGCTCAGTTGGGAAAATGGTAAATGTTGTTTTTTAAGTCACTCATATCGTAATAATGAAAAGTTTAAAAATCTTGTAAGCCATAACCATTTAATAATAAGTAAACCCAATGATTTTGATATGCCATTGAGGTACTTGTTGATCCCTACGTTGGTTTAACAAGCCCTTATCTTCAATCTCTAGTAGAATAGAGTCAATCCAATGGTGCAAAATGAGTCTATGATAAAATATTTGGGAAAATCCAAATTAGTTGCATTATTTTCATGTGTTGACCAAATATGGCGGTAGGTGTAACTTGACATTTCATCTCCCATCCACCAGAAGAACAAACGGAAATACACGACACATTGAATGGGACATGCGGAAACCCAATTCGAGGGGAGATTCAATTAGAACCCTCTAGTTTCAACGCACGTCGAAACCGGTTTTTTAATTAAAGAACTAACTGATTAGGAACATTAAATTCTAAGCAAGTGCCTCTCACTGCGCATTTTGGAAACGCCATTTTTTCCCTGCCAGAGGTGGCGCTCATTTGGGTCAAGACTGGGGAAATTGGATTAGAGAACACACTGACGACCGAAGGCGCAAGAAGGCATGAATCATGCCTTATTTAATGAAATCAGTCAATGCTCAAGAAATTACACTTCAGGCGAGAAAAAGAATTCATTACTTTCTCATTATCAAAGAGGGTTTCAGTATTTTAATCGTGTTACCCTCATTTTTTATGGATTCAGTTTGGTTTTTGACAGTTGCGGTATTATTTAAATTAAGTTTACACATCTATGTCACCCGTTCGATACTTAAGAGATTGGGAGAGAGGTTTGTTATAGTTAGACTTTTTGTGGGATTGGATTATTCCTAGAAAATATATTTTTGGAAACTCTGAAGATAGTGACTGGCTGTACCATAATGTGGATAGTCAAAGTCTTTTGACATTCGTGGAGAGCTAACATTGACAGTGGAGAAATAGCCAGTATTTTGCAATCAAGTAATCGTGACATCAAAGTAAGTCGTGCAGAATTCCATACCTTTGCTATTCATGGATATTTTTTTAAGTTAGAGAGAAGTGTTTTGAAATGTCACTGAGGGTGTGGGCTTAGGTGCAAACAAGTATGGATCACTTACATTTCAAGAAATATTTTACACTCACTTAATACACAAGAGTAACTCTTTTCTTATTGCGAAATTATATGTTATTTTCAAGTAGAGGGTTTGAAAAACTTAATGCTCCGGTTTAAAGCTTTTAGTACTTGCGAAACATACATTTAAAGTAAGTACTACAGCATGAAGCAATAGTAGCATATATGAAGAAATACGAGAAATCTTGACTCTGTTTTTTTACCATTTTTAGGATGTTTTCATCTCTCTGTTTTTCATAACTTAAAAAAATTACAAAATTTAGAAATATTTCAATACATTACAATAAACGTTTGTAAAAGTATATTTATCCCACAACAATTTCAAATTTCATTATCGTTGGGAAAGGTATTTAAATTCTTCTAGCCATAATATTATTTAATCTTACTTAAGCGCCAAAATGGATAACAGGAGATTTCAAAGTAGTAATATTTGAACAAAATTTTTAACAACAAATATAAAACAAACAGGGCTTTATACCGCTTGTCTTCAGTTAGCAAAACAAAAAGGAACTTCCACTTACCGCGTATCTGTAATTTTTATTTTTAATTTTCAAAGAAAAATTGCGGATTCCCCTTTAAATATCCTACGAGCAATCATTGGCTTGTCATTACGTAAACGTGAAACCTTAAAAGATACTAGGGCTGGGTGCTGGGTCAGAGACTTCTCCCCACAATTGAAAATTTTGTTTCAGAAACATGTCAACGACAAAATTTCTTGTTTTGAGGAAAACGACAAAAACTGTTTTGCAACTCACTGCATTTTTCAGAATGTGTTGAGTAATTTTTTTCTTAAAGTAGATCTCATCTGGATATTTTACAGACAAAAATAACTTTTAAATATTTTTATTTTAAAAAAAATGCTGAAATTTTTTTAATTGCCAGGTTTCTGCAATAAACAGCCTATTTTTATAGTTAAATTCTAGTTTTTTTAAGGATTTGGTAATAAAACTGTAAATATTGTAGTTAAGAATAGCATTTACTATTTATTAAATACTAACAAAAAAATATTATTTAGTTCTCTTATTTCTCTTTTAGTAGTATAGATGTGCTACAACTAGTTTTTATAAATGATTTCAACTCTACACTCAGAAGTAGTGGTCTACCAATTCAAAATGTCAGTATTAAAATATACATATTCGTAGTCAATTAAATTTAGTGTTTAGATGTAATTTTTTGGAGAGTAAAACGATTTTGTTTTAAAAGCCTTCAACATCAGTTCAATATTCTGATCTGGGGCATAGGTTCAATGCTCTCTTTAAATAAAGTAATTCATGTACCCAAAATAAGTGTCACATGGACAAATATTTAAAAATTTGTTCTTACTATGGCCTGTTGGGCCAAACCTCAAAAGGGTGAACTTTTCCAATCGCAGATACTGTCTGTATGTAATTAAATAAATAAATAAAAAACAGCAGTCCCTAACAAGCTGCAGATGAGCCTGAATGAGTGCAGAAATTCTCCGCAGTTAAGTGCAGAAACCAGTGAAGTGACGTTGCTTGACTTGTTTCCGTACTAAAGCTCAAGTTTAACACATTGCAAAATTATTTTAAAATCAAGTTATTTTTAGTGTTTCTACACTAAAGCGTGATCACGCTTTAGTGTAGAAACACTAACTATTGAACTATTGAACACTAACTATTGGTGTCTTGGGATTCTTTAGAGGTAAACTCGAGTTTACCTCTAAAGAATCCCAAGACACCAATAACTCATTTTCGAAAAACAGTGGTGTTTAAAATGTTTCTGAAATATACGATTCAACTTAAAAATCCCTTCCAACATTTTTTTTCTAGAATATGATAAAATTGATTTCAAGACAAAAATATCTTTGTAAAATTTTGTTTGAGTTCACTACCAGGAAACAATATAAAGGGAAAATTAACACTCTCTATTGAGAAAATACTGTAAGGAGACTTCCAACTAAATGAATGGCAAACGAAGAGGAGACTTAACATGCTAGGGTTCTGAAAAAAAAATATCTTAGAGCAGCAGGTACACACCGTTGTACTTCATTTAATTTTACGATGAAAGAAAAAAAATAGATTACCGATTTCAGTGTATCATCCGAAAGAATCTAGTGCATATAGGTGGTTTCGGAAACCGTAGTAAGGTAGTTTTAGGTAAAAATTTGGCACCCTTCCATGCCATCAAAAAATGATTTCTCGATGAATTCATCCGTATACTTTTTCAGATTATTTCCCACTTATAGAAAATCGATTCGAATGGTCTTCTGGCGGTGAATAGGAGAAGGATTCTTTTGTTGATGGGATTCGAGGTATTTCGGCCGGATTCTTGGCAAGAGGTATGGAGTAAATCCCAGTGAACTGGCCTCGTGCAGAGAACTCTATATTAAATATTAAAATACTCATTCAGACGATATGACGGTGTGTTCTCTCAATTCTTTTTGGAACAGGATTTTGTCAAAGAAATTGTAATTTATTACTAGCAGTAACTAGTGGAATTTAAAAACAATAAAACAATTTTAAAATTCCGAATTGTTTAAGGAAAAAAAATACACTTGTAATAATTAAAATTCACGTAATTTTTTAAATGTTAAAAATCTTTATCCCATAACAAAATTTAGGTTTTTAAGATTTATTATTGTTGATAAAAATGAATATTTATTTTCTAGGCCTAGGAGATGAAGGACACATTAAAACACCAGATTCATGTATTGATTCATCCCATAAGATCCAAGATCCAAAGACATTTTAGGATTGAGAGTCACATTTCGTGA
This sequence comes from Tetragnatha montana, assembly GCA_963680715.1. Lineage (NCBI taxonomy): Eukaryota > Metazoa > Arthropoda > Arachnida > Araneae > Tetragnathidae > Tetragnatha > Tetragnatha montana. The sequence goes on along the minus strand of OY796680.1, from coordinate 20,891,467 downwards.
AATCAAGATTCAAATAACCTTATTTTTTTATAATAACCTTTACGAAACATGACGATTTTTAGCATTCGTTGGATCCTGTCTTCAAGTGCTGATTGACACTGTAAAATTTTAAACATTAAATTAAATCCAACCACTATATTATTTAATCAGAAAATATCTACTAAAATTAACGTTTCATTTTATAGCAAATATGTAAAAACTTATATAGGTTTCAAATAAGCCGACTGGTTCTTCCTCCAATTTAAGTAATGAAGCTCACCACTTCACTTTAATTCCTCCTTCTACCTGGATTTCTTTTTTTTGCCTTTTTCTCTAAATGAAAATGAATTCACTCCACTTTCATGAAACACAACAATAGAAAAAAACTCGAGTGCAGTGGAACCATGAAACAGAATGATTAAAATAGAACAGGGGCTTTTATTCTACGCATAAAACGGAAAAAGTGGAACAAACAAGAATGGGCGAAGTTAGCACACGCAGTTCCCCCCTTGCTCTAGAGTGGTAAATAATTTTACTCCGGTTGAGGTCTTCAATGCATTGAATCTCATTAAAATTTTAATTTTCCACTGTGGACGCGTTTTCTTTTCTTTTTTTCATTAAACCGAGACAATAAAACCTGAAGTGTGTGATTAAATTAGACCGCTCACTGCAGTGAATTTTCTTCGGTAGATTAGTCCACACAGTCACCGAAAGGAATGGGTAGTTTTATAAATTTTGGCAATGAAAGACTTTATTTAAGTAATTTGCTTTTATAAAGCGATAAATCCTATTTTTTTCTTGTCTGCTTTGTTCAAATCCTCTTAGCAAAACGAATTAGAGTTTGAAAACCTGAAAGCAAAAAGCGTTATTTCAGCAGGATGTTTAATTTACGTCAAGCGTATTTTCTGAGGGAATTAGATGATTTGGAGCGATTGTTCAATGCTTATAAAGTCTTAATCTATTCCGTAATCAATCATTTATAGTCTTTTACAGCAAATTTGTTTTGTTGAAATCGCTGTTAGAGCTTCCACTGTATATAACTTTTGAAACTGAAATTAGTCTTACAATTAAGTACCAAATTTCGAAGTAAAACAAAAGTTTGGTACTTGAATAAACGTATTGATTGGTAAACTAGATGAAACAGAATGAGTTAATAAAATCAAATTTAATGAAACCTTTAGAAGCAACTTTCAATCTACATCAATTTTATTAATGTTAAAAAAAATACTGAATATTTTTTCCAAATACATTTCTGTTTGCTATAAAAGACTGTTAGAACATGTCACCACTTAATTTTTTTTTAGTTTTTATTAGATGTCTTTTGCGAAATGTATGCGAAATTTTATCAATGAATGTAAACAAATCTTGAACTGAATAAGTGCGTACTACCTAAAAGGTGCTAGGAGCACCACTTTTATTTAATAGCACCCCTTAAAGCAGTTGAATAGATGGAAAATGTTAGTAGAATCAATCTATCTTTCGTGATTTACTAATCATTGACGTATATCTACATCAATACGTCGGAAGACGTTTGCGATAGCTTCATCAAATGTCAAAAGCCATGATCCTTTTTTGAAGGCCTCCTTCTCGAGAAAGTTGGGGGTACAAAAATATAAGTTAGAATAAGAGTTTCCTCGTTTGATATCATTAATTTTTATGAAGTTAAAAAGAACTTGGGTTTCTTTGAGCATTCTCCTCATATTTATATTTATTATCTTCAATTTATATTGGGAATAAACATTAAACTATTTGAAGGTTGTGACTTTGTTAAAGTAAATTTTATATCCCTGTAAGTAATAGTGGATTGCATGAAATAGAATTTATAAGCAATGTGTAAAGATTTCAACCTTAAAATTAGTTCCTTCAAATAAGAAATGTGTCTGAATAAATCTATTTCACATTTAACTATTTATGAAAGTAAAAAACTAAGTGGATATTCACCCAAGTACTGAATACCTTATTCTGTAAGAATATAGAGATTATAAACATTTTTACGCAAGCAAACCATTTTTTAAAGATCGTTTTATCTGCACAAAAAATCCTTGATTCCTCTAAAATTAACTGTTTACAAAGTGAATTTTTATAACCTTTTTTACCGTATTGCTGTAACTGATATGTAGGTAGTAAATGTGGCTAACTAGATACAGACTTAGTATGTTTGGTGATAGCTCACATTTCCCCCTCAGCATATCTTTTTTCAAGTTTAACCCATTGAGAAATTGAACAATAGGTAAAGGAGAGGCACTAAAACTTAATTCCACTATGTGTCACAAACAACAGCCCATGTTATCAGCAACATACTTAAGCATGTCTTTTTTCCATGTCCTTTATTAAAATTTGGTTTAGACACTATGAAATAACTAGTCAATGTCTTGAAAATTACTTTTAGGAATCTTTATTGATACAATTAGATGTTGAAACCATTTTTTAGAGTTTTCTTTAACAGAATCTCCACTGTAAGCCTTTATCAAATCCAAGAAACTCATCAATAATGCGTTTTTACTTATTTGAACCATAAGAGTATTTTACTTGCTTATTTGAAATGTCATTTAAGTAGGATCCATCTTAGCCACTAAATAAGGGATTGAATCCGCACCCGCTCTAATCCGCCTTTAAAAGATCGGCCAACAACAGCGAATCCCGGCAAGCGAAGAACAAGCTTCTCTGGAAGCCTCTCACATAATTCCCTCCTTAAGCAGACCGGGATGCTTCGGAAACGACCTCTTGTGGGTTCGATAATCAATAGCGATGCTCTCCTTTACCGGCTGCCGATGGCTTTTCGGGGACAAATAACAAGACCGTGAATGCTGTCGGGCTCCTCGCTTTTTCTTCTCGTCCTCTTCTGTTTTTACCCTTTCTTTTGCCAGGGGACACTGTGAATAAATGGGATTCGTGTGCTAGGGTCGGCATTTTGTGATATCACTAAATTTCATTGCAGTTGTTTTCCCATCAAGCAATATTGTATTAGAATACCGATGAATCAATGTTTTTTTAGCAATACCCTTCGCTGTAAAGCAAACTGTATACAAGGGACGGAGGTATGGGGTTACACCCTTCCCGAAAATTTAATGATTATTTTTTCTTGAAAATTCTATGGAGTGGAACCATGGGGAGTGGTCTACCCTTTGTGTTACTATCTACTAAGGTGTTCAGAAATGAGTAAAAAATAAATTGTTTTCGTGTACAAATTACCCAAAACTTTATTGAGGACACGCCAGCACCCCTTTTTGGTTCAAACTCAGTAATACTCACAAATATTTTTAATTAAATACATTGAGGTTGAAATTTTAGCCAGCCATCAAATTTCTAAGTAGGCCTAATATGTTTATTGGAAACCTAAATTTCCAACCGGGGACGAACAAAAGTAGTTACTGGCAAAATATATTTTTCTTTAATTTATGAATAACTCATTTTTGTATTGTTTTAATGTCTCTATTCAATTTAAAAATATATGTGAACATATCTTTTGACAACCATGTTTTAAATATAAGTGGCATTTGTATATTTCCATTTAATGAAATTTCCACGGCATTCTTACCTGAGCCAGTGCTCGGGGCTATAGCCGAAATTTTTGTCTTGCGTTTTACGTTTCTATCTAGGCGCTGACCAAGGAGATCCTGGTATCTCCGAAACAGCTGTATGCCTGCTTTAATTTTACTTTTATTTGTGCATTTTATACGGGATCCGTTCATTTGAACGACACTCAACTGCCCGACGTTCAATTTCCCGACAATTTTCGACTTCCTTCGTTCCCCTTGTATCGATGATCAGGATGATATCGGGTAAACGTACCTGTCGGGCAACTGGTTGTCAGGATTTTGAACTAGACCCCTTTTATACATTGTTTCTACACTCCTACATTAAGATCAATAGCAGAATGGTAGTAGATTTACTACACATAGGCTTTTAGTTCTTTTCTTTCGGTGTATCTTTCTCCTCCTACTCTATCTTCATTTCATTCTCATTGGTAACATGTACCAAATTATCAAATTTTTTGAGATCTAATTATCATGAGAAAATTAACACTTCTCGGCTAAAAATGTATTATAATACAAAATGAAAAACTTAACTTTTTATGAAGCTAAAAACGTACGCCTAAAATTTTTTATGTTACATTTGATTTTCAATGCCTTTGAAATGAACGTTCTTATGGCGGCAATAATAATTTATTATCATGTATGAAACTGATTATTACTCTTTCGGTATTCAACTCTAATTATCACTTGCTTGAGTAAAATAAATGTTTTTATTAGGAAAATTTCAAGAAAAGTTTTACATTCAAAACAATATTGTAACAGCTAAAACACTCTCTCTGGAAAATTAGCGATGTTTTCTTTGAAAAAACCCCTTTTCATTCCGTCCACCTTGTTTCTCATCAAATTTGTAATGAAATTTGAACAAAAATTATTTTTCCTCCTCATTTGCAGTTTTGTATTCTAATTATTTGAAAGTGATTAACCGTAAGAGATGCTGAAAAAACATTTTGAGGAAATTTCGGAAGTTTTTTTCTTTCTCTTTTTTATCATACAATGTGGTTTGTTCCTATTTATTAGTTTTTTCATTCGAATGAGAAAATTAATTAGTAAAGGGAGGGTTTTTCTCTTTTTCAAATTTTCAATTTCGATTATTCTAGAGGGCAAGGTACATTTTCTCAAGTAAAACTTTAATCATAAGACTTATAGTTGTTTATTGCATATAAATTATTTTTGATTTCTGGAATAATTAATGAATGCAAATGACATTTTTCTTATGAAGAATATGACGGATTAATTAATTGTTTGTTTGCAATTATTGACTTTAGAAGTTCGTATAACAAGAATAATTTCCATGAATTTTTTGGTGAATGAATTAATTTTAAAAGTTTTTCAGTATAGAAACATTTACAAGCACATGGTTATATTTACTTTTGATTCTTTGAATTATTTTTTTAGCAGTTCAGCTCCATCTATCGCCAATGAAATTTTTTATTGCAGAGACCTCGAGTACATGATATAAATAACAAATATATTTGGAAATTTTTTAGAATCCATTCAGTAGAACCGGAGCTATGACCCTTTGAGTACCGTCAGTTTAATTTTAACCAACCTGTCAAAAAGTTTTCATTGCCAAGAGTAATATTGTTGAAAATATAAAGATCCTCACACGAGGTAAAAGAATAACAAACTTCAGTTAAACACATTAAAGTCAAATAACATCAAGTTCGTAATTTTTTTTTATCTACCAGTCGTGTTTCAGTTTTCCGTAAGAAATAGGGCATTATTTGAATTATATAGAGCACATAAATTGCTACTTGAAAATTACCTTTCATCACTGAAGCACTCGATAGCACAAAAGTTCTCGTAGTAGCAGCACTCAATAACTTAACACTCCAAAACATTTTGCGAGTGTAATTAAAACTGAAAGCACTTGTAAAAATAATAATAATAATTTCTTTTTCATACTGAAACCTCTCGAACAAATTAACTACTCTCATGCCTTGGAAAAACACTTCATTTTTCATTACCTTCAAGGCCTACCGGTATTAAAATAAATACTGTATTAAAGACAAGTGCCCCTTCAGGTAAAAACTTGAGGCGTTTATTAGTTCCTAAAACTTCACTGGCGTAGAAATGAAGCATGTTTGCTCTAGGTATTGCTTTTTTTTCAACATCTAATGTCCCCTACTTAATTCAATATGCAAATAGTACAAGGTTGAAAGAAATAGCTGGATAAAAAGTTTTCAATACCAGTCTAAACAGTTTCTATTTTATTCGAAAAGCACAGGCTAAAAATAAAATATTGTATTGACACTAACCCTTTTTGTTGGGTTTCACGAGCAAATGTGCTGATTTTTATTTATATTATCGACCTAAGGTTTTTAGAATCACTCTTCAGTGTTAGCAAACGAACGTTATGCCAGTAAAAAAAGTTTCAGCTTAAAATTATTCGTTCTTGTAAAAAAAGAGCTTTAAATACTCCAATGAATAAATTTTATGTGTTAACGAGGTATGGTAGGGTGTTAAAATTTTAAATTAATGAAAGTTGTGTACTGGTTTAAAAGCTTAAACTCGGTTGAATCTAAATTACAAATTATTATAAGTTACTTAAATTTTAAATAATTTATATATTGTTTTCCCAGAAATCCAGAAGCATTCTTATCTAGAATTTATGAATTGAAAAATAGATATGCTTAAAGGTTTTCTAGAAAGATGCCAAAGCTTTTAGATGATGTTTGTCTGATACAACTGCTGTCCAATAATACAATTTTTTGCATGTCTCCTGAAATAAAAATTTTCATCGTGATACTTAATTAATTTTTTCCAATCATGGTTGCATGTTTCCCATTACGAAAATGCCAAGCAGTACTCACGTTTAAAACTACTTTTCATATGAGAGACAAAGCACCATAGGCACTACGTAGTAAGTTACCACGTTAATTTTCACTCAAGCGAGTAATATTACGAAGAAAGAAAACGTATCCACGAAATTACATAAAAGCACCACCACGAGCACGCAAAAGTAAATAAAAGAAGCGAGTTGAATCAATGCAAGAAAATTTCGTTTTCTTGGAAACAGGGACAAAGAATCCTTTGAAGTAAAGGAAAGAATAAAAAAAATAATGATTGTTAATAGCAAACGCAAAATGCCTTTTTGACCCTTTGGCCATTAACCATCTTTAAAAGAGTTTAAATGCTTTCGCAAAATGTGTTATTATTTAAAGGGGAAATGGCAAAAACACACATTGGATTATTTGGGAGTGAAATTAATGAGGTTATGTTATTCTATGGCTTGTATCCCATTTTTTACGACTGCCAGCACGTGAAAGCGTAAATTTAAGGAACAGACCCACTGCACTTAGTAGCCATTTTTCATACTTACAATTCCTTCTTTTAGCAGTCAACCAACTACAAAAAAAAAAGAATTTCCTCGTAATAATTTTTTTATTATTATTTTATCAAAAAGAGAAATAATGGTAACAACAATGCGCTTTGGGTACAACAGGGGATTTACGAAGAAAATTGAACGGACATGGTTTTTTCCAGCGTTCCTTTCGTTGGAACCGTTTTCTGGGACATCATTATACATTTGACGGATGGATAAGCTCATTGATGTAGCAATTTTACGAAAAAGCACAATGGACCTCTTCCACATCGATAAAGTTCCTTCCATTCATCTTAATCGAGAGCCATTTGAATATGTGACTTTTTGACAAAAACCCATTTGTAACAGACAGCCGAAATGCACGGCCACATTCAAGAGGGAACCTGTGTACCTTTAAACAGTTTTTCGCTTCAAGTGAAAAAAAATTAGCGACTCCTAGAGATGGGAGTACTAATTTTTATTTGTTCTTTGAGAAAAAGTGCCCCCTTTGAAAGTTTTGGAGGTCCTTGAGTTCGAGCAATATGACTGTCGAGTGGACTGGAGCAAAGGGCTTAGAACAAAAGAATACCATTGTTCAGAGAGAACCTTTGCAAAAAGGCTGTAGAAGAGTTTTTATGAGAGAGAAAAATAATTAACGAAAGTAATTAACGTGTCTGGAAACAATAAGAACATTGGAAGTTGGAGACAGGCTCGCACAAATATTTGCGATCCTTTTATATGAATCTTTTTTGAGGCAACTTTTGATAAAAGCTTTAATAACGAGAACAGCACTTGTAAGCCGTCATTTCACATGTGCTGCTGGATTATAGTAGTAGGAAGAAAAGGCAATTTCGGAATAGTTAACGGAGTCGATGAAAAGCGAGGGACTTAATTAATAATTATGACGGCGACATTTTCAGTTGAAGGAATGAAGAACACTCCATCACTCGTGTTCTTTTAAAATGAATTGTTTTCTCAGAAATGCTTTGTTTGCGTCCTAAATACTAATTAAAGGATTTAGAAGCAGTTTCATTTTTAGTTTCGATTGCTAAGACAAGTATGGGAATTTAAAGTTAATTAAAGTCAAAAGAAATTTAATTTTCATGATGCTGAAAGCCTTTTAAATAGCTTTAACATAATTTTGCTTAATATATTAGTTTTTATAAAAAATTAAACAAAATTAGAATTTAATCACTCAGTCTAAAATTATAGGAGAAGGTCGGGTAGTACTAAGTCTTAGTCCACAATTAAAATTTTGTGGAAACAGTTAATGAATATTTGTACTCTAAAAATAATTTGAAAATAATATTTTACTGTAAAGTTAATCTTAACTTTAGAGTAAGTTTTAGAGAGCTTAGTTTTTTAAATGCCCTTTCAAAACTGGGCCCTTTAATGTTAGTTATCAATAAAATATCGTTATTAGGATTAAGAAAAAAATTAAAATAAAATTAACATACTATATCGTCAAAAGGTTCCTGATAGCAAACTGCTATTATACGTGGGAGTTACTACAGTCGACTCTGCTTATTGTGATCACGGATAATGTTATCAAAATCTGGTGAAATCCCCTAAAATGCTCCTTTATTTCCCGTTTGAAGGTCGATTTTAATACATAATCATACAAAATAAGTCATTAATTTATTAGTGTTACATCGCTACTACCACGCCAAAAACACGAATCTGCTATGTATGAGAATAGCAGATTCGTGTTTTTGGCGTGGTGGCAACGATATGTTTCACTCTCATATATTTCGTTTATAATATAAAAGTTGCAAATACATACTTAGGTAATCGTTTTAAGTACTTCAATTAGGAGTACCTAGTTGTGATTGTGAAGCTAACACTCGAGTTACATTGTTTGAAACTTTATAATACCAAATCACTTATTATTATCAATCGGATATTGATATCATTCTACTCTTCGACAAAAAAAGTTATCACATTAAGCGGAGTCGACTGTATTCGTATACCAGCTACTAGGGGCATATAAACCCGGCTGGAGATACATTTATTCTTCATCCCTTTTCCTAAAAACAGAGGTACTACACCAGAAAAAAAACCCATCAACACGAAATTCCAATTTATTAAGCGAGGTATAATCAAGACGGCCCCAAATTAATTTGTACTGAAAGAACCTAATATTCCTAAGTGTGGCGTATGTCATCCAAAAAACCCCATTAAACCCACTCAAACTCACAATAAAAAGTCGTCAATACTAATGTTCTCCGGTATTTTCGACACGAGTGCGGAAAGTGGCCATCTTTCGAATCCTTTTCTGCTTGACTTGTGAAATGAAATGTGGATTTGGTAGCGATACATCCTGGCCAGAAGATACATTTTCCTCTGACTAAGAAACATTTTTCATCTCTGTAGGCGTTGCCTCTCCGAGAATAGCTTATTTTTTCATATGTCACATGCCGAAGCCATTTATTAAGGTGGTTTTTTATCGATGAATTTCCTATCGAACTGTTAGGGTTCTAATTTTAGAACATTTACCCGAAGCTGAAATCTATTCCATGCTTCTTAGCAGAAGTATCCGAATTTTAGTTTCACAATTATATTTTAATCTTTATTTATGGGTATTCATAATCATTTTAGTGATTTCTCTTATAAAACTTTTTTTTAAAAGTTATATTTTATTTTAAATTTCTCAAGTGAAACCAAAATAATTAATAAAATGATAATTGTATTGGTGGAATCACAAAGTATTTTGATTTTTCCGCTATAGATTTAATATAAGATTAGTTTAACAAAAAGTTTTTCATACATTTTTTCATACTCTTTTATAGCCCTTAAATTTGGATAAATATTTTTTTATACACACAATTCTATTAAAAATAATCAGAGTGAGTAAAAACTGCTTAAATAGCATTAGTTTTTAGCGTGTACTTTGTTATGCAAATATTATCTTTAATTAATGGCATTTTTTCACTCTTCTCGTTTTTTCTAATAATTCTACAATTTTGTTTTTTATATCCTACTTCAAGTAAGTCTCCGAAGAAAAAAGTTCTAAAATTAACTAGACAATTTGGATTTTAAAAGTGAAAGCAGTAGGATGGTAATCCAAAATACCCACGCAGACCTTATTAATCCATAATATTTCAATCGCCAATTTGAAAAAAGGGATTAAGTCCAAAAAATGGCGATTGACTTTTTGTACGAAAAAAAAATCTCCAAGCTTCGCTCTACACATGTGTGTGTAACGAGGATAAAATAACTACCCTCTATCGACATATATAGCTCTTTTTGAATTTGGCAAAATCAATGTCCATTTATTGCATTTTTTAATTAAATTTGAAATGTAAGTTTATAATTATTTTATTCTTTGTACCGCACCATAAACTTAGCCAAAATAAAGTATTAAAATTTGATTTTAATTTAAAAGTGTTTTCTCCTTTTTTATCCAATGAATGTTTGACCGAATGAATGTTGATATTCACTTTCTCCAATATAGTGCCTAAATGACTCAGTTCAGTTTCATAATAATTTTTAATCTTATTCGTCTTTTTACTTTTCACTTTTGTGCTGTGCACTAAGCAGAAATATAATTTAGCTGTCGATTAAAGTGGTTTGTAAGATTTTTTTTATCTGGAAAAGGGAATAAGTCCATCAAATTTTTTCAACTGTAAATTATTTTTAAATATACTTACAATTTTTTGAAATTTTACCATAAAAAGCAGGTCAAACTAATTTTTGTTGTGAAAGAATACATATTAATGATTTTCAAAATGTTTTGGCTGTTCAGGAAATAGCCTAAAGCGAAACGCGGTCCGCCATTTGCCAACCCTTGTTTTAGAAAGAAGAAATTTCTTTCTTTCCCTTAAAAACTGCTTTATAATCGTTTAAAGCATGTTTAGATTGTATGACACTGCTTTTATGTTTTCGTGCAATAAAGATATATTTCTAATTCTTTTAAACTATTAGCTACATATATTTAAAATACTCAAAAATATTAGTTAGATCTACACAAATATTATATAATTATTTCAAATTTCATAGTAGTATCAAAAAATCAAATTCTGCCTAGGCCTTTTGCCTATTAACCTTTTAAACGCCGCAATTCAAATTTCAAATTTAAGGCTCTGATTTTTGGCTAAAATGGCTTGTTTCATCATTACTAAAACCAATCTTGACATTTTTTGGCAGAAAAAAAATCCTAAGTAGGATTTTCAGGATGTTCCCATTTGGGAACATCGGCGTTTGGAGTGAAGTTTTTAGGGGGATTTCCAAAAGGCATATATTTCAAAATTAATTGAAGTAAAACTACTGAAATAGGTTTCTACTCAATAATTTTGAACATTTTTATCATATTGGACTGTTTCTTCATATTTAATTCCCATAGTTGGACAATTGGGTAAAATTTTAAATATTTTCATAAGAAAAAATTTACATATTTATTACATGCGTGACACTTTTCCGAATATTTTTACTGCACAATGGGTAATTTTTCGGTATAAAAAATACGAAATAATGTTCCCATGCGTTTCAAAGCTAAGCAGTTATCTTTCTGGGTGAAAAATAAGGTTTAATTACTGTTCTATCTGGATATCTAGCATAAAATCCATGAATTGCATTCAAATTTAATTAGCTTTCTAAAGTGATAATCATAACTATCTCCATTGATTTGTTAAAGCTGCGTTTCTCATGGAAGATTCTAAACTAAACAACATATCTCATACATCCAACTTACGTTAGAAAAGTGTTTTTAGATGTACAAACTTTTCATTATTTTCAAAATTCTTCAAATTTATACCTAAAATTTCTATGTAGAAAAGAGAACTTGAACAAAATAAGTACCCAAGTCCTCAGAAGTACTCCAAATATGCCCTCTGCGCATAACTCATAATAATAATTACTGAAAATTAATTGGTCAGGGAGTTAGAAAAATATACAAAAGTAGGAATCTGCTATAAAGATTTGGCATTTATTCCTCCATAAATCAGGAGAAAAAAAATTAAATTATAGATTTAGAAATTTAAAACATCATGATTAACCTGTTTAGATCCTTTGAGACAGAAAAGATTAAAAAAATAAGGATAATAAGAAATAGCTTGAATTTTTACACGTTATGAAAATCCCCTCAAAAACTATACCCCAAACGCCGATGTTCCCATTTGGGAACATATACGTTGAATTGGTAATTACTCTCCATAATTGGAATATGGAGCTATTCTTCCAAGCCAATTGAAAATATGTGTACTTAAGCTACCTAAACACAGCATAATTATTTAAAACTAAATTTATTTAAATTTACCATAAATTGAAACTTGTGCAACTTTTGGAAGAGCCAAAAATCTGTTATTTTGATATAAATTCCTCAAAAAGGATTAAATTGCACGGTAAAAACTTTAGCATGTAAAATAACTTCATATCTTTGAGTTTCTTACTACCAAGTATCAAATTCCTGCATGAAAAATTAAGTGGTGAAAAAATTCCCTAAAGTGATGTTCCCATTTGGGAACATCGGCAGGTAAAAGGTTAAGCGGTGCCCATTTCCGTTTCATTAGCCTTTGGCCTGGGGTGCTAATTACTAGCTTGAACCCAAACCGAGTGGCTAGCCCGACGCTGGATCCTCAGTTGATTCCCCAAGCAAACTTGGCGCTCATTTTATATATCCTAGACCTAGAGGGATGAAGGGCTGAGCTGACCCATGACCAGCTACCCGGGCAGAAGCCTCAAGGCATCGAACCTGGGTCGGTAATGCTTGTAATCAGACGAGCTGACGACTTTATATATATATTTTAAGTATAGAGTATAGTTAGCAGAAAATATCTTTTAAGAACTGAGAAAGAATGTTAAAATGATGGGTTCCTTAAAGTATGGCATAGTTTTAAAATTTTACTTTGTTATTTTTTGGTGATAGGTACTATTTGATGATTTTGTAACCGATGCGTTGATATTTATACTTGTTCGCGTAAGCCTGATAAGAGATGGCGGAAATTGTCATTCTTTAAGAAACATTTTTATAATTGCATTTGTATTATGTATTTCTTGGGTTATTTTATTATTACATTTGGTATTTAATAGTACACTTAAGAGGCAAATTCGTTACAATTGTACCACTGAGTTGTTTTAAAGATTCCGTGACCATAAAAGCTCTATTAATAAATATTTTTTTACATATATTTATATATTACCAAAGTTTTTGTTTATTAAGGACCAGAAAAATATGTGATATTAATGAATGAACGATTACACTAGTGATAAAAATAAACGGAATTGTGAAATTTAGCGAGAACATATAATGGCACTTTATATTTGTTACGTAGTACCAAACATTTTATCCCTTTGTAGAAATACTTATTCTAAACTCTGACCTCATAACCTTCATCGACTAAAATTAGTCATTAATTAGTCCAAAGATCAAACAATTCCCTTCTCTCCTCCAATATTTAACACTTCCCTGAACAAACCCCACTCGTCTTCAAACCAACAATGAAATTCCGCTCCCTCTCCTGCAAAAGCCAAACTATCAGCAGCAGCCTGCCAGCACGAGTCAGCTGCACACGTGATTTGCAAGGGTTGGAGAGGAAAGCAAATTGCAACTGATAAGTTTGATCGGAAGCTCCTTTCCAAATGAGGGTGAGAGGGGACGCTGAGTTGTGGACACTGAAACGTCAGGTGGCGGCACAACATGTGTTTCAATTCTCTGGGAAGGAGCTGGGGAAATTTATGCCCGAGTTCGGCCTTATGTGGGTGCTGGGGATAAGGGATGGGTTTTATGGGGGATCTATTTGGTGGTGGGGGATATATTGAGTCTTGCAGAAAGAATATCAGTTCAGAAAATAGGTTTTTTTGGTAGGTTGATGTTTTTTGCCTTCTTTTTGTTCCTTATAAATGATAAAAATGCATTGTTGTGTTTTATCTATTTAAGATGTTCTTTCATATTTATATGTATCTTTTAATGCGAAAAATTGGCTTTTTAATTCTTACCAAATGTTCCTAATAAAAAATGTTGAATAGAAGGGGTGTTTTGTATTTGTAAGCCATTCTTGCATTCCTATTTGGATTAAGTATAAAACCATAGATCTGGTGTGATGTTATTTATGAAAAAAGGACTTTTTTATATGTTTTACACATTCAAGAAATCCCTTTGAATTTCTTGTTCCCGGTATTAGTTCCAGTTTTAATAACACGACGAAAAACATTTCTATAACCAATTTCATTTAAAGGTATTTTGAACAGTTGTTTTCTTTTGACCAGCACTAAGAAATTATTTTTTTCTGGTGTATAAAACTATAAATTTGAAAAAATATCTAAATTCATATTTCAAACAATTATAATCTTCATAGAACCAACGTTCTCCAACTGAATAATATCAAGTAAATACTTGCACACATAGAATATCTGTGTATTAAGTATGTGCAACTTTTAAGCTGAGAAAAATCACCTGCATTCTACTTTGATGAGAAAATATTTAAATTATATTCTTAATTAGTCATCAATAATCAAACTATGAATTATAATGCTGATCAGATGAAGCATAGTCTTTAAAATTTTATATTGCAATTATTTCTTTAACGAAAGGTATTCCTAAAAGAAATTTGTTTATTTACAATCATAGGATTATTTTTTTCAATGTAGTGGTACGTTGTTACTTTCAGACGTATACAATGCAATTAGGAATTGAAAATAACTTTTGAAAAAAGAGTTACTAGTTAAAATCACCTGTCTGCTTACATGAAAGTTACAAAACTTTCTAATAAAGAGTTGCCACTTTAATTACCTATGCATCAGCAGAAAGCTTTTGTGGAAAAATGTTTTGAGATAATTCTGAAAAAAAAAATTGAGTAGATTGTCTCAAAGATTGTTAAACCAGACGGTTCTATATTAGACTAGGTTATTTAAATTAGAAAGTTATATAAAAGCTTTTGCATAAGATTAAAGTTGTGATGTAAGTTTACTTCAAGAATTGTTGTTTAATAATCCAGTTTATTGAAGTATGTTCTTTTTAGGTGGAAATTTTCTATTGCAGAAATATCCACCAATGTAAGACTCATAAAGTATACGTATATACTCAATGAAATACTTGTGTGCCTATATAAAAGGGGGAAATAACTTATCTCAAAATGGTAACCTACAGAATTGAAATAAAGTGAATATTCGTGGGGATCAACAACACTCATTCATATAAACTTTGCTGCATGACAAAATCTTTCAACAATGAGGAAATATTCAGATTTGGTACCCTAAAATTCCAGAGCGTTGAGTGTGGATGAGAAATTTTACGGTCAATTTATGTCCCTCGAAATATGAAGTGTAACTAGAATGTTTCCGTTTCGTTCTCTATTTTGGAATTCATGGTTGCCTGGGTCTCTTCAAGTTTAGAGAGTGTTCGATGTTTTGGGAAATTATAGATCGGAAAACACGATTTGTGAAACATCTCAATTACACTCCCGTTTGGGTTCGAAAGTGTTTATCATTATTTGAGAGTGTTATTCGTTATTTGGTGGAATTATACAAAATTTGCAATTTCAGGAGAAATGACCACTTATTTTAAGCAGTGTCTATACATGGTTTTAAATGTTTTGGATAATTCAGTTGTAACTTACGTGCATATAAACATTGTATAATAAGTCTTATTGAAAAGAAAATATTTTTTTTCATACTCTTTATTAATCTAGCACCTTTCGTCCGTAGAAAGTTTTACTACGGAATTTTTATGTATGTAGATTAATTTATTTTAGATAATGAATGTCCATGCTTTTGTTGTTTCAAGTACCCAAGTAATTAAATCCGTTTTTGTTGAACCTTTTTTTTCAGTTAATTTGGAAAGTTTTCACAATGAAATAAGAAGGAATAAAAGCTGATGGATGCTGAAAAAAGTAATTTTATGTATTGATTTCATTTTCAAAACTTTAAAGTTAAATTTCAATTATATCCATAACGGCGAATGTAGTAATAATTATTCATGAGAAACTAGTGATAAATATTAAGTTTTAACCCCTGCTTACCCCTTTTCAATCACGAGTTATAACATTATTAAATCCTACTAGAACTTCAAAAATGGATCTTAAGAACTGCAGATGAGTTTATTAAGAAGTTCTTTAACTCAATTATTTATGATCTTCTGGTTGGTTAAATTAAAGAAGAATGGGACACTTCTCTGTAAGGCTTTTAATTCAAATTAAAATGAATCTTGTTAATTATGATTCACGTGGAAAGAATTATTAGTTGAAAGCGTTGAAAATGAGCGTCGTGAATCATGAGCTAGGTTCACCGAGTAATCTTGTTAAGAATTGTGTACTTCATTATATATTTTATGAGGCAGTCCTCAGTATTCAATTATATAAAAAAAAATCATATTATGTGTCATAAAGTTACGAATAAGTGTTGCATGCAAGCTTATTACTCGGGCCTCTGAATCACCTTTGTGATTTTCTGCATAGAAAAAAAATATTAAGTACAGACATAAGAATTTTGGATTGAAGAAAGTTATAATCCTATTTAATCAAATTATTTTCTTCTAAGACTAATAAGTTGTAGTTTTTTTTTCTCTAAAATTTAACTTACTATGCTCTAAGTCGCTTAGAGTAATGAATTATTGATAAGCGTGTTAAACTTTATACAGTTTATTTGTTATGCGCCTTAAATAATGAAGTTAACTGGCTTCTTTAGGTGAAGACTGATACTGACTTGATCTAAAAAATATGTCCCCGGCAAGCACATAAATGCAAACCAACAATAATAAAAATGTCATCAAATTCTTGAGGAACTGTTTCCAAAAGACATATTCAATTATACATGCGTGTATACAGGGTGTTTCAAAAAGTTCACTAAAAAAAGGTATGACGTCATGTCCGGTTTTAGCTATAGAAAAATGTTTATGGAAAACGTGAACATGGTTATTTGGATATGTTTGCCAACTAAGATGTTAAAATATCCCCTGCGAATAAATGTGCAGGCTGAGAAATGAAAGTAATCACGTTTTTATCGGATATGACGTCACATTTTTCGAAAAGAGAAGGTGTCGTAGAGGCATAGCAGTTTTTATGTCGCAAGGAATCTGAATGTGAAGAGTTTGGATGGACTTATTGATACACATTCTACAAAATAGTTATCCTGAATTTTATAAAATGATCAATTTAAAAATTTCATTAGAATTACTATCAAGAACCCATCTTCTTATGACTATAACAAAAAAAATCTTAAATTTTATAATACACTTACCTGTGAAATAAGAAAACCAAACATCTAATATGAAAAGTAATTTTATGTAACCAACATATTGTTCCGACCTAGTAAAAATATCTTTAAAAAATTTAAATGGATATTTTCAACATCATTTCAAAAGACGAATACCAAGAAAATGTGCCTCAGAAAGAAAGAACAAGACGAAAACACGTTCGAATTCCAAATTGCAGACAAAATACTCCCCCTTTCCTTCCAACGGAATTAAAAATGTGTAATTGCTGGAAATGCGACGTTTCAAATTGCAATCAGCTTAAGAGGCACAAAAAATAATCCGATTTTTAGCTAATTAAATCTTTTCATTTCGGAAAGATGTTGCTAGTTAGGAAATTCAATTTAATTAATTCATTTAGGAGAGGGAATCCTTATCCCTCCTTCTACAGAATGTCTCAGATGTAATATAAATCCGAGTACCCAGTTTCTTCACAAGATGGACATCACCAAGCATTTAATTCAGGTTCCTGAAATTTTATGGGAAACTTGATTAATATGTGTTATTAAATCAAACGGGACTAATTTAATACCTAATGAGATAAATTAATAATGTTTTTCTTGCATAAAATAATGATGTTTTTATGATTTTTGTTCCGTTTCTGCTTTATTTCGGAATTGCGTAGTGCTCCTCTTAACTTGATGAAGTTTTCTAAGGCCGTGGGAGTTGGATTCCATTTTGAGGGTCCATAAAAACAAAAATATATTTCAAAACTATTGCGTTTGAGCACTTGAAATATTTTCAATCTTATAAAATGTTTTTTTTTTTAATTTTCTAATTCTAATTTGATCCAGACAAATATTTTTAACTGACGGACGCTGTTTTTAAATAAAATATCAGAGTCATTTTCAAAACTTAATTACAAATACTTTTCCGAAGGTAAAACATGAAAATTAAACTATAAATCATTATTAATATTTTTTGTGCTTTGACTTAAGTAATGAAATTAATTATAATTGAAGTAATGAAGGAGACTAAGTTAAATACTTCTGACCTTAAGTAAATAAAAAAATACCCTTAAGACATCACAGAGAACTGTATGTAATAACTGAAACGTTATTTATATAATAACTAAAACTATTTAAATAAAACCTTCCTATGAATTTTTATCTTGAATTATAGTACGGAATAGGCATCTAAATGTAAAAATGTGCGAAGTTACGTGAAAGAAATATCATGTAATAACACCATTAAGTTTGTAGTTTTTAACTCCTCTGGGAAAATAAGGCAAAATATTATTTAAGTAAAATCCCGACAGTTTATCATTTTCATAAAAATATCTTTTAAGAACTGAGAAAGAATGTTAAAATGATGGGTAAAAATGATGGGATAAAGAGGAAATATTTTCTTCTCCAAGCAAATCCTGTTTGATGTTCAACTCAAAAATATAGCCAAACGAATTAATATGAGCAATATGAAATGAACTCACAGTTTTGAATCCCTATTTATATTTTTCAGGCTATTTACAATTATGTAGTACCTATGTACATATTTTTTATCAGTTAAACCGATTTCTACCATAGAATAAATTTTTATTTTCAAGTTTATTCAGATTTGGTTTACTTTACCTCTGATTTCTCCATTACATACACATGTGTTTTGAAGGTTTCAAATAAAATGTTTCCATTAAATATCCATTTATAAGATGGCATAAGTAGGGGATAGAAATATAATTTTGTTATTGAATTACTATTTTGCGGATTGACTTTAGTTTGCCAATTTGAAAGGGGACTTTGATTGTCCCCTCTTTCTTCCATACCGAGCTCCCATCTTCACTTCACTTCAATGTCCGAGAAGGAACCGCAGATTGAAAAAGTAAATAAATAAAGGAGACAATCCCAGGAACGACAAGAGAAAGTTTTTCAAACGATAATATTTCAAGTCTGAGACACGAAAAAGAAACACGTCGAAGTAAAAAAAACATCACATCAAAACACGAATATCAACAAAATGTCTTGTGAAAACTCTTTCGGTAGATGGGGAAAAGAAACTCCGTTAGGCCTAAATTCGGCCTTTGGCTACAAGCCAAAAAGACGCCCGGAAATACTACCCGTTCCTTTTTGTTTTGATACACCCCCGACGCTGAGTCTTTGGTCTGTTTTTATTCATACAAGATAAACTTTTAACCTGAAAGGTTGAGAGCTATCCAAGGCAGAGCAAGAACTACTTCCCCCTGAAGAAGACTACGAATATCATATGCTATGCATTAAAAGATTACGGAAGTGAACTTTTCTTGATGTAAGAAGAGACCCCGGTATACATAGTATAGCAGCATAAAAACTTACTGGTACTACATTTACAAAGAAATTTCTTATAGTTTGAGGCATTAGGGCGTAAATAATTCATGGGTTTGGTCAATATAGTTTGGTTTATGATTAAATTTTGCTTGCAAGTACTTGAATTTACATTTTTATAGAAAATTTCTTTTGCTTGAATGATTGTAAATTCACCTGATGTAGAAAACAAATGCCCATAATGAGATATGGTCAAATATATCAAATCTCAGACATTATTAAATGTAGTAAAGAAAAGCATATTTTTACACTCAGTATTAATTTTCCTATTTTAATATAAACATTCAGGAAATCCTTCATCGAACCTAATAAAAGAAAATTACTTGATTTACATTTAAATGTTTTTCGGGTATCAAACAAGTAAGAAACACATAAAACTAGATATATTTAGAGTACATTTATGGAACTAAATATATTACTGCAAGATACTAAGTTAAGCAACGAGATAATTTGAACCTTTTCTTTGGCATCTAATAAGTCTCTCAGAAAATAATAATATTTAGTGAAAATATTTTAGAAAAGAATCTTAGACAAGACTTTTGTACTAAATTTCAAATTTTTAAAATTTTATTTATATTTGAGGCATCTTCTCTACCAAACTTTTTTTTAAATGCTTTGTAATCCTCTAACTTCAAAAGTTATGCACTGTACTCTGTATAAGCCGTTTAAGGATTTTTTTTACATAAAATAAATGATAAAACTTCTAAAATTTCTCATGTATGATATTAAATTTATATATTATTCAAAATCAGAAGTATGAAACTAAAACATATTGCTCAAAACGTTTACAAAATGTTGTATTTTTAGAAATCATAGTTAGAGATATTAAATTAGGATTTTTATTTCAATATAGTTAGACACTTCAATTGTAGTAAATAAACCACATTAAATAAAATGAAAGTCCTAATTATTATATAGTTATAAAGTAGAATGAAGCGTTAATAAATACTCATAATTTAACTTTAAGATTAAAATATTATTTCAAATTTGAGTGTTTATTTTACTTACCTCAATCATTAAGCTACATCTTTTGAATTTTCCAATAATAAAATAATTTTTTGAAGGCGATTTCTAGAAAGCATTGTTCTTAAAATGAACTGATCTTTATTTAAAGTTTGACAAAACAAGAACTGTCTAATTTCATGGAAATAGATCATGTACAGAGAATAATTCTCTTTCAGAAAAATATTCTCATTATTCAAATAATTTCGAAATGTCTGTTCGAGTTTAAAGCTTGTTCGATATTTTGAAATTTTATACTCTAATGAAATGACTACTGCTGATTTCTAAAGGATCATGGTTTCATTTTCTCTTAAAATGAGGAAAAACATTGTTTTTCTTCAGTAAAACATTCTGTTGTACGAAAAATGATATACTAACTAAGAATAGGTTTGTTATTCATAGATTTCTTTTTAAGACCATTTTATAAATATGAAAGTGATACCATTTGTTTAACAAACTACTGAACTTCTCTGTATGAATTTATTTAAACTAATATTTTACTAAAGAAAATTGAAAAAAAAAAATTTCTTTTAAAAATATCTATTAGTGCTTCATTGTAACTGATGATCTGATAGCAATCAAAATGTTTCGTTAGGTAAATAAATTACTGAAAAACTTTTTCCTGCAAGTTGCAAGTACTTTAAATGCGCAACATTAATTTTAGAAAAATACCTAATGAAACTATTTATGAATTAAAAACCTCATAAAAAAATTCGTGGAAATCTTACATAATCAGAGTTTAATTGTCTAAAAAATGTTTTGGGATCAGTTAGTTTGGAAAGAAAGTTGAGCTTGGAGTAAAATCTCATGTGTCTGAGGTATTGCATAGGAATTTCTCATATTCCGTCAAAAGTTTCATACCTTAAAATATTGTTTTATGTTCATTTTAATTTGAAAGGAGATATGTTTCCCTTGAACAAATTTATCTATTTTTCTATAGGGAAATTAATCAATATGGGAGATTTATTCAATGTGCAAATTGGCTTGATATTAATCCTGTTATCAATATCATTAAACATTTTTTTAAAAAATTATTCTGAACAGAATTATAAAGGAAGTTGAGCGGGTTCTTAGAACTGACACGGGCCAGTTTTCATACTGGTAACAGTATAACCCAACACAATTTTACGCTGAAAAACAATGTCTTGCGCACGATGCTAGAATTTACTTAAATTTCTTCGATTTTAGCAAAGCTTTTGATTCAGTTATAAGAGCCAAATTATGGGAAATTTTAGAAATTAAAAACTGGAGTTAGAAGAGGGCGCGTCTTACCGCCGTATTCACCGGCAACTTGACCGGTGGTTAACCAGGATTCAAACCTCTGATTGGTAGTTAAAGAAGGAAAACTAGTTCTCCGCTAATCAGAGGTTTGAATCCTGGTTAACCACCGATCAAGTTACCGGTGAATACGGCCGTTAGTCTGACTTTTATTTATTTCGCTGTAGACTGGGTAATGAAGGAAACAACTAAAGGGGAGAGATTAGGTATAAGTTGGAATTTTACATCTGTTTTAGAATATTTGGGACGATATTGTTCTTTTGTCACCCAAGTTAAAGGATCTGCGAAGGAAAACAGATATTTTAGCGAAAATGAAGACCAAATTGGATTATAAAGGTATATTTAAATGATAGGTATGTTTAAAAAAGGGCAAAATTACTTATAAGGGTTATAAGAACTAACTGATTTTATTAAATCACCTAAAAGAAGAACATAAAGTTAGGGATTGAAATTCACCTC
Organism: Tetragnatha montana; assembly: GCA_963680715.1. Lineage (NCBI taxonomy): Eukaryota > Metazoa > Arthropoda > Arachnida > Araneae > Tetragnathidae > Tetragnatha > Tetragnatha montana. The sequence continues at coordinate 20,869,432 of OY796680.1, read as the reverse complement.
TCAGATCGCGATCAAATAAAAACAGAAAAAGGAAAGAAACCTCTTCCCTCCGAGAAGACCCAGTAAAATTCAAAGATAGCGAAGAGGGAATAATTGCCCTCCATTTGCTCAGTGAGGCCCTCCATAATAGCAACGATAACAGGTGCTAATGCCTGCATAAGTCTGACCAAACAGCGCTTATCTTAAAGGAAATATTTATTTACCTCCGAGAGTGACGCGACTTTCTTGGGACATGAGGCTAATCCTGTCGCTAAGTCATGCTGGCTCTGGGCCAAGCCCCCATTTATTAGTCGTGGACGTCCTGGAGGAGGCATATTTCGTCCCAAAGAACAAGAGGTTTTTGCGCGAGAGAGACCCGTGAGAACTGTATTGTGAGAGGGATGAGTAGGGGATGTTTCTATTGCAAAGGGGGAAATGTTTTTCCTTGGATTAGTGGAGTTGATTTATTGAAATCGTCCTTCATACTACTTGAACCAAGTTTTCTGATATAGTATTGATATAATCTGAATGTCTGATTAATATTTAACCATTTCAAAGATGGAGAAATTACTCTTTCATATGAGTTTATTAAAAAGAAGTTCAGTATCATAGAATAAAATTGATTTTCGTGAACTTCTTTAGGGGGTTTTCTGATACATACCTAATTCTAAATAAAATAATTAGGATAGTGAGTGGAGCCAGGACATGGGATTCGTCTTTTCCTTTATATATGTCCTTAAGAATTCTTCCTCTTAGAAATTTATATATATATCGCGTTCTACGAATTTTTTTTTCAAAGAGGTGGGCATTTACAAGGAAATTTAAATGTTTTTTCAGAAAGATTAAGAAATTTGAACCGTGTTGCTATTCCCTTTCCTAGAATCGAAGCTTACAAGCGTTTTTTTACATTTTCGGCTCCAAAATTGTTCAATTTTTTACCCATTTCTGTATCCTCCTCGGTAACGTTTTCTTCTTCTGTTCGTAACCTGAAGGCATGGCTTTTATTAAACAATGATGTGGAGACATTTTTTGGTTGACAGTGTTTTCTTCATTTGGACATTCTACCATAGTATTTGATTGATAGTTGTTTCAGAGCGTTCTGATTATTTGTTTTATAGAGTCTTATATTTTTATTCTTTATGTACGTACAATTTGTTGTGTATAGTTCTGTAGGAATAATTGCCAAGTTTGTTTTGTATTATTGTTTTTTTCCTCGCATGTTGCCACCACCACCACATCACAGCAGACTGCTAAAGTGGTGGTTTATCCATAATGTATTCTTTCTTTGTTAAATATTTTTGTAAATTTCACTCTGTACATTATGAAAAATAAATTATTATTATTATTATTATTCTTTGATTTTTTCCCATCTTCTTTTAATTTTTGCCCTGTAGATATAATTAATTAATTATTCATGCTCATATAACTTTAGAAGGATTTTGAATGATTTGATAAATGCTTGTATTCATTTTTAATATTAAACTTCAAAATTGGAAAAAATAGCAGTTTTTTTTGAAGGGGGGGATATGAACAAAAATTAAAATTTAATAACATTAAAGGATGGGTTGATTACATCGAAACTCAACGACAAATGTATACATTTGTCGTTGAGCGATGTAGAAGTGAACGGGACCTGTCGATTTTAATAACGTTTTCCCATAGGTAAAATTAACCGTAATCACATTAAGTGGAGCCGTCTTTATTTTAGTGTTTGAAATCTATAAACCTAAAGTACAGAATTTATGAAGCAATGTTTCTGATTTATACAGGAAAAATAAAAATATTATTTTTGGAAGATGATTTTTTTTTTTCTGTAGACATGAAAGAATAAAATATTAAGGCATCAAAAAGAAAAGTTTTCAAAAGTCCGAAAGATATTTAAAAAACAACAAACTCTAAAAAAACTGTTTTTAATACAATAATCGAAAAGAAAACTACGTTTCTTATATTAAAACCTCAGAAGCGATTCTTTCTTACACCAAAGTCAAAAACTAGACAATAGGAGTCCACACAACCATCTCGTAAACACATAGCTTACACGACACTTCCTTCTGTAAAATCGCTTTCCATGGTTTATTCCCAAAACGCGCGTTCAATAAAAAAAAGGGATCATTTCACTCTTCACTTTATTTCCCAACGTCCAGAGTGCTCGGTTCCGTGCACTGATCAATTATGTTTGAAGCATTTTCGAACATGGTACGCGTGCATCCAGAGGGATCTGACTTGATCAGTCAAACTGAGCGAAGTGCCTGTTTTGTTTCTCAAAAGCGGCTTTCCAGTTGTTTGTTTTTAGGATGAAAAATTCTCGGTCCAGAAATTGGTTTTTACCCTCGCATGCAGATGGACGTCGCGCGAAGTCATTCATCAAATAGAATAAATGAGGTATAGCGGTTTTTAAGAATGTGTTTTTTTTCCATCATGTTGATATTTTTTTACCGGTAAAAGAGGAATAGTGGGGGATTTTTCATTTGCTATTTAGTTATTTATATTTTTATTTCATACTGTGTAGATGAATAATGCAGGATTTTCAAGGTTATAATATCTCTTTAAACTGCTCATTCCTTAAAGAAAGTAAACTTGTAGGAAATCTAACAAATGTGTTCGTGAGATTGTGTTTTTAACAAGAGTGGCCGTTTATTTTATTTTTAATTTTCCCTGGAATATTACAATACATTTTTATTAGGTATGAAAACATCTATAAAGGTTTTTCCCCTACACATAAGTATTACATCCTTTAAAAAATATTTAAAATAAAATGAGATTATTAAGGTCTTCTATTAATGGTGGATGAATTTAGAAGTTAAAAACTTTATTTAATTTTCAAAGTTTCAAATTAAAAAACAGTTCCCCCCCCCTCAGTTTTTATGCAGATTATTTCATCTGGAAAGCATTTTAACCTAAGATAAATATCATTTGTTCAAAGTGTATGTAGGTTTATGGAAATGGAGATTTTCGAAATTTTTCCCTTACGTTTACGTTATAGTTTTTCAATTTTTAAAGGAGTGGTTTTTAAGTATAATTACGCATTCCTATGCGAAATCACAAACAAAGTTACACTTTTAATAAAAAAAAATATATAAAATAATAGAGCTTCATATAGAGATTAGGGAATCATAAAATTTTTCTTCCCGGAGGGAAGTGATTATGACTTCTTAGCAATGTGAGTAATCTAAAGGAAAAACAACTTTTACAGTGATAAAACATTGCAAATAAAACAACATTGAGAGTAAATGAATTAAAAAATAGAATAGTAAAATAAATTATATACAAACTTTTTCATAAGATAACAGGTATATTCTTTGTTTTATTTTTAAATACTACATTCTCATGCAAGATCAAAAGAGAATTTCATTTATAAGTAAATGAAAATAAATGAGCTTCATATGGAGATTGGAGATTTTTGAAATTTTCCCCTTAAGTAATTATTTTTGAATTCTTAAAGGGACTTTACTTGTTTTCAAATTTTGAGAAACCTCAATAGTGCCAAAGTTTAAGATCAAAATAATGTTTTTTAATTTTACTAATCACAGTAATTTTATAATTATAAAAATATGAAGTAGTTTAACAATATCAAAGATTTGGCAAAGAATGTAATCATTTTTTGTATACACGTTGACATAAAATGTTATTTTAATTGGCGAAAAATAGAAAGAATGATTTAAAATAAAAAATCTCAAAACACTATTTACTGTTATTGTCAACGAATTCATTATTAAATATCTCCAAAAATTTAAAACAATTTAAAGCTAAAAAATTGCATTTGCACTTAAATATGCATTTGACCGTGAATATAAAGAGAATTACACAGTTTTCGAAACAATATCTCCACTAAAAGCAACATGTAAAACAAAACAAAAAAAATTGTCGCAATAATTATTCACTTATCAATCAACCAGTCTAGACGTAACATCAACCGTGACCAGTATTCCATCTGTTTCTCAAAATGTGCCTTAGGAAAAAAAAAAACTTCTGAGCATATTCCCCTAGATTTATACACGTATATACATCCAGCCTGGGAAAGAAATCCATGCATTTTTCCGTCTCTTGATGCATCGGCCGAGTCAGTGTGGATATGACGGAACGCTGTTCTGAGATGAATCCATCTCTCATTTCCGAACTTATTTTATTCCGCTGACGTATGTGGAAGAGATATGTAGAGCAGGTCTCTGGCTCGTAGTACGAAAGGGCACTTTTTGGGAAGGGAGCATCCGCTATTTTACCTTGGGAATGCTTCCTTCAACGGAATATCGGGCTTTCCTGAGTCACTTCTTTTGGAGGGTGTATCAAATAGAGATTTGGATATAGTATACGTATGTATACGTCGTTTTATTTAGTTTGATTTTCAATCTGTGCATGGACAGTATATTTTTTTTACTCTAGGAATTGCAATGCATACCTATACTGAAGATTTTGGTAGAGATTTTTTTATTTACCTACTAGAATCTCCTAATTGTTATTTGAGACATGTTTTGGCCAATTTAACACACCTGTATTCGATTACATAATGTAATTGCAGAGCGACAGCTTAATTTAAATGTTATCTCCGTAAAATAAAGGTTTTTTATTTCAAAACTTGCCTCAATAAGTTATAATTTTGTAAATATATTTACTCAATTTATTGTTGGATCTCTACTCTAGAGAGAATAGTGCTCTTAAAGTTACTTTTTTTGTAATGATTCCTCTCTGTAAAAGTTTTTTTTCCTTTAGAATACTTATATTGCTAGGAAGTCACAATCACTTTTTAAGTCAAGATAATTATTTTAAACTTGAAACTTTTCTTTTTTAATGTAACATACAGAATTTTAATTAGAGTGCTGATGACAGAAGCATCGTTTTAATATATGAAATATTTAAACAGAATAGTAAGACATATATTCAAATTGGGCAGGCATTGGAGGCTATGTATACAAACACTGTCTGATAGACATGGAATTAATGTGTACCTATTTGGGTGGTCCTTATTTTTAAAGTTTGAGTAATTTTATGTAACATCCTCCAAATTTCTCCATCATTCAAATAAATGATTTTAACAAAATTTTAGCTTAATCTATAATTCTTAACTCGTGCTGCAAAAGCCTTAAAGTTTTAAAAAAAGTGCTGATTTTTTTTACGTCATAACTAAAAAAAAAAAAAACAAATATTAAACCATCGCATGTTGTTTGTGATTTTTTTATAAGGAACTATTATTGTTAAATACAAATAGTTAGAGGTTTTATTCTTTTATTGCCCCTCTTTAGGTAGTAATAATTTTAATGTCAAGGAAATTTTTATGAAAGTTGTTTTTCCTAAACAAATTGAAAAAAAAAATTAAAAATAATGTTAGTAATAAATGCATGTTAGTAATAAAAAAATCAGTTATAAACATAATTCTGAGGAATACATATTTAGGTGCAATTGTTGCACACATTGAATTAACTTAAATTTGGGAACTATCTCTGTACAATTTTGTATCAAATCTGTTTTAATAGTTGTATACTATTCTAAAATTTATGCAAAATATTTTGCATATTTTAAAGCATATGAAATGAACATCCTCAAGGAGATTTTAAGAATTTTACAAAAGTGAGTCGCCCTTGTTGTATAATTTGAGGGGGTGTTTAAGCCAAAATTTCAAAGGTTTTTATTTTTTTCCCTCCAAAATTTCAAGGTTTTTATTTTTTTTCTACACGATTAAATTATATTTCCAACTTAAAAATTTGGTAGAAATGTTTATTTCAAAAGTTAAAAAGTTTTCAATTTTCGTTATAAAATCAATAATAAATAAATTTCAATTTTTTAAAAACTTTGATGCACACAAAATTAAATAGAAAAAAATTATGAAAAAATGAGAGTAATATCAGGTTTTTAAGTTGTATAGTTCTAGAGTTAGGAACTGTTTAAAATTGCAACAAAAACAACTTTACAAAATTTTTTTGACACTAAAAAGTATAAATAAAAAGTATAATAAAAGAAGAGTGAAAAAAGAATAAAACCTGGAAAATGTCATCGATAACAATGCTAGTTCCTCATAAAAAACACGAACAAAAACTAATCTTTAATTCTAAAATAACTTTCATGCCAGTTGTAAGCGATTGTGTCTTCTCAGCAATGTGAGTACTCTAAAGGAAAAACAACTTTTACAGTGAGAAAACATTGCAAATAAAACAACTTTACTAGTAAAAGAATATCTAATAGTAAATTAAATGACTTGCAAAATTTCCAATTTTTAAATACATTTTCACATTCTCATGATAGCAAATAAGTTTCATTTTATAAATAAATGAAACATAAATGAGTTTGAAAATGTAAAAACAAAAACAAGAGAGTACAATTATTTATCAGAAAATGAAACTTAAAGGAAAAGTACCATTTTATAAATAAAATATTAAGTTTTAATGAGGAAAGATATATTTGACCACTTTTTAGAAAGGAAATTCGTATACACCATTCAATCCTTCCGTAGTGCCAGTCAACTCCTACAAATAATATTTCTTTACACGTCCTATACATATATCGTAAGTAGCTAGAAAAAGGCAAAGGGAAATTTCGTTACTTATTCTTTTCAGCTACAATCCAGAAAAAGTGCTTTGAATACCGCATTATGATGAACCAAGGAATATGTCTGCTTTCTATTCAGAATGAACTGAAAGAAACCGGATCTTTGCGATCCAAAGATGCCAAATATGTATTCAGCACTGCCCGAGTTGAGATGTTTTCTTCTTTATGATTTTTTTTTCGTTTGCTTCACCTGAGACCTACCACGGTGTTACTGAGATGAGATATATTAGTTTCCTTTACATCGGACTTTCTATAAGAATTTCTAAGGGTTATATTCATATTTGCATGCTCAGTTCACACGACTGATACAAAGGACTATATAATGAATATTAAAGTATACTTAAATTGGATCTTGTATAAAATAAAAATACTTTTTCTCAATGTATTTCTTTAAAAATAAATAGCTAATATAAATATAAGTCTAATCTAATGTCCATTATATTATACAGGGTGTTTCAACAAGTATACCGAATCTTTGCATACTTTCAGTGCATAAAAAATGTTCAGAGAACTATACCTCTAGACACATAGTTTTTGAGAAAATTGCGACAAAAAAGGTATGGCGTTGTATCCGGTTTGCACTAGAAAAAGGTTTATGAAAAACGTGAACCTTTTTTATTTGGATATGTTGGTACTGCGAATGAATGCGCACACCGTGGAATGAAATAATCAAGTTTTTATTGGATACGACGTCACATTTTTTTTTTTTTAAAGTCGTTGTAGAGGTATAGTTCCTTAAGGCATTTTTTAGGTACATCACTCGATATATCTTTTTGTGCAGTGTTTGGGTGGACTGGCTGAAACACCGTGTACGTACATATTCCATTTTAATTCCTATGACTTTAAATTATGTCTTTTCCGTCGAAGTTTCAGTTGTTTTTAGCGTTTCAGGTAAACATGTTTTGATAGTGGTTTGGTCTGGCAATGGTCTGGGCAAAGATTCGATCATTTGTTAATTAACTCTGAAATTCAAATGGTTAGAGGGGATTGTTTAGATTTGATCTGCTACTTTTTAATCTATGCTGAAAAATTGTAATATAATTTCATCCTTCAGATGTTGTTTTAGCAAATAAGTAATTTAACTTTAAGGTAGTGACTAAATAATACATCCACCGCTATCCTAAGTATAACTCAAACTTATAATTTTTTTAACTAGAATTTTACTTACTTATCTTTTTAAATTATTATTAACAATCTAAAAACAACAAATAAGATGCTTCAAAGTCATCTTTTTTCATTCTTCATATTTACTGCCATCCTAAAAAATACAGCCCTTCCTCGAAAAACTCCTGGAGCTAAAAAGAAAAAGGGGCGAGGGTACTGGAAACAACACCAGCGCTGAATTTTACATTGTGCAAGAAAGAGACATCCATAACAACACGGATTCTAGAGTGTCAAAGAAAATGAAGGAATTTCTTTACCAGCCTGTGCCCTTCTTTCTCCCTAACCACATAAAATCGAAACCAAGTCTCACTCCGTTAGAATTTCCGATGATAGACTACAACGGTAGCACCTCCTCGCGTCACTTCATTTCGAAGAACGCGCTCTGTGTTGCCACCGCCCTGCCGTGGAATCTCATTTTGATAGATAGGATAAACAGAGAGTCCACCTCGAGCGGTATTGAACCTGGAAATTTTCCCGTTGGCCGAAAAATCTCATTGCGGAGATTTGATAATATTGCGATCATCTATCAACGTCACTTCCGCTCTTTGTGTATGCGCGGGACGGGAAAGAAGCACTTTTGCGGGCACCACGTGACTTCGAGAATGATGAGTTCGGCGGATCGTGAGGGGTAAGTGGCGGGAAAAAAAGATTCTGTGGAACCTGAGGGGGGAAAATATGGATGGCGTTGTTGTTCTTTGGAGAACGACGATTTTCTTTTTTCTTGGGACGGTTGAGTGTATTCCATCACCTGGATCGTTTACCCCCTATGTCTTCTACAGTGAATTTCGAATTTTTTTTGGAGAGAACAACACTTGGATGCTCATAGAGAACTACTTTTGCCGACTTTTTAAATTTTTTTCGTGGAGCTAAAACTCCATGGGTTTTGTTGTTGAGTCAAATTACAAGCCTCAGAAGCAGGGAAGTAAATAACAAAAAAAAATAAATGTGCAGTAATATTTTGAAGAAAATAATTTTATTAAAGTTAATAATAATTGTAAGACAAATTGAATAATAAGTTTAAGATTTTACATAATGTACATTTTAACTCAGAAAAATGAGTTACAAAATGACATAATAAATTAATAGATGATAGAGTAATAACTTTTTAAAAATGAAAAATATTTTAACTTATTCAATTGATCTCAAGTGGGTCCTTTTGGAAATAAAATGTAATTATAATACTAAAAAATTTCAAACACAGTGAAAATAGTTTTTATACAGAGGAGTGTATCATGAAACCCAAAAACTTCCAAACTAAATCTATAAACCAATTAATAGTACATTGATAAGTACAGGAAATTTATAAGGATCATAATATATATTGTTTAAACGGAACAGGCTCTCTCTGATATTTTAAATTGAATAATTGCACATTACTCGTAGAGACTCTTTTCTAAAGGACTCAATAGTTTACCTTATTGACCTTATTGAACGTTTGATCATTGACGTAATTCCTAAGTCAAACAATTGAGACAAAACTAAAAAACCTCTCCTGGACTTCCAAAACTAAACTAAACACATTCTGTGCAGAAAACTCAGAGTCTTTAACCTTTCAAAATAAGTTGTGACTCTAATGGTTAAATACTGTTTCAACACCGAATCCTAGGCTATAAATAAATAAATCCTATTACGACGCCAGAATAGGATTTGAATTCGAAAGTGAGGGCACATTATCGAATTTTATTTTACTTTTTTACTTTTCACCCAAAGTGAGGTATTTAGAAAAAGAAGCAGCAGAGTTCTACAGCTCTGGAAGCTCTTCTTTCGGCAACCAGTTTTGTCTGGAATCTTCGAGAAGAATTTAATTCAAGAGGGTGTGTTAAGTGAGTTTCTTTGAATAAGAGACGAAATGTTTTCTTTTTCTGAAGTGCCTGGGATTATTTAAAGCATTACCGTGGAAATTAAAAGTGTTTGAGAAGCATTAAGGAGTTAGTGTAATGGAATGGGGTTGTCCTTTGCTATTTTATTGGACACTCCAGAGCTTAGCGTATCCAAACAAACGAATAGATTCGAGCTCTTGAGTGGTTCGAACTATAAATTGTTTCAAAGTTAAAGTCTAATGAAAATTGCAGCTTTTAAAATTTTGTTACAAACATAAAGGCACTTATTAATTTCGAAATGCAGCAGTAAAACTATTACAGAATATTTATTCTTTAATTCCATCTATTTGCATACTTTTAAAAACATCAAATCTACAAATTTTTATATTTTATAAAAATTTGTCTAATTAACAAGCTATTATGCTCATTTCATAGTATGTATTTAGAAAATATTTATTTTATAGTCATTAAAATTAATGCAGTGTCTATTACACTGGGGAACATAAATTTCTTTGACTTAGAACTGTGACTTGTTTTTGAATCACTTTTAGCCCCTGAATCCAAAAGTAAATGTAGTTTTTGTATGTCACGTCAACTTTTAAAGGTACAGGGTATCCCCAAAATGCGCATAAAAAACAAAATAAATTATTTGAATTCGATTTTCAGGGTCAAAAACTATTACTTTAGTCTTTAAATTACACCCGAGAGGACAAGAAAGGTTAAAGTTTCTAAAATATGAAAATTAGTAGCAAATGGTGTTAGGTTTAAGGGTTAATAACCCCCCTAAAATGAAAAAAAACCCACCAACGTTAAAAATCCCCAAGGACCCAAATTTAATGAAAATAGGCAGCAATGATTTTTACTAAAAGCGGTTGAGGTGTTAGCCTTCCCGAAGCACCTACGGAAGGGTTAGGAAGACTCTCTGGCGCACGCGCGCTCAAGAAATTATTTTCATGCTTTAAAAATTTTAAAAATGGCATTTTTCTTATATTATAAGTCTTTCCTAAATGTCTTACCCCCCAAAATGTGAATAAAAAGAAAAATAAAGGGGAAACTTACCAAATATACAGTTAAATTATAATTTAACTTGTAGTATTATTTATTATTACTTACATAGTGGTAAGTAATACTACTAAACTAACAACTGTTTTGTAATTTGTGTGCCCATTGAATTCTCTAAAACAGAAAAAAAAAATCGAACTCAACAAAAATTATGTTAAAAATTGTTTCCCCGTGTTATTTTATGACACACCTGTCTGTATTTCGAAGTGTAAGATTTTTTAAAAATGTAAACTAACTTTTTTAATCACTAATTAAGTACCTTTACTTTTACTGTATCTTGTAAAATTATATTATGTTATATGTTTTTTACACAAAAAATTGCACCTTTATGTTTCAATTATACGAATATTTGATAATCAAAATCGGATTCGTTCCTAATTAACTGGAGTAACTGGAGTAATTGTTGTAATCAATGACAAAAATGTTGTGATTACAAATAATTTTTTTTTATATTGTTAGAAATTTTAAGGCCATTTTTGATCAGTAAATGTGCGCATAAATTAAAAATGCGTAGTTCCTACTACTGACTTAAGATCTAAATTTATTAATTTTAAAGAAATTAAGATTCTGCTCCACATAAATTGTAACAAACCAGTAAAATCTAATTTAAAAATTATGTGGAAATCCGTTTATGTATTATAATCATTGTGAAGTGTAATTATAAAGGTGATAAAGAATGTGAGAGATAAAATATTTAAAGTTTTATACTTAATTCTTAACATTCTTTACCTTGAGAGAAATTCTTAACATAGAGATGATATAGTTAAGAGAGACGATGGGATATTTCCCAAGAAACATAGTTTCCAAAGGTGACAAAGAAGTGTAAAAATGGAGCATGATTAATAATGAGGTAACATGGAAAATTTTAAGCATTTTCTAAAACTCAGTCAGCTTAATCATTCTTTTCTCCCGTGTGTCTACAGGAAATTGCTGAAATTTTTCTCTGCTGCTTTTGAAAAAGATTTTGAGACTTCCATTTTATGTGAAGTAGAGTACTCACAATCTTAAATGGAAGAAAGAAAACACTGAATTAGGCTGAAAGTTTTGAAAAAAAATTTACTAGGAAACAATAGATGGTTTTAAAAGTATCATTAAAACGTGCTGCTAAAATATGAAAATGAGAGCACTTTGTTTAACTAAAATATGGTTATTTGAATGAAAATTGTAGCTATTAATTACTTTTTCAACGTTTAAAGTTAAATTAGTCAGATGAAAATATAAATAAAACCTTGGTTGACATGTAATGAATGATAATAGGTACGCAGCTATTTAAATTGTTTTGCAAAGCATTTATGATTTATTTCGAAATATTTAGTACTTGATAACAATTAAGTAGATACATCTAGGTATTAGAATTAAATCATGAATCGAGTATTCCGTATAACATGAATGATAACGTTTTGGAGTTTAGAACGTTTTTCCCCAAAAATTAGTCACAAGAGATAAAAGAATCTCATCCGAAACTCTTCAAAGTTCCTCAATCAATCATTTCTCGGAAATTTTCTTCAATACCACCTGCTACGGGGGGGGGGGGGGTTAAAAAAGATTTTCCTCTTTATCTGTAAAATGTGTTTTATAAATTCCTACTTCGAAAACCAGGATGGAATACATCTTACAGCTTAGAAAAAAATGGAGCCAATGGAGGGAGAGAGGAAAAAAATGATCGCCGTTTTTTTTTCTCCAAGATAACGTTAACACAGTGATTTCCAAACGGTGATAGATTGTTAAACTCTTCCAAACTCTTATTGGAAAAATGTATTTAGTGAGGTAATTATTTTTAGGAACGATTTTTTGCTGTTAACATTCCCCAAACGCCCTAATGTGCCCAGCATTTTTCGTTAGCTATTAAGTAAGATATTCTATGTGGTGAGTATATCGAGGTAATTTTACTTTAATTCTTTAACCGCTTACTCTGAGCACTGTATGTATAAAATTTGGCAAGTTATTTGGGTTCTTGATCTATATCGGGTTCCTTAATGGAATCGGTGTTCTGTTTTTATCGTTATAGAATGTCTGGTTTAATGGGTAAATTACTTATGTTGGACGTAAAAAATTATATGTAATGGAGCACAATATTTTAAATTTTGAATGACGTGGTGATAAAGGTATTTTCAAAATACCTCAAATATGTTTAATGAAATTTACTTCAATCATACTAATAATTAAATTCACTATAATCTCCAGGTTTTGACGATCCTTTAGACGAACATTTTTTTAAGTTTTGATACTAATGTGTGTACTAAGTTTTTCCTAGTTACTGATCCCATAATATAAATTTTATTTTGACAGTTTTTAATAACTTCCCGTAAAGTATTCAACTCTGTTTGCGAATTTATACAAAGATTATACTATATAGCTTTGTGAAATATGTAGATGAGGTTTCACAACCCTAAAAAAGAATAAGGTTTTTATCCCGAAGTATTTAAGGTAGTAATAAAAGTACATTATGGTATTTCACTGCTTTCAATTTAATATTAGGTAGATACAAATAAATAAAACGAAGAAATGTAAAAACTCGTTACTATTTTGATTAATTCATTTCACTGTAATACATATACTTAAAAATTACATCAAATTCATTACAATTTTCTTTATTTGATCTCGAATGCCCTCGTCCCCAGTTATACATACACCGTTTGAAATTAAATCAAATTTATGGATATTTCTGAGAGAACAGACGGGGCATTCCGGCTCCGAACTGCAATTTTCGCCAGCAAATATTCGTGAGTCTTATCAGTTTGTAGATTCCGCTCCCCCATTCGGACGCGGAGTTACATCGTATCAAATCTTGTCCGTACGTGACATTTGCCTCGCGTGCTGAGCCCAGAGGATCCAGTAAATTGTTTTCTAGCCCACGCCGAACTGGAAAAGTAATTAAATCGACTTCCTCCCCTCCAGATCTAAATCTCTACATGAATGTTTATTATGCAGTATTACACGATACCTTATCTTTACATCTGGCACGCTCTGAACTCAAACCGTGATTTTCTGAGCCTTTTTTTGTACTTAGAATGAGATTAGATGGTGTTAATAAAATATTTCGCGCTGGTAGAACTGATATATGTATTTCCCCAATGTATGTATGTGAAATAATTTAAAGAAATCTGCTGTTTTTAGGCGAATTTAATTAATTAAAACCAGTAATTCTGAAAGAAGTATGAATGGCAATAAGTAAAAACCAAAGGGAAACAAAACTTTTTAACCACTTATTATGTAAAATAAGGGTGAAACAAGTAGTTTTAAATTGTTGGTGATAAACCCTTCAGCATTCTATATGAAATATAATGCTCTTCCTATGAAACATTAATTTTAAAATCATAGAACGAAACAAAATTTGCAGATGGATATTGATGAATAATATTTTTCTGTAGTTGAAAGATATTCAAGCTAAATATATAAAAAAATATCAATTTAGTTATCAATAACTCAGTTACTCTTCACTTAGACCTAAAACAATGTTTTCATTAACAAATTTAACCTTTGTTTGAGTTAACAAAAGATTTTAGTAATTTATTATTGGTCACTGACATTGGTATAGCACTTACAAAATCTGTACCGGGTTATTTTGTTTGTTTTTTTAATCTAAGATAGAAAAATTGAATTTCCCTATATCATATTTCTATTCTAATGTTGAATTCTACCTTTTGTTTTTATGGTTCATATTCCGTTACCTGTCCCGTTAAATATCAGGAAGCTGTTTTGATCGCCAAAGATAAGAAATTTCACCAAAAATATCAAACCAACGGAATAAAACATACAAATATTTAAATGACAATGGCGATATTTAAAGAAACAGATAACGGAATTGAACTGTTTTTATGATAAGGATAGAAAATGAAGCTTTGGAACAAATTTATTAAATTAGTTTCTTCCCCAATTTTTGTACAATTATATACCATTTTAAAACCACTCAAACTGAACTATCTGTACCATTATATTATATTTACATATTAGAGAAGTAACCCATTTGGCCTCTTTTTTAAGGGAGGCGAGTAAACAATCTCCCCCCAAAAAGAACACCACGTAATGCTTTACTATTTCTCAACATTCAAATCCAAACATAACAAAAAACTCAGAATTCTCAGCCACACCTCCTTCCACACAGGCGCTCTTCCATAATTAGGCAGCTGACTCGGTATCAGGTGACAATAGTGATGAGTGATGCCGTCTACGGGATAAAATTGCTGCCATTCGCGGCTTCTGAGGAAGTTGCGCGTGACAGTGATGAAAGAGACCCTCCAAGAGATTAGTCCACTCACCATCAATATTTCTTTATCATACGGCCAACTTTCCCTCTGCCGCCTTGTAAATGACTCTTCCTTCAGGATTAGCGGGCTTGTACCCAGCCTGACTCTTTATTTCACTCATTATTTTATGGACTCTGACTTATCTTTGTTTTGCCTTTTTTTTTTCGCTGTCGAGTTGGCTGTTAATATTTATTTATTGCGGTAATAAATTGGTATTGAGACTCTGGAATTCGTGAAAGTTTTTATTGCATCTGTGGTTGCTAATAAGTTCTTTTTGAAAGTTGATATCGTCTTGATTGATAACCATCGAGTCTTCCAGTTTAGGTAGGAAATTCGTTAAAAGATAGTTTTCTAGAAATTGAACAAAACTTTTTTGAAGTAGGGAGATATTTTATTATATTCCCTAAATTTTTTATGATATAATATCTGCCTCTCTAAAGACTGGGTTTAGTTTTCTTATGATCATTTATGTAGAGAAAGGAGCGTGGAGATAAAATTTTGGAAATAGATAAAATTTGTTTTGCAGTTTTTCCCCTTTCTTGAAACGTGATGTTTCACATCATACTCTATGGGTAGGGAATACCGATGTATTACTAAAATTGAAAAGAAAAAAACATTAAAGTCTTAATTGGGTAGATATGATATTTCTTTATAATTTTGTCTATTCTCTTTGTACCTATCAATTTTTAATTAATATTGAATTTAAATTAATTTCAATACATACATGTGGATATTTGTAATATTTTATTACGTTTCCATATACAGGGCAATTCAAAAACCAGAGGGAAAAAGAGGGGTGTGGTACATTAATGATGTAGGAGGTTTTGTGGGGGGGGGGATGGGAAGACTTTAAGCCTTTAATATTGGACATAAACCCATCGATCGTTTCCAGCATTCATTACGTAAGACCAATAGAAGATCTGAATTCCAGTAAATATCTAATCCAGGCAATCGTGATTTCTAAATCTGATGTGTCTATAATCTGACATACATTGTGCTTATTTTATTTTAAGCCTTAAGTCTGAGAAATTACGATTAGGCTCTACAGGGATTAACTGAAAGGTTGTAGTAGGGTGCATAGTAAAGTCCCTTTAACCTGAAAATACTTGCTAGCGGAGAAAGCTACAGCTATGCAAGTTAGGTAACGGTATAGTAAAGTGATTATGCGCGACCTATTACGAGTAACTGCAGCGCCCCCAGTGACGAACTTTAGAAGTTTGCCATTACAAATCGAAAAGGAAAGAGATAGAGCAAAATTTTTAATCAGAAAATTATTGGAAATATCGTAAAATAGAAAAAATAATTTCATGAAAATTTCAGGAGTATTTCATGAGTATTCCAGGAGACATTGGCAAATGATGATAGCACTTTTACAGGCCTCAAAAAAGAAAAAGTTCTAAAATTTACAAGTTTTTCAGTGTTATCAATTAGTTTTTGCATTTTTTAGCTAAATAAAGACAAATATTAACTAAAAAATCAAAGAAACTTGCAACTTTAGGAAATTTTTCTTTTCTGAGGCCTGAAAAGTGCTATTTTCCCTTAATAATATCTCCTCGAATATTTAAGATATTTTCATGAATTTTTTCTACGAGTTTTTACGATATTGCCATTAACATTCTCACTGAAATTTTTTCTCCATCTTTTTTCGTTTTTGATTTTTTTATGGCTAACTTCGAAAGTTCTCCATGGGGTTCTCCGGTTGCTCGCATTAGGTTGTGCAAGTGCATAGTCACTTTACTAATCCGTTACTTTACTTGCATAGCTATATCTTTTCTCCGTTAGCAAGTATTTTCAGGTTAAAGGGACTTAACTATGCACCCCGTAATAATGAAAGAATTTGCGTGTTTGAGCCTTATATTAAAGGGTAAAGGTAGCAATATCCGATCAGGATTATTCTATTCAGCCTCGCATGCCCCTTTTCAAAAGCCCTCACGTCATAAGATATGCATTTCCTACCCCCCTATTGATATACTATGATTCCGAGTCATCTAGTCCCTACCACTCGTAGCATATCCCCCATATCCCCCTCTAGTTTTGAATCTCCCTGTATAAGAGGAAAAATATTGTGAATGGAATTTTAGAGAAATATTTAGTGGGATAAAAATGATGATCAAATATTGTATTAGTAGTTATTTACAAGAGAATGAACAAAATGCTAGTAATTTTATTCAACCTGTAATATTTTAACCAGATACTTTGTAGTTGAGCATAATTTTAGTTTTACTGACATTTTTGTGCTGATAAAACGGTGGTTAGATATATGTAAAAAACTGGCTATTTTCCTCTGTTTTAAAAGATATGTATATTCATACTTTATTTAAAAAAAAATTCATAAAGAATCACTATGAAATCGCTAATGAAGTTCAAGAGAAATTAAGAGTTCCAGATAGCATATTCCTTAAGCCTTTGAATAATCCACATTTCCAAAAGCACCTGATTCATAGAACTAGAACAGTAATAATTTCATAATCTCTCCAAAAGCTTTATTCTGTTTCTACAGCTTTACAGAGAATTTCATAATCTTGACAACGTTCTACTGGGATTTCAATTTTAATACATGGATTCTGAAGTCTATTGAAAAGAGCTAAACTTCATTTGAAACGGGAACAATAGAACTATTAAATAGATATTAAATAAATGATCATTGGTGGATTAGAATACAATGTGAATATTCTAGTACTAATTAAACTTGAGATAAAAGAGTGTCGTGCTAAACGCTGTGAAAATATAGAATCCATAGAAAATAACTAATTTGGAAATGAAAATCAGGATCACCAAATTTTAACCTAGATTTCAAATATTTAATAACCAAATACGATGTGTTTATTTAGAATTATAAACAGTAAATTATATTTAATAGGTGTCATTTAAGGTTGAAGAATCACCACCAAAAGTGAGCTTAGATATAGTTGTTAAAAAATTCCCTAAAAACACTCGTAAATATAAATAGGTGCAGGTTAAAATAATTTCGAAAAATAAAGTTCTACTATACCTCAAAGTAATACTTGTGTGTAAATTTAAATTTAGAATTTACCTAAATTACATCAGCTCATCTAATACCTCGAACCCTAAATAACTTCTCGCATTGTCCCAAGATTTTCTTGGCATTTTTATAAATACCACTCTCCTTCAAAACTCGCCTCGAAAAGGTTCTTCAGAGCTTAAAAAACAATTCAAACCGATCAAAACCGCTCCTGCCAGAAGTGACACATCTCCACATGATACTATCAATTTGTTCCTTGTTTTCCCCCCTCACTCTTTTCCCAAGATCCCCTCACTTCTCCAACAACTCTTTTCAGAAAAAGGAGGAACAAAATGCTCCGTCACACAAAACCTCCAAACAACGGGTCTTTTGTAAAAGTTGGTCCGCCGACGTCTCGGGAATCCAGCCTCTAAAGGAGTGACAGAGAGTGCTAGTGAGGTGACTCAAATCAGATCAACTGTCTTTTTTTTTTTGTACCGACTGCCGAGTACCGTCCAATGTGTCAAGAGCAGTTCCCACCCTGAAGGGATTTTAGAAATAACACCAGATTTTTGTAAAGAAAAAGGCCCTCGCGGTATGTTCGTTTTAAAATCGGGCTTCTCAAAAATGCATCGATTTTTTTTAATGTGGCTTTTATATTAGGGGTTTGAGTTTCTTCTTAACGTGGAGAGGTTATTTTTTTTTTCGAGTTAGAAGGTTTTATTTGAAATGTTGAAGACTTAAAAGCATATTTTGGAAATTCATTTTTAAATTAATATTTTCAGTTTATTGATATTGTTTACAGAATTTCCTCTCCTACAGTGTTATTCTTAAGAGGGAAGCAAATAGTACCTAAATGAAACATATAATACAGGAAATAAGAAGTAAAAGACACACACAAGGCTCGACCTAAGGCAGGGAAAGAAATCAATATGAAAAGGCTCTAGTTCATAAAGAAAAAATAGTTTTAGTAGATTTAGATCTGAATTTCATGATTGTATGCATAAATGTGTTCATCAAAAGATTTCAATGACAAGAAAATATAGCCCAATTTTAAAATAATATCTGATTTTAAAATTATGTTATAAATTTTGTATTGTTAATTTTTGTTTCTCCATCTATAAATATGAAAACCGATTAAAGTCAAGAAATGTCGATTGTTGTTTTATAAATTCCTAAAAGTTTATCATTATAATTAGAAAAGAATAAACTTAAATGTTATTAGAAATATTGAAAGTATAAATTTATTTCCCTTTTATATTGGGGAACCACTACTATTCCATGTTTCATTTTAAAGATGCTTATGTTCATCCTTCAAAAAATAAAAAGCTTGTTATCACCTTAAGGACATTTATTTTTTATTCCAACGTTAAAATTTACCAAAATATTGCGTTTTCTAATCCTTACTCTCAGACTAAAAACAACGTTTTCAAATGTGTAATCCAAACTTTAATTAACATCGCAATTTAGAAACAGCCTTTCTCCAGAACGAACAACTTCTCAAATTAAGTTCCCCGAAGGAAGAAAAGCGCATCCAGGAACCTAAACTCTAAAAAGAAAAATAACAGCTCCCCCAAATTTATGTGACGCCTCCTTGCCCACAATGCCACCGGTTCCCCCTCCTTTGTGTTCATTAGAACTCGCGGATTCCAACTCCGCACGAAGAGCGCCCTTTTCCACTCGTTTACGAACAATTAAGTTGGCAACGGAAAGATCGGAAAAAAGCTGCCAAATAAATACTTGTAAAAAGAAATTTGGCAACAGTGGCGACTGAGTTGAAATTGAATCGAGTTACCCAGGTGGAAGCGGGGCCCCGTTCTTTGTTTTTTGGCCTGGAGGAAGGAAGGGAGAAAAACCCGGGGCAGTGAAAGGCTAACTACTGTAAATTGGGAAGAAGTAGAGAAAAAAAAACCTAAGCAATCGAAATTTGTTCATTAGTAAAGTGGCGTTTTAATTAGAGTAATGCTTTGTTAAGTTTATCTTCATTAGAATCATTATCAACATTAAGAATGAGAAGATTACTCAGAAATATAGGTAATTTCTACTGTAAACAGTTACGAGATGTGAAGTTGGAGTTGCTCGTCATTAAAAAATGTAAATTAAAATAATTTAATAATGAATTTATATCTTTTTCTGTTCCAAAGGTTTTAGTACATCTCGAAGTGAGGTATTTTTTGATTGTTCATTAGTTGAATGCTTTTTTAGGTTTTAAAGCCTACAAATTGGGAGGAAAATAAAAAAACTTTTGTCTGTATTTTTAGTGTCGTTTTCTCATACTTCGACTGTTAAGGCTCGTCAAGAAGTTTCAAATTAAATATTTTTAAGTGAAGAGTTTATTACTGAAGGGTGATTACTTATTAATTTAGCTTAAAAAATATTTTAATAAAGATTTAAGCATAAAAAATATTTCCTACAGTGACTAAAATTATGTCCCTTTAGTTCTTAAATATTTTCCCCCATTAATAATGAACTCAATACCATTTTTTCGAGTTATTTAAATTTTATAAACTCTGAAATCATTAAATTTCTTCCAAATATTCTCAGTTTTCCTTGTTTTTTTTCTGTAACTTTTAAGTTGATTGTATACAATTTCGTTTTATATTAAAAATCACCGAGGTATTTTGGACGCCAGAAACTCAAATATCGCCCGACTATATTAGTTTCCACTGTAATTTTTCTTTTCCTTTTGGTTTGAAACTACTGACAAACTTTTGATGGGATGATTAGCGGAATAGTACAGACAAAGATATAAAGTAACTAAAGATTTCCAATATTTTCCATTTTGAGTTGTAAAGTTAATGCCTTCTTAATTAATGATTAATTTTTAATGGCAAATTATTTAGTGATAAGTTATTACAAATTTTAATTAATTTAACCGTGTATTTAAATCTATTACTTACAATTATTTAAGCACTAAGTTAAATAAAATAAAACCTAAGACGCCCACCGTAACGCGTTTTTAAAATTGCACATTGCAATGCCAATTTTTTTTTATTTTTGTCACTTTTTCTCAGTTTCAAATCTTTTGCTCTTTTAATACGAACTCGGGAGAAAAGGGATTTATTACTTGCATATTTACTCTCAGGTTCAAGAATAGAGAACGACTGTTTTGCGGATGTACTTTCATCCCGCAAATAGAGCTATTACATTTCAAACTTTCCTCGGAGTCCCCTGGAAGATCTACTGCGCCAATATTTCCAGGCAGGAGCACCAAAATTACTCCCATTTATTAGGCACCGGCCAAAATTCAAGGAGAGGAAAATAGCGAATTTCTCAAATAAATGACCAACCAGGAAGCAGCAGACGATAGTGAACCGAACCACTCTTTCTGAGCATCATCAATATTGCGAGAAAACATTTTAAATTTCGCTTCAGAATTGTGGCAACAAAGCGTGCAACAAATGGTTTGTTTCACTGGAGAAAAGGACTGTGGATAGCGAGCGCGGTGATTAGAGCAGAGGTTGTTCTGAAGTTAATAGGATTTTAAGATGGATAGGAGTGTGCATCCGATTCTCTGATGGGATTATTTTTTTTATGTTGTTCTTTGACTTGGCTCTTGGAGAGACATTATAATAACTGTGTTTGTAAATAAATTCCCGAATTTGCATAAGTTCGCACATTTGGTGGAACTGGGAATTGCTATGGGGATTCTGAATGCAATAATTTTTGGAAATTGGGTTTTGAATCAGTTGGATATGTTTTTTATTCTATGGGAGCTTCCAGGTGTATGTATTTTCTTTCGTTTGTTGGTTTCAATATGGAAAATCGCATGAAAACAAATCATTGCTTATTTTATATGGAAACGGTGTAATTTTATGAACGAAGGAAACCATTTCAAAAATTTTAACGAGTTTTCAGGGATGGCTATTTTAAAACTAAACCATTTAACTGTTTTTAAAGAGGTATTTTATTTCGGTTTCTATTGTTTTTCAGTACTTAGTATTTGTAATAGGTGGAAGGAGGACCGACGTCTTATAAAAAGCTTTTTTTTTAATATTAGTGTGTTAAAGGATTGAAATGCTTTGCGTCATTTAAGAAACATACATGAGAATATAAGTCATGAAGGTAGTTTATATTCTAAATAATCTTGGACAAATTTTGTAAATGTTAGTTGCAAGTTTTGTATCATGTATACTCCACTTACAATTACTTTTTAATATTCTTTTTAAATATTTCCCCTGCAATAAATTAACAATTGAAATTGAATGATCTAATATAACAACATATAAAAATATATTAAACGTATTTATTTAGACTCGTTAGGAACTCTTTAAGTAAAAAATAGTAGATGCTCACATAATATTTCATCTTTTAAACTTTGTTCCTATATTTTCTATATTTTTCTTCACAGTCATCTAGTTCAGCCATGAATTTGTGAAGTGTTTAGTTGGAAAGAAAATTCAAAGATTTGTGTTAGGATATAAATAAACGAGTTAAGAGGGTTAGAAAGGGATAAGAAGTTACTAAGTGCAAACTGAATATTAAAGAGAACCACATGTTTAATGCACAAATGAAGTATGGGAAACCAAGCATGCAGTTGTTTTGGGGATCCAGGAATTCCGAAAACGGCTGTATAACTGCCCATCCTTCATTTGTGCATCTGTATAACGGCCCATCCTTCATTTGTGCATTAAACACGTGTTCAGATATAGTTGGAAAGAGTAAGATACAATTCGTACAGTAGACATCTCCATATAAGGACATCATAAGGCCACAAAACGAACACATAACATTGAATCTTCTCTCGTCCATCACTGCAAACCAATAGCCAGTGGCCACTCAGACCAGCAGCAGGAACTAATCGAAGCCCACCTCGACCATTAATAATAACCGTCTTGGAAGCTTCACAATGTCCAGCCGGAGCATGCCGATGTCCCCACGATCAACTCTAATGACTAAATATTAACCAATTACGTCGCATCATCGACATAAAGGCATCAACGGGCCTCTGGTATTTCATAATCCACGGCTCTGCAGTAATTCGTGCGACTGGAATGCTGAAACGGCGGCGGCGTCCGGGGAAAAGCTTGCTTATTATTAGTCCGGTTTGCGTTGTTCCGTCTGATAACGGGACATAAATCCTTTTGGGCATGCTTCATTAGCGACGCTGGAGGATTGATTGGGGGTGTGGATGCTGTTAAAGGGGATTTGCAGAGTTCGTTTTGTTCGTATCACAGAGGGTTGAGCTCATGGTTGTCCGGTGTACAATCCCCACTCGTCTGGGTACAATGGCAAACAATGGTCGCCAGGTAGCAATTCAACTCGAAAAGACTCAATAATGATTTTTTTTTAATTTTTCTTCTTATTTCAGTTTTAATGCAACAAGATGTAAAATTGAAGGAAGAAATTACAATATTTCAACAGTTGAAATTGTGGTGATGATTATCAGGTGAGCAAGAAAAACAAATAATCCTGCTTAACCTTTTCAAATTTCAGATTTTTTTTTACAAGTTTCGTCTGTAGAGAATTTTCAAGTAAGGTTTTTATTTTATGACCACTATATTGGTGTAGACGCATCCATCCACAGAAAAGTCTTAAAATATTTCATTGAGTTGAGTTGAGCTACAAAATTAAAGCCTATATTAAATATTGTTTGAATGTTCAAAACTATTAACATCCAGAATTTGGTTCTTATCTATATTACTCAGAGAGTTGAGCTCAGGGTTGTCCAGTCCAAGGGCATAATGCCCGTCCGTCCAGGTACAATTAGGATGACGTGCCCTAAGAACATATGTCTTTCTCTAGACTGTTTTCTATTGTGTGTTAACCACTGTGTTTTTAGTGATTATTTTTATCTTGCTATGTGCTGTCTTCAATGCATTTTGCTCGAGTCAACTAATGACCATCGAAAGTAATATTTTGTCGAAAGCAATAAGCCTTTAAGCTAATAGTTATCAAATCTCACACATTGTTCCACTTGATAGACTCTTCTGTAGAATAAAAAATTTGGTTACCCTTTCTTTAATACTCTGGCCCAAAATATGCTAGATGATATCCGAAGCAGTCCAAGAAAAGTTTATCTAGCTTGAATATACCTGTTTGCTCAAAGTTTTCTTTCAATGATCGGATAAATACAATACTAAACCAGTAGTAATTATTGAAAATTTTTTGAAGGGTTATATGTAGGTAAAATAATAACATAACATTAAAGTTATATTGTTATTATTATGTAAATTAGTGAGTTTATATTATAGTTTATATGTTTACAATAATTTATGGGTGTTTATATCCTATTCTGAAAATTTGCATTTAACATTTAAACAACCAATCGTTTAGAGTCCAAGCCTCATCCAAATCCTATCATATTGACTTTAATTAATTTATACTTGTTATATTAACTTTAAATTGCAGAACAAAAGTGGTATTGCTATATTACAGCCACTTCAAATCCCCTGATGTAATCCTTATTTTAACGTTTTGCATCAAGGATTAAGCTCATGGGACCTCTTCAAACACTTCCATAATTTGTGTTCCCGTTACTTCTAGTACGAACAAATACCTCCAAATATTTAGACAGTGATTCTCGTTAATGCAACTCCCTCGATTGATTTTATTTGACTGAACTGGTCTGCCTTCATTCACAAAATTAGAGTTGATAGAACTGGATTACTTTAAATTCCAAAATAAAGCAAATGATGTGAATATTTTTCTAGAGACGCGTTGGCTCTATTCAAAATGTTAGGTACGCACTAGCCTCCTTATAATCGTTTCTAAGCAAACAAACTATCTTTTGACAGAAAATTACGCAATCAAGTGTGAAAGTTTCCACTCAGATGCTTAGAAATATTTACCTTAAATTTGTTCCCATCTGTTTGTTTTAAACTCTTTAAAATGCAATGCAGCATATCACTCTACGCTGTGAATGGTTATTTAACTTGTCTGGTTTCTATTGGAAAAGTAGAGGAATTATTAATTTATCGTAACTGTTGATACAACAGACGGTTGTAGATGGTTTTACTATTATGACTATTAAAAGGTGCCATAAAAATTGTTTGTATAATTGAAATATGATAATGTTATTTTACTTAGGACAAAACATGTCAGCTATGTCAGCTCGATGACAATACAAAGTTTTAATACCTACAGAGAAATTAGAAATAAAAAAATATCTAACAAGTTTTCGGTTCTATTGGTAATTAATTGTAACATTAGCTGTATACTAGGCCGGGTCGAAAAAGACGAAAGTCGAAATTCAAAAAGTAATAGTGCAGAAAAATTGTAACACATCAACACAAGTTTGTGCAATAAGAATAAGAATGCAATAAGAATTTTTGAAATTGGTCGACGTTTGACCCTCGCGCAAAGCGGTCAAAATTTAGATGTTTTGGTCATTTTTTGAGAAAACGGTCGAAAATCCCTATATCAAGTGCTTAAATAGAGCCCTCAATTTTCTTCATGATTGTGTACCTTCATTCTCAATAATATGTGCCTAGTTTCGTTACTTTGTGCACCTATATTTAAAAGAAATAAATTTTTTAAGTTTTAAAATTTACGTAAAGTTTTTTTTTCCTGTATTCTTAAAATAATCATAACTCATGAACAAATACTCAAAAACATACAATTTGGGTTAATCTATTCGTATTCCCTTCTTGTTCAAAATGGTAGGTATCATGACTAATTACTTTCAAAAAAGTATTCCATTTTTTTTTAATTATGAAAAAATATAATAAATAAATGAAAAAAAAAAGGAATTTTGAATTTTTTAAAATTTAAATTTGATTTCAACTCAACATCTCCTAATAAACATGTGTGTAAAATTTTAAGTCGAAATTCCAATATTATCGGAAAATTTGGTTGACATTGGTAATTTTAGCAAATTTTAAGAACGTCTTTCATAAATAGTTATTTGGTAGTCCATAAATTGATTATTTAATCAAATAAAAGGAATATAAAGGCTTTTACATGCATTTGAGAATAAATTGCTCACAAAGCCTTTGCAATTGCCTTTGCTCACAAAGGACAACATTTCTTCACGAGATTTGAACGTGATTCGTAAGCAGAAATTCTGTTTTGAGGCAAAATTTGTGAGAAATTTTGTTTTGGATACTGGGCAGGCAAATGAATAATGTCTTCTCAAAGTAAGGGAAATTTTTTCCATATTTAACTACATAAACTTACTCTTATAGAGACTCCACAAGAGGTAGATAGTAGAGAAATACGAACACCCCTCTTATAAGCCTCCTCCAAAGTTAAAGTTAATACTTAAAAAGCAAGAAGACGTAGTTAAACACAAAACGTCTGGTTTCAATTCCGATTTTAATAATCAACATCGGCAAGATAGCCCAGACAATTTTTTTGTAGTACTAGCTGATATACCCGCTTTGCTCGGGGAAAAAAAGGCTTTTCAAACTGTGTGTTAAAATAAATAAGAATTATTTTCTTCACCGTATTCCTATATTAAGGTGTAATAGGGTCAACTGCCTTTCCGCTAGGATCCTGAACTGAATTTCGGTATGTCACACAAATGGTGCATAAAGAATTTTTTCAGGGGATCCCCAAACATCGTTTGAAGAAATTTAGTAATTTTGGGGAAGGAAGAAATTTTTTTCCCAAAGCCCTCAGGTTAAAAAATTAAGCTTTATAGAACAAATAAATTAGGATTTTCATCTCGATTAGATTTATTTGTAAATATACAAACGATGATACAAAGTTTTATATAAGTATAAAATGGGGTCAGGGGGTCCTCCTCCAGAAAATTTTTAAAAAATTGACTCTTAATAACAGGATTTTAACTCGTTTTTGTACACTTAATCTAAATTTCGGGAGGAACCCGGGCCGCACCGCTGATAAGTTTACCTTCAGATGGACCAGTTGCATACTTCCGCATTGGCTTACACGGAATTTCCAGTTTAAAGATACCTGAAAAAATAACTAAAACTTGTACATTTAGTCTAAATTATATAGCATCTTTAACTCTAACTTTTTTGTTTTTTTAATAATTTCACTTATATTTTTTATGCTTCTTATGATAATTACACTATTAAAAAAAAGTAATAACTACATTTTTGAAGTGTAGTTCTAAAACTTAGTACCTCCAGCTCTAAACCTTCTTAACTTCTCTTCTCAAGTCCTTAAAAAATTGTAGAATTAAAAAAAAAAACACTATCTTTTTTTTTTTTTTAACAATGGGCTATTTCCCACCAAAAAATATTCCTGGAAATTTTATTGTTTGAATAAATATTTTCCCATCCAAAACTGAAATGAAAGGTTTCATTCTAAGTAAGCGATTCCTCCCACGATTCTTCCCTCGAAGCCATTTCTCCCATATCCTCCTCTTCCTTAAAACCCTTTCTATGTACACAACAGACAAACCTTTTATTTTCGAGGCATCCGTCTTTTTTGTTATATGAGTGAACTGCATTCTTTCCTCTAAAAGGGAACTTTCTCTGGGAGGCATGCGTAAAAAATTATCTTTGTAATCCCTTCTTGCTCTGAACACTAATCCCACCGTCCCGTAGATAAATGTTGGCCTCGGAGCGGCATTATTGGTTGTCAAGTCGGTGTAATCCCAACCGTCTATTTACGTTCGTTTTGTTGTTGACGGCTTGTTCTTGTTGCTGCTTTTTGTCTCAAGTGTTTCTTTCTGATCATTCAAATGCTGAGCTATACGGAAATGTCACTTTTGACGGCTGAGCCTAATAACGCTCGAACTTTTTGAGTGGATCGTAATATCGAGACGCTTCTTGTGTTATGTTCTAGAAGAATTTAATAGCATTCATTTGTTTGTTTCTCTGTACTAATGACGATGTAAATTGATACGCTTGTCAAAACTGTCTGGGCAAAACTATAGAAAAAGTAATGCATGAGTAATAATGAATAAATAATTCTAGCGATACTTATATGTGATAAAACGAACAACTGCATACAATTTATTAGATAAAGAAGTTAAAAATACCAAAATATGAAATGATCTCAATTTTAATTCTTATTTTAATCTATCTATCTATCTATCTATATATAACTAAAACCGTTTGTGGGTAAGTGGGTATGTATTACATCTCCTCCCAAAATACGCCGCAGGCGTACACAAAACTCGATATATAGACGTATTCTGAGGCGAGGATTATCAACACAAACTTTTCCAAGTTCGAAAATCGAATATTTACGAGTAATTAACGATTTTATGGTCAAAAACGCTTATTTCTCCATTTCTCTACCAGAGTAGATCCGCTTGACTCACTATTGTGATAAATGAGATTAAAACCTCAAAATTACATCTCCTCTCAAACTACGTCGCAGGCGTGGACAAAACTCGGTATATATACGTATCTAGAGACTTGGATTATAAATACAAAGTTTTCCAAGTTCGAAAATCGAATATTAACCTGTAATTAACATTTTTATGACTAAAAATGCTAATTTCTCTACTAGAGTAGATCTGCTTGACTCACTATTGTTAATGCTTATTTTTCTACTAGAGTAGATCTGCTTGACTCACTATTGTTAATGAAATGAAAACCTTAAAATTAAATATTTTACTAGGAGAAACTATAAATGTGCAACATAGGAACTGGATGGGTTTGGGTAAATATAAACAGTTGGAACCGGGAAGAAAAAGGCGCCGGGAACACCAACATGAAAAAAGACACCGGGAACGCCGGGGTATTAAAAATTACCGGGAATACCGGAACATGAAAAATTACCGGGAACATCGGAATATGAAAAATTACCGGGAACACCGGGATATGAAAAACTACCAGGAACACCGGGATGATTGGTAATTGAGGTTACAGAAAAATTAGACATGTAACTTGAGAAAACTTTAAAAAAAATAAATTGATACACTACACCCGTGCAAGGCCGGGCATATCAGCTAGTATATAACTAAAACTGTTTGTGGCTATGTATGTGGGTATGTGTTACATCTCCTCCCAAACTACGCCGCAGGCGTACACAAAACTCGGTATATAGACGTATCTCGAGGCGAGGATTATCAACACGAACTTTTCCAAGTTCGAAAATCGAATATTTACGAGTAATTAACGATTTTATGGTCAAAAACGCTTATTTCTCCATTTCTCTACTAGAGTAGACCTGCTTTACTCACTATTGTAACAAATGAGTTTAAAACATGAAAATTACATCTCCTCTCAAACTAAGCCGCAGGCGTGGACAAAACTCGGTATATAGACGTATCTAGAGACGTGGATTATAAATACAAAGTTTTCCAAGTTCGAAAATCGAATATTAACCTGTAATTAACATTTTTATGGCTAAAAATGCTTACTTTTCTACAAGAGTAGATCGGCTTGACTCACTATTGTTAATGCTTATTTTTCTACTAGAGTAGATCTGCTTGACTCACTATAGAGCATTCGCACATGACGTCACTTGGAGGACAAAAACAACGTTGCTAAGGTTGTTGTTAGGGGCGGGAAGTAGAAGCATCCAATAGAAGCATTCGCACATGATGTCACTGGCGGGCAAAAACAACGTTGCTAAGGCCGTTGTTAGGCCGAGTCATGTGATTGAAAATGCTCTATTGTTAATGAGATGAAAACCTTAAAATTAAATATTTTACTAGGGGAAACTATAAATGTGCAACATAGGAACTGGATGGGTTTGGGTAAATATAAACAGTGGTTGGAACCGGGATGAAAAAGGCGCCGGGAACACCAACATGAAAAAAGACACCGGGAACGCCGGGATATTAAAAATTACTGGGAACACCGGGATAAGAAAAACTACCGGGAACACCGGGATAAGAAAAACTACAGGGAACACCGGGATAAGAAAAACTACCGGGAACATCGGGATGATTGGTAATTGAGGTTACAGAAAAATTAGACATGTAACTTGAGAAAACTTTAAAAAAAATAAATTGATACACTACACCCGTGCAAGGCCGGGCATATCAGCTAGTATATTACTAAAACCTTTTGTGGCTATGTGTGTATGTGGGTATGTGTTACATCTCCTCCCAAAATACGCCGCAGGCGTACACAAAACTTGATATATAGACGTATTCTGAGGCGAGGATTATCAACACGAACTTTTCCAAGTTCGAAAATCGAATATTTACGAGTAATTAACGATTTTATGGTCAAAAACGCTTATTTCTCCATTTCTCTACCAGAGTAGATCCGCTTGGCTCACTATTGCAACAAATGAGATTACAACCTCAAAATTACATCTCCTCTCAAACTACGCCACAGGCGTGGACAATTCTCGGTATACAGACGTATCTAAAGACGTGGATTATAAATACAAAGTTCTCCAAGTTTGAAAATCGAATATTAACCTGTAATTAAAGTTTTTTATGGCTAAAAATGCTAATTTCTCTACTAGAGTAGATCTGCTTGACTCACTATTGTTAATGCTTATTTTTCTACTAGAGTAGATCTGCTTGACTCACTGTTGTCAATGTGATGAAAACCTTAAAATTAAATATTTTACTAGGGGAAATTATAAATGTGCAACACAGGAACTGGATGGGTTTGGGTAAATATAAACAGTTGGAACCGGGATGAAAAAGGCGCCGGGAACACCATCATGAAAAAAGACACCGGGAACGCCGGGATATTAAAAATTACCGTGAGTACCGAACATGAAAAAATACCGGGAACATCCGGATATGAAAAATTACTGGGAACACCGGGATAAGAAAAACTACCGGGAACACCGGGATATGAAAAACTACCGGGAACATCGGGATGATTGGTAATTGAGGTTACAGAAAAATTAGACATGTATATCTTGAGAAAACTTTTAAAAAATAAATTGATGCACTACACCCGTGCAAGGCCGGGCATATCAGCTAGTATATTACTAAAACCGTTTGTGGCTGTGTGGGTATGTGTTACATCTCCTCCCAAAATACGCCGCAGGCGTACACAAAACTCGGTATATAGACGTATCTCGAGGCGGGAACGACGACCATCAACTTTTCCAAGTTCGAAAATCGAATATTTTCGAGTAATTAACGATTTTATGGTCAAAAATGCTTATTTCTCCATTTCTCTACTAGAGTAAACCTGCTTGACTCACTATTGTAATAAATGAAATTAAAACCTCAAAACTGCATCTCCTCTCAAAATACGCCGCAGACGTGGACAAAACTCGGTTTATAGACGTATCTAGGGACGTGGATTATAAATTCAAAGTTTCCCAAGTTCGAAAATTGAATATTAACCCGTAATTAACATTTTTATGGCTAAAAATGCTTATGTTTCTACTAGAGTAGATCTGCTTGACTCACTATTGTTAATGCTTATTTTTCTACTAGAGTAGATATGCTTGACTCACTATTGTTATGAGATGAAAACCTTAAAATTAAATATTTTACTAGGGAAAACTATAAATGTGCATCATAGAGCATTCGCACATGACGTCACTTGGAGGACAAAATCAACGTTGCTAAGGCTGTTGTTAGGGGCGGGACATAGAAGTATCCAATAGCAGCATTCGCACATGATGTCACTGGAAGAATAAAACAACGTTGCTAAGGCCGTTGTTAGGCAGAGTCATGTGATTGAAAATGCTCTATAGGAACTGGATGGGTTTGGGTAAATATAAACAGTTGGAACCGGGATAAAAAGGCGCCGGGAACACCAA
Source organism: Tetragnatha montana (assembly GCA_963680715.1). Taxonomy (NCBI): domain Eukaryota; kingdom Metazoa; phylum Arthropoda; class Arachnida; order Araneae; family Tetragnathidae; genus Tetragnatha; species Tetragnatha montana. Next base: position 20,838,107 of record OY796680.1, on the reverse strand, counting down.
CATGAAAAAAGACACCGGGAACGCCGGGATATTAAAAATTGCTGGGAACACCGGGATAAGAAAAACTACCGGGAACATCGGGATGATTGGTAATTGAGGTTACAGAAAAATTAGACATGTAACTTGAGAAAACTTTAAAAAAAAATAAATTGATACACTACACCCGTGCAAGGCCGGGCATATCAGCTAGTATATAACTAAAACTGTTTGTGGCTGTGTGTGTGGGTATGTGTTACATCTCCTCCCAAATTACGCCGCAGGCGTACACAAAACTTGGTATATAGACGTATTCTGAGGCGAGGATTATCAACACGAACTTTTCCAAGTTCGAAAATCGAATATTTACGAGCAATTAACGATTTTATGGTCAAAAACGCTTATTTCTCCATTTCTCTACTAGAGTAGATCCGCTTGACTCACTATTGTAGCAAATGAGATTAAAACATGAAAATTACATCTCCTCTCAAACTACGCCGCAGGCGTGGACAAAACACGGTATATAGACGTATCTAGAGACGTTGGTTATAAATACAAAGTTTTCCAAGTTCGAAAATCGAATATTAACCTGTAATTTAAAATTTTTATGGTTAAAAATGCTTATTTTTCTACAACAGTAGATCTGCTTGACTCACTATTGTTAATGCTTATTTTTCTACTAGAGTATATCTGCTTGACTCACTATTGTTAATGAGATGAAAACCTTAAAATTAAATATTTTACTAGGGGAAACTATAAATGTGCAACATAGGAACTGGATGGGTTTGAGTAAATATAAACAGTTGGAATCGGGATGAAAAAGGTGCCGGGAACACCAACATGAAAAAAGACACCGGGAGGCCGGGATATTAAAAATTACCGGGAATACCGAAACATGAAAAATTACCTGGAACGCCGGGATATTACAAATTACCGGGAACACCGGGATGATTGGTAATTGAGGTTACAGAAAATTAGACATGTAACTTTACAAAACTTTAAAAAAATATTTAAAAAAATAAATTGATACACTCCACCCGTGCAAGGCCGGGCATATCAGCTAGTCTATCTATCTATCTATATATAACTAAAACTGTGTGTGGCTATGTGTGTATGTATGTGTTACATCTCCTCCCAAAATACGCCGCAGGCGTACACAAAACTCGGAATATAGACGTATTCTGAGGCGAGGATTATCAACACGAACTTTTCCAAGTTCGAAAATCGAATATTTACGAGTAATTAACGATTTTATGGTCAAAAACGCTTATTTCTCCATTTCTCTACCAGAGTAGACCTGCTTGACTCACTATTGTAACAAATGAGATTAAAACCTCAAAATTGCATCTCCTCTCAAACTACGCCTCAGGCGTGGACAAAACTCGGTATATAGACGTATCTAGAGACGTGGATTATAAATACAAAGTTTTCCAAGTTCGAAAATTGAATATTAACCTGTAATTAACGTTTTTTATGGTTAAAAATGCTTATTTTTCTACAACAGTAGATCTGCTTGACTCACTATTGTTAATGCTTATTTTTCTACTAGAGTAGATCTGCTTGACTCACTATTGTTAATGAGATGAAAACCTTAAAATTAAATATTTTACTAGGGGAAACTATAAATGTGCAACATAGGAACTGGATGGGTTTGGGTAAATATAAACGGTTGGAACCGGGATGAAAAAGGCGCCGAGAACACCAACATGAAAAAAGACACCGGGAACGCCGGGATATTAAAAATTACCGGGAACATCGGGATATGAAAAATTACCGGGAACACCGGGATAAGAAAAACTACCGGGAACACCGGGATATGAAAAACTACCGGGAACATCGCCGGGATGATTGGTAACTGAGGTTACAGAAAAATTAGACATGTTACTTTAGAAAACTTTATAAAAATAAATTGATACACTCCACCCGTGCAAGGCCGGGCATATCAGCTAGTATATAACTAAAACCGTTTGTGGGTAAGTGGGTATGTATTACATCTCCTCCCAAAATACGCCGCAGGCGTACACAAAACTCGGTATATAGACGTATTCTGAGGCGAGGATTATCAACACGAACTTTTCCAAGTTCGAAAATCGAATATTTACGAGAAATTAACGATTTTATGGTCAAAAACGCTTATTTCTCCATTTCTCTACTAGAGTAAACCTGCTTGACTCACTATTGCAGTAAATGAGATTAAAACCTCAAAATTTCATCTCCTCTCAAACTACGTCGCAGGCGTGGACAAAACTCGGTATATATACGTATCTAGAGACTTGGATTATAAATACAAAGTTTTCCAAGTTCGAAAATCGAATATTAACCTGTAATTTAACATTTTTATGGTTAAAAATGCTTATTTTTCTACAACAGTAGATCTGCTTGACTCACTATTGTTAATGAGATGAAAACCTTAAAATTAAATACTTTACTAGGGAAAACTATAAATGTGCAACATAGGAACTGGATGGGTTTGGGTAAATATAAACAGTTGGAACCGGGATAAAAAGGCGCCGGGAACACCAACTCGAAAAAAGACACCGGGAACACCGGGATATTAAAAATTACTGTGAATACCGGAACATGAAAAATTACCGGGAACATCGGGATATGAAAAATTAACGGGAACACCGGGATAAGAAAACTACCGGGAACACCGGGATATGAAAAACTGCCGGGAACATCGGGATGATTGGTAAATGAGGTTACAGACAAATTATACATGTAACCTGAGAAAACTTATAAATTGATACACTACACCCGTGCAAAGCCGGGCATATCAGCTAGTATATAACTAAAAACGTTTGTGGCTATGTATGTATGTGTTACATCTCCTCCCAAAATACGCCGCAGGCGTACACAAAACTCGGTATACCCAGACAGCACACACGTCTACTTTACTACCTTAAACTCGTCTAATCTCATCCAAAACTCATCCATATCCATCGATAACATCTATTACACGTCGATTAGACGTCCATTTTGGGATATCTAATTTTCGTCCATAAAATACGTCTATTAGACGTCTATTAATAGATGTTTTATAGATCTTCCAAATCGATAACATCTATTACACGTCGATTAGACGGCCATTTTGGGATATCTAATTTTCGTCCATAAAATACGTCTATTAGCCGTCTATTAATAGATGTTTTATAGATCTTCCAAATTTAGTTCTTAAATGGACGTTTTGTGGAAGAGTTTTTTAGATATCGTAAGCTGGCAACACAAGTAAAGTGAGTAGATTGCGCATGCGCCGCACCGAATTCGAAACCAAATCCAGAAACTTACTATTGACATTTTATTTGTTTACCTTCGCTTTCGCGATAAAATTAATCAAAGTTAGCAAATATCTCTAAAAACCCAACAAGAACAAGAAATTAATCAATACAAGTTCTGGGTAAGTTTTGTACTTTTGTATTAGATTATCTCAATATTTTGTTTTACTGTATTTTTGTAAGTAAGTTTATAAGTAAGTAAGTTATCTTTTTTTCTAGATCTAAAGGTCTTCAATGCAAATGTGCAATCTGCGGTATACCGAGAAGTGGAAATCCTAAAAAAGGTTTCACAAATTTCCCAGCAATCCTAAAATGTAGGTTTAATTTCTCGTTTATTTATAAATTATATTTCATCATAGAATATTAAATATACCATAATATCTTTAAAATTAACTGTTATGCTATTCGATCAAAAAGTTTATGCTGTTTTACTTATTAGTTAAAAATAATTCTGGGTAACTTTTGAAAATCAATTATTATTTAAATAAAAAAACATGTAAATATCTTAACCAACAGAGTAAACAGTTTTAAATGGTTTTTTTTCATTGACATATGTATATAATTTGTTGAAGGTATCCAATAAAGTATATAATTATCAAGATTTACTCTCAGTTTCATTTGATAAGTACTAATTCCAGTTCATACTTTAACAATGTTGCAATTTTTTTTCAGTCAAGATTCTTTTCCCTAGTGGCACAGCTCCTACCAAATATGTCAAGTCTACGTAATTGCAGATAGAAGTATGTGAAATTTGGCCATACATGACAAAATTGGACGAATCTGGAACATTTGTGCTGCTTAGGTTTACATAAAAAAATTGTATGCCCCTTTTTTGTATTGTATGTTATATCATGCTTTGTTTCAAATCAACTTTGTGTATTCATGTATTTTCTTTTGGTCAATCACATCCCTGTGATACACCTGATGGTTTTAGCTGAATAATACAATAGTATAGGCTTGAAATGTTAATTAAATGTGCTTAAGTTTTTCCAACTAATCTCAGTATTCAAGGCATTGTCACTAAAACAATATAATTGAAAATTGGCCTTCAACTTTTGATGAATTGTTAAAAATGCACTAATGAAGTTAATGTTATAGATGATTTTCTTTTCATATTTTAACACTTTTAGAAAAACTGTAACCCTAATGACATAAACTATTTTTGGATATGTATCAAATAATCTGTATGCTTAAAAATTGCCTAATAGTTTTAATGTTGAAATTTTAAGGTGTTTTTTCTTAATAAGATGATATTTTTAACTTATAATTGATGGGATGTAATTCCTGGAATTGTCTTCATATATTCCTATTGGAAATTGTATGATAAAAAAAGAACTCATAGAAGAAATATTGTTAAAATGAAGTTCATAAATTCCATGAACTTAACTTCTTTATATGTATATAAGCAGTGATTTTTGAAATGTATACGTATTTTACTTATATGTGTATAATTTCAATGTTTTTAAATACGTGAAAATAAAAAAAAACATACTTTCATCTATAAATCTTTATGTTTTTATTTAGGTTTCCAATTTTTTCTTTATTTTGTAGACTACTTTTTAAGGCTTGATTTTTATGATTCTTGGTAAGAATTATCAGTAAAGGTGTGGAATTTCGCTTAACAGGATTAAAGTTATTTTAAAGAATTTAATACTACTAAAGTGTAACAAAATTTAATAGATTTGGTTTTCTTTTCTTACACTACTGATTTTTAATTGTTATTGATTAAATTAATTTTTTTCTCATAACTTAAACCCCTGTCACCCGAACTATTATACTTTTACTAATATTTTTATAATAAGTAAACCTTTTGATAATTTTAGGCCATTTTGAATCCAATCAATGACATTGATATTGGATTCAAAATGCCCTAAAATTATTATTGAAAAGATTACTTATAATTAAAAATATTGGTAAAAGTATAATAGTTAGTTTGACAGGGGTTTAAGTTAGAAAAAAATTAATTTAAATCAATAAACAATAACAATCAGTAGTGTAAGAAAAAAGGGGCGGGGCCGTTTATGGTCACCCTAAAGTCGTCTAATAGACGTTTATTAGACGTCTTTTGGAGGAGTCCACTGTTCCATAATAAGACCACACTCATCTACTTTTGGACGTAGTGATCCATGGGAGGACGTCGATTAGACGTCTATTGGACTAGTCTAATCGACGGCTAATGGAGTGACATTTCTACGAGAAATCGACGAGTTATAGAATAGTTTTCGATGAGTCTTGGAACAGTTTTAGACGAGCGGAACTGGTGGAATAGACGTCTATTCTACTGGTATTCGACCAGTTTTTGCTGTCTGGGATATAGACGTATCTCGAGGCGGGCGACCATCAACTTTTCCAAGTTCGAAAATCGAATATTTACGAGTAATTAACGATTTTATGGCCAAAAACGCTTATTTCTCCATTTCTCTACTAGAGTAAACCTGCTTGACTCACTATTGTAATAAATGAAATTAAAACCTCAAAACTGCATCTCCTCTCAAAATACGCCACAGACGTGGACAAAACTCGGTATATAGACGTATCTGGAGACGAGGATTATCAATACAAAGTTTTCCAAGTTCGAAAATCGAATATTAACATGTAATTTAACATTTTTATGGTTAAAAATGCTTATTTTTCTACAAGAGTAGATCTGCTTGACTCACTATTGTTAATGCTTATTTTTCTACTAGAGTAGATATGCTTGACTCACTATTGTTATGAGAGGAAAACCTTAAAATTAAATATTTTACTAGGGGAAACGATAAATGTTCAACATAGGAGGATGGGTTTGGGTAAATATAAACAGTTGGAACCGGGATGAAAAAGGCGCCGGGAACACCAACATGAAAAAAGACACCGGGAACATCGGGATATTAAAAATTACCGGGAATACCGGAACATGAAAAATTACTGGGAACATCGCGATATGAAAAATTACCGGGAACATCGGGATGATTGTTAATTGTGGTTACAGAAAAAATAGACTTGTAACTTGAGAAAACTTTAAAAAATAGATTGATACCCTACACCCGTGCAAGGCCGGGCATATCAGCTAGTATATAACTAAAACTGTTTGTGGCTGTGTGTGTGGGTATGTGTTACATCTCCTCCCAAATTACGCCGCAGGCGTACACAAAACTTGGTATATAGACGTATTCTGAGGCGAGGATTATCAACACGAACTTTTCCAAGTTCGAAAATCGAATATTTAAGAGTAATTAACGATTTTACGGTCAAAAACGCTTATTTCTCCATTTCTCTACTAGAGTAGACCTGCTTGACTCACTATTGTAACAAATGAGATTAAAACATGAAAATTACATCTCCTCTCAAACTACGCCGCAGGCGTGGACAAAACTCGGTATATAGACGTATCTAGAGACGTGGGTTATAAATACAAAGTTTTCCCAAGTTCGAAAATCGAATATTAACCTGTAAATAACGTTTTTTATGGCTAAAAATGCTTATTTTTCTACAAGAGTAGATCTGCTTGACTCACTATTGTTAATGCTTATTTTTCTACTAGAGTAGATCTGCTTGACTCACTATTGTTAATGAGATGAAAACCTTAAAATTAAATATTTTACTAGGGGAAACTATAAATGTGCAACGTAGGAACTGGATGGATTTGAGTAAATACGAGGGTTGTTTTTTTTTCAACTTCCGTTTTGCTCCTGAAAAAAAAGTAGTAGGAATTTCGAAATAATTTTGGTACTGGTAGTTAGGTACATCCTTCAGGATCAATTTGCATCTTTACTGCATAAAAATCGGACATTTTTTCTATTAGTTATCGAATTTACAAGCGCGCTCCTCGAACTTATTTCCCGCCAGCCCATAGAGAATTTCGCTTTCCCCTCCTGCAATTTTCACCTGCTCACCCTTTGTTTAATGTTAAATGCTGGGCGAACGGAGCGGTCGCGCGAAGAAGAAAGCTAAATTCTCTATGGGTTGGCGGGAAAAAAGTTCGAGGAGCGCGCTTGTAAATTCGATAACTAATAGAAAAAATGTCCGATTTTTATGCAGTAAAGATGCAAATTGATCCTGAAGGAAGTACCTAACTACCAGTACCAAAATTATTTCGAAATTCCTACTACTTTTTTTTCAGGAGCAAAACGGAAGTTGAAAAAAAAACAACCCTCGTATAAACAGTTGGAACCGGGATGAAAAAGGCGCCGGGAACACCAACATGAAAAAAGACACCGGGAACGCCGGGATATAAAAAATTACCAAGAATACTGGAACATGAAAAATTACCCGGAACACCGGGATATAAAAAATTACCGAGATCACCGGGATAAGAAAAACTACCGGGAACACCGGATATGAAAAACTACCGGGAACATCGGGATGATTGGTAATTGAGGTTACAGAAAAATTAGACATGTAACTTGAGAAAAAGTTAAAAAAAAATAAATTTATATACTCTACCCGTGCAAGGCCGGGCATATCAGCTATCTCTATATATATAAAACCGTTTGTGGCTGTGTATGTATGTGTAACATCTCCTCCCAAACCACGCCGCAGGCGTGCACAAAACTCGGTATATAGACGTATCTCGAGGCGGGAACGACGACCATCAACTTTTCCAAGTTCGAAAATCGAATATTTACGAGTAATTAACGATTTTATGGCCAAAAACGCTTATTTCTCCATTTCTCTACCAGAGTAGATCCGCTTGACTCACTATTGTAATAAAATAAATTAAAACCTCAAAATTACATCTCCTCTCAAACTACGCCCCAGACGTGGACAAAACTCGGTTTATAGACATATCTAGGGACGTGGATTATAAATTCATAGTTCTCCAAGTTCGAAAATTGAATATTAACCCGTAATTAACATTTTTATGGCTAAAAATGATTATTTTTCTACTAGAGTAGATCTGCTTGACTCACTATTGTTAATGCTTATTTTTCTACTAGAGTAGATCTGCTTGACTCACTATTGTTAATGAGATGAAAACCTTAAAATTAAATTTTTTACTAGAGGAAACTATAAATGTGCAACGTAGGAACTGGATGGGTTTGGGTAAATATAAACAGTTGGAACCGGGATGAAAAAGGCGCCGGGAACACCAACATGAAAAAAGACACCGGGAACGCCGGGATATTAAAAATTACCGGGAATACCGGAACATGAAAAATTACCGGGAACACCGGGATATGAAAAATTACCGGGAACACCGGGATATGAAAAACTACCAGGAACACCGGGATATGAAAAACTACCGGGGACATTGGGATGATTGGTTTGGTTACAGAAAAATTAAGACATGTAACTTGAGAAAACTTTAAAAAAATAAATTGATACACTACACCCGTGCAAGGCCGGGCATATCAGCTAGTGTCATACTAAAACAAGTGATGAAATTATGATAGGTAAAGTTATTTTTCTCTGAATTTATAAAACATTGAAATTTGTTATTTTCATTTACGTTTCTTTCATATCTTTAAAATTTGTTGACATTAGAAACAAAAAAAAATAGTTTCAAAAATACAAAGAATACAAAGAATTCTACTATACATTTTCCCATTAGCTTTGTGATACAAAAGTTAGGTGAAAGGATATTTATCTTAGTAATTAGGTTCTATGTCTTGTGTGTTTTAAGATTATTATCGAAGAATAACTGCAGAGAAATATAACTTCATCAATATAAATACAAAAATTCTGGATATTTTAGTTTTCATGGTTTTAATTGCATGCATTACTCGATTACAGGAATTTTGACAATGGGTAAAATTTTCAAAACTGATTAAGATGTGTAAGGATTTCTGAGAAGGTTATAATGTGTAGATTATTTTATGTCTTCGCACTACGAAGATAGAGATTGAGCCCATTGGGGGAAATCATTTCCGAGATTCCTCAGCTTTCTTTTTATATTCTAAGAAAAATTTCCTTTTTATAGCAATTATTTTTAACCAATGCTAGTATAAAAAACTCGTCAGACTTACGGCACCGTTATTTTCTGTGGAGTAAATTAGTTTCTAAAACAATCTAGATTTATAGTTTTGTATAGGGTTTTATTATTCCCTTTTCTTAGGAAAATAAGGAAGTTTCCAAGGATTTATGAGTGTTTTGATACTGATTTTCATAATAAGGTTTCGAAGAATGAAATTGAAAAAAAAAATATGACACGTGTTGGAATTTCAGATAAAATGATGCACTTCTTTTCCAAACATCTCCCAACTGAGAATTACCTGTTACCTTATTTCTATTTAATCCCTTTATTTCACAAGGGCTATAAAAATAAATAAAATATTCTTTCATCAAACATGTACCGTAAGGTAACAGTTAAAGAGAAAAAGTAACCTACTATGAAGCGTGGGGAGTCTAAAACAAAAGTATGTATACCTGTATAAACTACTACCCTCTAATATCTCTATTATTAAAAAAAAGTTACCGTCACCGGCGCTGCTGTCCAGATAGTTTTATTTTTGAACACATTGACATCTCACAAAGCAAAAACAACTTCACAGAAATTTATAAAATTTGAAACGTTTGTAGAGAAATGATTGGAGAACATTTTCGAACAAAAAGCTAATTCATTAAAATTGATTTCTAAATTCCACCTCGACAGACATTATTGAAAGCGACCTAATAAAACGTTGTAAACTAAACTGAACCATCTTGTTTTGAAATTAAAAATGACAGTCCTTTGCAATGTAAAATATATTTACCTATTTCTTGCGGTAGTAGTAAGTTTAAAACGCTTGGGGATTATTAGACCTTTTAAAAGGTAGTAGCTATGTGTCCTTTTTTTCAACAGGGTAGATTTAGAAACTTATAGAAGAACTTATTTTTTTTTTCTATTTCTACATCCGTTTGAATCTTTTATCCTCAAAAAATTAATATACCGTCAAAGATATTTTTAAAAACTTGTTATCTTGGAGACTTAGTTCACTCCCCAAATAAAATTGCCACAATTTATAGCTCTTATTAGGAGGTTCCAATTTTTCAAACTTAATAAAAACGGGTTTTTATTCTTACTATTACAGTAGATTTTATTGGTTCATGGATAACATTCGACATTCCAACTGTTCAGAAGAACAGTGATTTTTAGAGCTTTGATATAGAACTGTATTATAAAGATTCCTAATATTTTGAGAAATCCTGAAAACATTGCTTTTAAGACTAAAATCAAAATTATTATGAAAATTGTGAATATACTTTTGTATTTGTAAAATATAATTATTCTGTAAGTTTGAAAAGATTCGTGCCTGACTATAAATAATATGAAAATTGATTGATCGGAACATGAAATTAGCATTAATTATTTAAAAATGCAATCAATTTTATTATAGAAAAATTCTATATTGTTTTGCCTGTTTAAAAATATAGAAAAAAGAAAAAAAAAGTTATATTAAATCGAGTTTCTGTATTACAAACTAACCTCAGTGATATGTAGACTTTTCCCCATTTTTTTTCTTAAATTTTAAAATTTATTGTTACAATAGGTTACTTCTAAAGTAAAACAGTAAAACATATATTTCAAACATTGAAAAAAAAGCATTAGTAGTTCGAATAAAGCGATAATTATGAATATAGTGATAAATCAACGCTTTATGATGTAGTTTTTTGGGGTTTCTAAGTAAGCTAGCTAGCTAGACTATAGTTCTATGGCTGTCCAAAAATAAATTTTATTTAATTATAAATTTTGTAGTATGAAGTAAATACGTTAAAATATATTAGGTTTATCTTCAGTTGGAATATTTATAACAACAGCAACGATTTAGTTCAGTCTATAGGCGGGACATTTGAGAATTATCCACTTCTGGCAAAACGAAATGTACATACTTTAAAATGTGTATTTGGTTTGTGAGGCTTTCAAATATTAAGAACACAAAATACGATTTTGTAAGGAAATATTATCAATCCCTAGCATCTTTCATTTCATTTTACTATAGAATAAAACTTTAAATAAAGATTCTCGTACCTGAGACAAAATCATATTTGCGAAGTCCCACAAAGACTTAGGTCAAAGGAGCTCTCAGTTCCCCAAAGACAGAGTGGGATCTTCTTTCATTTCGAGACTTTATTGTTCTTGGGAAAAGAAATTTTATTGAGCTAAATTGGATAAGCTACTTAGCTTTGATGTCCACGGCGAACCTCGGCTTAAGGACAGTTCGGAAGATTGCTCAAAGGCACATTGCCCGATTTATTAAAGGTAGTTAGGAAGACCGTTAAGAGAAAAATTTTCTTCATCTCTTCGAATTATCTTTCTTCGGACTTTGTTGGGATTTAAAGAAATGTGGACAGTTTAAAATATCTAAGAACATTGCGTTTATATTGGAAGGATAGCGCTTTTCAGTGTAACTGATGCATACTATTATAGTGGCAACTAAATTTCTTATCACAATTGATATAATAAGAACAACTTCACTGCAAAAAAATAATTAGTTAATTTACATTAAGTAATTTTCATGCTTCGCTTTTATTCAAACTTTTATGATTTTCTTGTTTTATTTAGTGGTGTTATCAATGTAACAATCGATAATTAATAGCAAGAATTAGTAATAGGATGGTATTCTACCTTTGAGTTAGTAATAACAATGCTTATATACAGATTTTTATGTTTGAGGTTTGATTTTGGATATGATTACCAATTTTTCTACAATTAATTTAAGTTATTTTTTAAATTTTATAAAACATCTTTATGATATTTTAAATTTGTATTCTAGAGTAATATACCTAACTTCAAATTTAAATGGAAATTTTATATAATTTAGAAGTGTTTTAGTTGAATATCTACTTACAGATAAAAGAAAAAATAATGGTCAATAAAGTTCAAACTTTGAAAGACGAAACAAAAGTAATCAAGTATTTTTACGTATGTTATGTAATATAGGATAATGACACTTGCACATTTCTTTGGATATGGAAATTGTAAACTCTACACTCTAAGATAAAGAACTCTAAGATAAATTTTGTAACTATATAATGTTACTAAATATGATTATATCATATGAACTTAGCAAATTACTTTATTAATATAAAATATATTCATTTTTAAAAAAAAACCTGCATTAAAATAAGGCACCGTTCATTTAAAATTATTTTTCTCTCCCAAGATATTATCTTTTCAGGCAAATACAGTGCCACTAGAAACCTAAAAACAATGCACTACGTATAACTAAAAGTTTCTTATTACATAATATACGTAACATAATATAGATATTTCTCTATATCTCGTATACGTATATCATGAAACTACAGAAATCTTTAAATTTTATTTGGAAGCACATATATCTATTTTTAAAACGTAAATATATCTGACCTTATGTTTGCAGAAAAATGTCATATCTTTCCAAATTTCTCCTGGGATTTCACAAGCATCCTCAAGAGTCCAGTGGGGATAACATTGAAAATCTTTTCGATTCCTGGTGCCAATCATGAGACTACTGCGATACTATACAAGATGAATAACGATTTTTTTTGTCTGTTTGGATTGTATACCTATATAAAAATAACTTATATTGAGAGTTTAGGATAACTTTAACTATTGAAATACATTTGTTAAAATGGAGGCATCTTAAATGCATTATATTATAATAAGTATTTTATGCTATGACACAGTTTAGTATGTTGAATATTTATGTATATTTATTGGGTTTAAAAAGGTATTAAATATTTTTGTTTGTGGAAAAGGTTTTATATTTTAGAAAAAAAAATACAAAAATGTTAGTATTATTTTTATTAGATTTGTCTGGTTTTTAACCGTTGTAATAATAAAATGTACGGATTACAACTGTGTTCCTTGCATTCAGTGCGTAATTTGAAGTTTTTAGGAGGACATTAATAAATTACGTTACATGATTAGGAGTAATTAATTTTTTTAACATCATAGTTCAAAAATGTTCTTTCAATGCATAAGTACCTTTTATTCCAAAGATAGTTTTTGTTTGACTATAGTAAAATAATAGATAATTCTTAAGTTTTAGAAGGTAATGAAATAAACTCAAAGTATTAAATTTATATCAGTTTTAAAGATTTGAAAGTGTGGTATCACAATTGGGAAAGGAGTCACCACTTAGATTTCCCATGATTGGTCTTGACAGATTGCTGTCATGAACACATTTAATACCAGGGAATAATTGTTACTATGCCACTATGAATTTTCACGTTACCTGAATAAAGAAGTGTTAACGACATTAGAAAAAATCAGAAGTTACTATAACTAAAAAAAACGAGAAGTATCCATATTTGTTTGATGTTGTTCCCAACAAGGTTTTACAAGTGTATATAAATCTTTTATTTTTTTATGTCAAATACTGTACTTAAAACAACTTAAGTTTACTATTCTACAAGAATATATTCCTATAAAGCAGCGAACAATACTGTTTGACGATCATTGGCTACATGACTCAAAAAGCGTGTGTTCTCCAAATAGACACTCCTAAAATTAAATACACTAAAATAACTATGGTTCCATACTCTTATTGAAAGTCCGATGAGAGCTTGCGCATGATAGAATACGAGTTGAAAACTTTAAAACCCCTTTTATCTAAAAGGAAGACCAGATCCAAAACCAGGTCCCTTCTCCTCCTATGAGAAACACAAAACCATTCGATTTCGGGTATTCGCTTTGGTAAACACCTCTAGAACAAATATTTTACCGATAAAAATTTCCTCCGAGACAGCCTATCACAGAGAGGGTCTCTGAATAAATCACTGGATCTCCTTTCTGACTATACAGCCGTTTGTGTTTTTGGTGCTTTCCCCTGACACAGTAAACTCAGACTAGTTTATTTTTAGGGGGAAAGTTTTTAGTGTGCTTTTTGACATAAAGCGTGTTTGCGAAGTAATTCTTTCACTTTGCCACTGGGGACCCGGCTGCGGAGAGGACATTGTTAACCGTGAAATGTGCAGCAGATCAACAAATGACGAGGCCTCCTTCTTTGTTGGCCTTGCCGAGGTTTGACATACTCAGGAGGCATTCTGTTTATTCTTATGCCGTGTCTTTCATAATAGAGGGTATGATTTAGGTCGAGTGGATGTTTGACAATATAACATCTCTACTCTAACTTCTCTCTTTTGTACTTCAGGGATTTCGAAAAGGAAGAAGTAATTTCAGTTACTAGGCAACGGAATAGGACTAAAGATGTCTTGATTCAGATCGTAAGGGTGTAGGACTTCTTGATGAATATTTTCCGCATCACCTATTTACTCTGGCCTACCGGATTGTTAACTTAGAAATTTTTAAGCTTCTTGGTGGGTTGGTAAAGCGCATACATTCTACTACACACTATCAAACCTTTTTTTTTTTTCTTAATTTTGACTCAACCCAATTTTTTCACAGTAGGTTAATGGGTTTGCTCTTAAAACCCTTTCCACTGATAAAAGGAATCTAAATATAAACTATTGGTTATTTAATTAGAAAAAATGAGAAAATTTGCAAAATTAATTAGGATTAAAGAACATGCCATATCTCAATATTCATTGGAAATGTAATCATAAACAAATCAAAATATAAGTTGTTTGCACCAACATAACCGAATATTACATTTTCGAACCCTTAAGAAAACAATTTTACTTGAAAAAATACGCCTTCTATCTTCTTCTGTTTGTACATTAAACTTGAACAGCTCAGTTCAATATTTTAAAAGCTGAAAAAAATGTCAAACTGATAAAACATATTTTTGAATATATAAGAAGAACATATACGAAGTAATTTAAAAGGGGAGGCACCGGATAAAAACAGCCATTTTGAATTATTTAGCCGCCATATTGGATTAAAAGAACCCACGGTATCTCAAGATCCAGTGCACATATAATCAAAAACATTAAAATCACATGTAATCAATCTTAAACTACAAAGGTAAGGAAATAAAATTCAATTAGCATATAAATTGTTAAATGCTTTGTGATACAAATGTAAATACGCTTAAAACACATTACTTTTAAATAAGGCTTAGGGTGAAACTGAGTAATTAGAGGGTATGTTACAATATTTTTTATATCAACACAAATAGCACAATTAAGTCTTTTTGGATAAAAAAAAACTTTCGCATGAAATACGAATACAAAATGAAGTACATATTTTGATTTTTTACTCTTATTTTGAGGAATATTGATTCATACTTTCATTAAGCAACAATTATTATTACTCTTTTAAGGTAGTTTATCATTACTGCAGCACTAAATTTGATCGTTAACTTTCAAAAATTAATTGTTGAAAAGTTATAAATTATCATCTTTCCTCTATCGTATACATTACTTTTCTCAAAATACACATTAAAAAGAAGTATTAATTTAATCCATTTAATAGCAGGGCGACTCAACTTCCTTAATATACATTTATCACTATTTCTAAAGGCCAAAACAAGCGAAAAAAAAATCTCAAAGGCCGGTAAAAATTCTCTTTACTTTTCGCAGCAAATAAAAAAAGGAAATGGAAATCTGGCAAGTTCCAGTTCTCCGCAAGTTGATAATAATCCTCAAAATAGGGTGGAAAATGTGAAAAATGAGCTTCACTAATTATTCAGCGATGCTGCTGATCATTTATCACTGTTTACCAAGTGTGGACCATAAATCTTATTTGGACATCTAAATCCCAAAGAAATGCCCTTCGCTGTTTTATGCCTCTTCCTCAGCTGGCCCGGAACGGAGTGCATTTCCAAATAAGAAATGGGCATTGTGTGTTTGCATAGAGATACTTTGGACCACCTCTTGCTGGAGTAAAAAGAAAGGCAGGCTTTATTTTTTTCCCGGGGGAGGTTAAATTAAATTGTTCAAGCTGAGAGTTCGATATCAGTTTCTGCTTCTCTTGACGTTGAAAATAACTGAGGAGTTTTATTATTATTTTTTACCGCAAGTACTTTAAATTATTCCAAATATTTCAAAGCATTGATATGAATTTAGTATAAATTTCAATTAAAATGATTTTACTGTTTTAAAATAGATTTAAATATATACTAGTCACACTGACATGAATACAAATATCACTCATGGAAAAGAATAGATTTAAGAAAAGTTGTATAGAATATAGATTATTGATACGGAATCTTTTAATATTTTTGCCAAAACCAAGTAATAAATGTTCTAATATTCTCTATAGCATTATTCGTTTAAAATTTTCTTCCTATTCATTTATTAACATTTTAAACACTAAAAAATGCCCGGTCTACTCCTCAAATTTCTATTAATAGTGTAGTAGAACATAGTTATAATTTATTAGAATGTTTTTTTTTACCTTACAAGTAAAGGACAAATTTATAATTATTTATAATAATATGTATTACTCTCCAAATATTTTATATGATATAAAATAATATTATTTGTAATGTAAGAAAATAATTTAAAAATAAAGAATAATTATAGTTAAATTTCAAAGGTAAAATATTTTTCTAAAATAACAATCAAGGGGATAATACATTTTTTAACAACACTCCAAATATGATTGTCTTAAAACTAAAGAGAATTTATTGTCATTTATTTTCTTACACTTGGGAAGAAGGAAGAGCTAAAATTAAGTTAGAAGTTGAGTTGAAGTGTAAAACTATTTTCCAAACAAGCTGTTGACTTCTTAACTCTATAAAAACAATTTCTAAAGTTCTTGCTCAAGTTGTTTTCTCCCCAGACTATTCAAAATTCTTTCATTCATAATAGTCATAAGCTGGTGGAAAATTATCTTAAAATAATGAAGGTATGTAGCATTAATGTAAGAAATTGCGCTTCAGTTTATTTTTTATGAGTTTTATCTACATATTAACCGTCTTTAGAAGAAATTAAAAAATACATTTACACGAATAATAAACGAAAGACTAAAATGCTTTTTTCATTTATGAATATCAGTCGTTAAAAAACGTTTTAAATAATTAAAGGTATTTTTAACCCTTCAGATTTACTCAAATATTGCTTCAAAGCATTGGTTTTAAGGATTTTAAAAATAATCCTCTAAGGATTTAAGAAAGAATCAAAAGTTTACTACATTCACGGTTAATATTATATTTATCAAAGAAATTCAATATTTTATTCCAACAAATTAACTAAATTATTTTGATGAAATAATAAATGTATATTTTTGTCAACCCAATAGCCTAATCAGATCATAACTCGAAATTTGACTTGGAAAAGTAAATTTTCCAACTTAGATATAATTAAATTTTAAGAACATTACCTTTAAACATTCACAAAATGATTCATAAAGCCAGAACTAGATTCCCTAAGGTAGTGTGCTGTAGTAAGCTACTGCAATTACTGATCTTAATCCAATGTGATCCGTTAGCTAAATGTATTGAGATTAGATCAGGGGTAGGCTACCATATAATCTCGGTTCACATGATGATGTTGTGGAAATGATTTATGATGTTCCAAGTAGTTCGTAGCTATTTAAATTGATTTATAAGCCATGTGATTACTTAGAATACGCGTAAGTTTGCACTTAAAGTTGATGTGTTTATTCAGATTCTATTCTGCATAGAGGTTTCAATGAAAGCTTCAACGGTTCGGGGGCATGGTATAGAATAAAAGGGAATTAAATGACAGATGTGCAGAACATTTAATGTCGTAATAGTTTGAAGAAATATTTCGAATATAAAATATCACATTTAAATGTTATAAGTAAAATGTTATTGCCCGTAAGAAACAAACACAAACTTAGAGAGACATTTATTTATAAAGGTATTTCGGATATTAAAAAGTTCTTTTCACTCCTACACACATACAGGGTGTTTCAAAAGTCCGTTTCACGGCTTTTATTTGGAACCAACGTTTCCTAGGTTCCTGGAAGTAAGGTCTACCCCTAGGTAAGTGACCCTGGAGAATCCATTGAAAGGACATACAGCGCCCCTGGCGGCGAAATAAAAAAGTTAAAAAAATTAATTAAAAAACTAAAGGAGATAGAGCAAACACCTCAGTGAGAGTATTGTTGCCACTGTTATAAGTAACTCACTGAAAAAAATTTCATGAAAATATCGTGAATATTCGCGGAGATATTAGCATGTGAAAATAGCCGTTTTTCGGGCTTCAAAAAAGGAAAAGTTCGGAAATTTGAAAGTTTTTCAGAGTTATTATGTAGTTTTGTTCTTGTTAGTTAAATGAAGTAAAATTTTAATCAAAAAAACTTGCAAATTTGTGAACTTTTTCCTTTTTGATGACTGAAAAAGTGCTATTTTCACATGCTAATATCTCCGCGAATATTCACGATATTTTCATGACATTTTTTTCAGTGAGTTACTTATAACAGTGGCAACAATACACTCACTGAGGTATTTGCTCTATCTCCTTTAGTTTTTTAATTAATTTTTTTAACTTTTTTATTTCGCCGCTAGGGGCGCTGTATGTCCTTTCAATGGATTTTCCAAGGTCACTTACCTAGGGGTAAACCTTACTTCCAGGAACCTAGGATACCTTGGTTCCAAATAAAAGCCGTGAAACGGACTTTTGAAACACCCTGTATAGTATTGTGCAAAAAATATAGGTGTCATGATCATGGGAATGCGTTTTCTATTTAACCATGAATCTAAAAACGTTTTAAACATTCTCTACTACCCATTAATACCTTACACAAATATATTCCCTCATATTTGGATTGTATATTACTCAATATTTCACATGAATTGTCAAGATACATCAATGCATTAATAATGAATTATAACACTAACAAGTTGTAGACTTTCTTCAAGTAATATTAATTTCATAGTTTTTAAATAACAAACTTGGACAACCATTATATATTACTCTCTTCAAAGTCTCGAGATCCGTCCTTTCCTTTGTTTGTGTTAGTGCATTATTCCGAGGCCGGGGGGGGGAAGTATGTTCCGCCTTTCTCTCTCATTAATTAAGCTGTCTGAAATTTATCGACTTCGCTGTGGAGCTGAGTTTGACGCAGCGATGTTA
Source organism: Tetragnatha montana (assembly GCA_963680715.1). NCBI lineage: Eukaryota > Metazoa > Arthropoda > Arachnida > Araneae > Tetragnathidae > Tetragnatha > Tetragnatha montana. The sequence continues at coordinate 20,819,022 of OY796680.1, read as the reverse complement.
AAGAGAGGGGAGCAAATTAAATGCGCCCAAGACGTTGGTAGTAAACAGAGGAGGGGGGTCGTCTCGGATTTTGATTATTGAGTTAGAGGAGAATAATATTAACGTATGCGAAAATTTACAAAAAATCGACACAAGAGAAACTGTTGTCTGAATATTTCTAATTCAGTTCTATATACCAGACTGCAACGTTTCTTGACCCTATGACATCACTACGCAAAAGGAAAAACTGAGTAAACAGAGAGCCTGTTGGGTTGCTAGGAGAAGTTTCGGTGTAGGGAACTACTTTCTTTGTTTTGCTTCTCCAGGGCCAAGTAACGTTGTAGTCAATCCAATGTGATCAATAAAATCGAGCTGACGTGCCCTATAAACCAATGTGAAATGTCTGAAAATATAATCTAATGATATATGAAAAATGGGAGAGAAAATGTTCACTGAGACATAGTGCTATAAAGAGAAAGTAGGGGAGAGGGGGCACATTAGAACTATCGACACTTATCTACATTATAAGATAATTTAAATTTCTGAAAAAAAAATAACAGTACATAGATGGCTGTATCAGTACCAACTTTTTCTTGAATTTTCAAAGCACTGGGCCCATTGGAACCCTTTGTTTTTGAAAATTTTTAATTGTTTTTGGAATAAATTTGGATAATCTTTATCTGGAATAATTTAAAAAAGCAGATACTGTTTAATTTGTATATTCGTCAATTTTTTTTCCATTCATAAAGAGCAGATTTTTAAATAAAGATTGACGGAAAATTTGTACTACAATATTATTCTTAAGGCTTTTCAATTTTCCAAACTTAAGAATATGAATATTTTAACTAGGTTTTCATTTATACGAGTACTATAACATAGTAAATCATTTTATTGATTTTTTCTGTAGTAACTTGCAAAATAAATTTAAAAAAAAAATTCCAGAAAATATAAAAATTTTATGGACACCACAGTTTATTTCTCTCTCTTGTGTATTTACCAGAACTTTTCACAACTTAGTCTGAATATTTAAGCACTTCCAGTAATCAAACCTTATATGTTACCAAAACTAACAAACACTAAAAAAAACCCCACTAAACCCGAAAGACAAACTCGCAGATTATTTCAAAGATCCGCTTCCACCCATCGAAACAGGCATCGGAGCCCATTCGGTTCCTCTGTTCTTCCGATTCATTACAGAAGTCGATCATTAGCTCGGAGAGAGTGTTCATCCCAATTATTACAGCTAATGAATTAAATGCTCCGAAGTTTGATGCGCTGCGGAATTATTTCACAGCCAACATCGGCAGCCATTAGAGCCTCGTTTCCACTTATCCAATGCGTTGTGTTACGGCAGAGACAAAAGTGACATCATTTCGATATGCCTCTCTGTTATTCGTCCAATTGGTTTCGCCGGAGTGCCGTAACGCAGTGAGTGGAAACGGTGCTTAAGTCGACTCAAAATGGTTTGACTGGAAACGATTCCGATGCAGTAATTCCGGATCGTTTGATTTTATGAGGTGTGATTAGTAAATTCCGAAAGCAAAATATAGGAAACTACAGCACTGATGCGGCTTGAAGACCCCAAAGATTGAAGTAAACTTATGATCATTCTGTTAAAGTGTAAAATTGGCAGCACGGGGAGAAAACAAACTTTTATCAAATCTTATTCTCTATCAATCTCATAAGCATCCATATTAATCTCTCAATTTCAAAGCTTCACCTTATTTTATGACTTTTACCAATGGTTCCCAAACTGGGTGGAACAAAATTATCCAAATAAAGAACTGAAAATAAAATTGACTTTTATTTTTAACTTTTTTCAAAATTCTGCGGCTTACAAGGAGCGGTCTTCTTCGGGTGTGATTCAAAGAGTCTCAAAATTAGTTAAAATACTACTTTTTAGGGTCCAATTTCCAAACTTTTCCTATGTGAGAACCGCTAGTCCCCCTCTTTTTAATTGGAGTTTTACTTGTATACAAAATTTTTATATTAAATGCTCCAAGATTTATGCTCTACCTGTAAGTGTTCTAAAACTCGACGTAAAAAAGTACTTGTAAGTGTAAGAGGGTGCGATAAAATTATGTTAAGTTGAAAAAAAGGCCGGTTACAGTCCTGTATGCAGCCTTCAGAAAAGTGATGTAGGGTCTGCTCCATCCCGATCAAACTTTTCTTTTAAATCCCTTTTTACTAAGTAGTAGTTGTATTGATCAGTAAACTGGAATAATTTTGAAGTAAGGCCTTTTAGTAAGATCTTGGGGAAAAACTCAAGCTAAACAGTAAGAAAGTATTTATGAAGGAGAATAAAAGTTAACTCTCGGTACATGAAAGAAAAAAATGTCTTAAACGCGACCTTGTTTATTAGAATAAAAATATAAATAGTGCGTTACACTGATATTACATGTCTGGTGTGCCGGGTAAGCGTTCTATATAGATCTCCTAAGGGTGCTGAGAGTTGGAAAAGTTTAGGAACTCCTGACTTATACATACATTTTTACACATAACCCTAACTAAAACAAACTACAGCGGTTCCAGTTAGTTTGAAATTAAAACTAATCCAAAGAATCTCTTACGGAACTGAGTAAAAACAAATCTCCGAAAATTACTCAAATTTTCCACCACCCGTCAGAAAAATCAAAAACCCATCTCAAGAAACCAAGAAATCTCGGCACGGACTTCCAAAGTCATTTTTAACTCTTGCTCCAGAAAGTAGACCGCGTTAAAACTAGAAAACCACTTTTAAAATGGACTTCTACGTCTCAAGTCCCTCCCACCAGTAATAAATAAGGCCACAAAGAAAAGGAGACCCTCTGAGGTCATTTTTTTCCGGGCGTATGTATACGGCCGTAAGGGCCCCGCGATTCTGTTTGCCGCATAAAATGGTAACTGTCCGAAGAAGTGTTACGGATCATCTTTCCACATTACATTACTCAGGGCACTGGAAGGACGGGGGAGGGGTATGCATAGATGCTTTTCTTTGGGGGGTTTTTCAGACGGTGAAAAGTTTACTCCTGGGCTTTTATTATCCGATGGTGCTTTTATGCAGAAAGTTCGGGCCATTAGTATGCCGTTTGCTTCTTCTGGTTCTGAATGTTTGATCATTTATATCTGCGAGCGGGTTGCAATTGAGATAAAGTGCGCTAGGATGAATGGTTTTGTATTTTTGATTTCTTTTTTTTTCTTGTGAAGTTGATGCTTTACGATTGAAAAGTATTGGCATATATGTGTGATGAAATGTATCGGCGCTATTGGCAGCAGATGTTTTCAAAATTTTATGAATTGAAACTTTGTAACCTGTCTTACAATTTATTTGGAAATTATAACTGCAGTAGAAAAAAGATTTTGTCAATCGAAATGAACCATAAATGTAGTATAATGTACAACATCATACTTCCAATATTACAAACTCCAAGAGGTTTAGTGGGGAAAATTTTAAGATAACAAGAAAATCCCTAGAGTTCGATTTGTGGGGAGAATACTTTGAAATCGTATTTTTTAGTTAGCCAGACTCATGTAGTAAAATTTATAGATGTGAGACAGAACACTTTTTTTGTGAGTCCAGATCGTTTTAAAGGTCAAAAACCTATATTTTCTTCGAAACGACTAGAATTTCTGGGAAAAGGTTTGTTTTTTATTTCGAAAAAAAATTTCGAAATACTTTATAGTATTTAGGTGAAAAGTCATAAAACATATATAGAGAAATACATAAGTACTATATTATAAAACATATGAAGAGAAATACATAAGTACTATATCATAAAACATGTGAAGAAAACTTAGATTATGTACTTATGTATAGAAATACATAAGTACTATATTATAAAACATATGAAGAGAAATACATAAGTACTATATAAATATGCTTTTTGCATTTACGTACAACTATTAATGTGTTTTTTCTAGAAAATGTTCGTGATATGGAGAATAAACTGTATTTTTCGAAAAATTTTGAGCTATCTCGACTAACAAATACTGTACCCTATATATAATTAAATGCGGTTCAAAATTTTTTTGTGAAAATAGCCTCAAGCAACAGAATATCCATTCTAATTTTTTTGTTGATCTTTGATCTATTTATAGATGAAGTCTAAAAAGGTAATTATCTGAGATGAAAATTAATCTAAAATTAAAAATTTTGTTTATTTCTATCTCCCGGAAAATCTTTCAGAGAATTGTTCTTCATTTTTAAAAAGGGGCATGGAAAACTATGGCTTCAACTGAATGATACAAGTATTGATTAAATGTATGACATAATTCTTATACCTTACAAAACTAAGTATTCTGAAAGAACATATTTATTTCAATACAATACAAATATCCCTTCCACCTCAACACAAATATTTTCTTCGGAAAATCTTAAACTTAGATAACTTATAATTACGTTTCCCATTAAGAACATCTATTATTGGAATATCTTCTATGTACTACAATTACAATCCATATCTACTATGAATAGTGTTACACTGTTACGTAATCCAGCTTTCTTACTCTATGGCCTTTTCTCTTTTGTTGTTGTACTGCTTCTTAGAATAATACCAATTCAGCCATAAAATAGGTTTCTGATTCTAAGATCATGGGAAAGTCGTTGAAGATAAATTTATCAAGGCTTTTATCCCAGGTGGGTAGTAATGAAATGGGATGATAAAATTATTATTTTTTTATTTTCCACCTCTTTTCGAAGTAGAGGGATTTTGGAAAGTTTCCACGTTTCTGGTTATCTTTTCTTGAGAACAGATTCATTTAGGCTTTGAAAATATTTTGTGTTCTTCTAGAAACTTTGTTTCTTACTTTTTTAAAAGATAGAATGAATTTTATAGGGTTTCATGAGTTTGAATAGATTATTTTGCGGTTTTATATTCCAGTCAATGTAAATTAATTTTTCAGATGGTTCAAAATTTATACGATGCATGGGTCAAAGTGCTGCAATAGGCTCTATTATTGTTTCTATATTTAGATCTTACGTAATGATTTTTTTGGATGAGTTTACTGTTTCTTACTATTTCAGAAACCTTTCGAAGCATTTTCGTTTTCCAAATTATGTAAAACTCATTGAGGTAGAAATATATTTTTCGAAGTTTCTTCCTGTTTTTTTTCTGGAAATCAATAAATTTTATTATTATTAAACTTATCCCTTAATTACATGTAGTAAAATGTATAATCTTTTATCAAAATTTAACAAATTTAGACCAATCTTGATTTTATATATTTTTCTTATAAAATGTTAAAAAAAATATTTATACAGTCGATTCCGCTTATTATGATCACGGATAGTGTTATCAATCGGATAATGTTATCAAAATCGACCAGTCCCGATCACTTAACACAAAATGTATCGTTTTATGTGATCAATATATAGCTTAATGTTATCAAAATCTGCTGAAAACCTTTCTTTTTCCCGTTTGAATGTCAATTTTAATACATAATAAAGAAAATGAGTCAATAATTTATTAGTGTTGTGTGTTCACTCTCCTATTTTTCTTTAAGAATGTAAAAGTTGCAAAATGCATACTACGTAATCGTTTTAAATATTTATATTTTAGAGATATTTTTTTTAAATCCAGACCAGCCGCCAATTTCTACTGAAAATTATCCTGACTGAATAAATACTGAATATCATAATAAGTATTGTATATAGGTACTTTTTAGAACTCTATATACCTATCTATTACATAGAACTCCTTTACTATAGTATAGAATGCTTGATTTTGCATTCTTTTCTTTGGCGTCCATCTTGTCTTGCGCCCAGACGTATAAAAGGAAGGGTGAGATTTACCAAACACGAAAACACGAACTGGTCTAAAACAATTGGATCCTGTTTTTGTCTCCAAGTGTCTACATCGATCTTACGTTTTATAGCTTTGCAAAAAACATATCATGCATAGTATTTCGTATTATACGGATCGTATGAAGGTTCTCAAAAGCATAATGCATACAGCTTCCGCTTTGTTTGGAAAATCGAAGAAATATTTCAAAGAAGGCATTTCGAAACGCCATACTTACTGTATTGAATTCGAATACTTTGGAGTGGAATGCTGCCCTCACGGAAGTTTAACGTGTTTTCTTTGAGGAGAATAAAATCCGAATATTGGTGTAGTACACCAATAAAATATGGAAGTTTCCGAAGAAAAAAAATGGTAGGATGGAATCCGTGGAAAGAATCTTGTGTTTCTCTACAGGGAAGTGGGTTTTCCGATAAATGTAATGAGAGGGGAAAACGTTAAGTTCAATTTCATTCTTCAAACAGACGTTCTGGGGATGCTAATTTCAATTTAAACTATTATAGTAGATATCTCTGTAGGTAAGCTATCCTGATTCTGATCTCCTAAACTGTATAGAAAGGTCCGTGGGTACCCAAGGCTTATAAAAATCTAAGATATATCTGAGTATAATCTTTTCTAGTTTCGAACTATATCTATCTTTTTTTTTTTGTTTTGATTATTAAGTCTTTAGCAAAATTCCATAATGTTTTGAGCAGTTTTCTCGTCTCTACTTTAAACTATTTGTTTGATTACCTATGGACACCCAGAATATTTTCAATGATTTAATTTTATAACCCCTAGAAAACTCTTCAATTATCGATTTCGGGCTTTCTCCAACCCACCAAACTGCACCCATGTAGCATTTTTGGGTTTTTTAAAGGTTTTTTCATCCTTGCATTGCAACCCAAAAAAAGGTTTTTTTGGGTTTTTATTTACAACCCAAAAACCCCAAAAAAACCTTACAACAACCTCAAAAAAAGGTACGCCAGTCAACATTTCCAACCTTTTTTGTAACCTTGCTGAAGAACCTTGTGTAAAGGTTAGAGGTACAGGTTTTTACAAGATTAAGAAAAAAAACCTTGTTTCAATATTCTTGAGCCAGGTTGTTGAAAGATTTCATAGCAACCTTAGAAAAATGTTTTTTCATGTAGACTGCGGCAACCAATGCCAAAAAACCTTCGTTCACTATTGCGGTCATTGGTTTTTGTAAGGTTTCCAAAATATCTTCATTCTATATTGATGTTTAGGTTTAATATCGCATTTTTTATTTTTTTCGGAGTTTCTTTGTTGAATTACATGATGTCGCAAAATTTTTCCCGAAATATTTAACAGTATATAATACATATTTTCAGGGAAAATTTTGTATCATAATTCAATAAAGAAACACCGAAAAAATAAAAAATGCGATACTAAACTTATAACTCTGGAAATAAAAATAATTTATCACAACTTTTTAGCTAGGTCAACACACCACTTTTAACAAAAAAAGTAACTCGAATTTTATGCTGTATGATTACAGAATACTTCAAAGTAAATTATTAAGTAAATACAGTAAAATGAAGTAATAAAATAAATTTAAAATTAAGTTTTTAAAATTCATAAAAACAAAATATACATATATATTTTACTTTCTACAAAAATTTTGTTTAATTTAGGCTCTTAAAGCACTAATGAAAATTACCAGTAGAAATCGGAGTTTCCTAAATACATAAATATAGAAATAAGGGTTATTTATTTAAATTTAGCAATTTTTCGGAACTTTCATGCATATACCTCTAAATATAAATGAATATCATAATAAGTATTGTATATAGGTACTTTTTAGAACTCTATATACCTATCTATTACATAGAACTCCTTTACTATAGTATAGAATGCTTGATTTTGCATTCTTTTCTTTGGCGTCCATCTTGTCTTGCGCCCAGACGTATAAAAGGAAGGGTGAGATTTACCAAACACGAAAACACGAACTGGTCTAAAACAATTGGATCCTGTTTTTGTCTCCAAGTGTCTACATCGATCTTACGTTTTATAGCTTTGCAAAAAACATATCATGCATAGTATTTCGTATTATACGGATCGTATGAAGGTTCTCAAAAGCATAATGCATACAGCTTCCGCTTTGTTTGGAAAATCGAAGAAATATTTCAAAGAAGGCATTTCGAAACGCCATACTTACTGTATTGAATTCGAATACTTTGGAGTGGAATGCTGCCCTCACGGAAGTTTAACGTGTTTTCTTTGAGGAGAATAAAATCCGAATATTGGTGTAGTACACCAATAAAATATGGAAGTTTCCGAAGAAAAAAAATGGTAGGATGGAATCCGTGGAAAGAATCTTGTGTTTCTCTACAGGGAAGTGGGTTTTCCGATAAATGTAATGAGAGGGGAAAACGTTAAGTTCAATTTCATTCTTCAAACAGACGTTCTGGGTCAACTTGAAAATCGTAATTCACAAACGGTTTTCCTTTTGCTTCGCTTGTTTAGAAGAGAGTAATACCAGGAAGAATGATTTTACGAAGAAGAATTGGTCTATCAAATGGCCTAGAGTACATCAAGCATCAGTCAGATCAGTATCTAAAATTCCTGTTAGTGCACATTTAAAGAATAAGGTTCATATTTCTTGCTAAAATAAAGTGTAGCGCCTTTAGATATTTAAAAACTTATAATACGTGTTTTTTTTTAGATTGAAAAATTGGGTCTCTCTTTTTGAATTTTATACATGCATTGGCTGTTATTAATAGCATGGGATGAAAAATAATGATTTTTTTTCTTGCAAAAGTTAAATGAATCATAAACTAAGTTCAGAATAATAAAACAAGTCTTGTTCTAAAATTTTTGTAATGAAGCTGTTTTATACTATATTTGTTTTTTTTTTCTTTATGTCGTGGAAAATGTTAAAGAAAACTCCAAGATTTTCCCGCATAGTTATTTCAGTTTTATTTTTCATATTGCGTGAGTGAGCCCAAACAGTAGAAGACGGTTTTCTAAATGTACTACGCAATACAAGGTACAATTCATCATTATGTCAAATGCCACCAGCAGAAATCTTATCGTTTATTAAGATGTCAATAAGACTTGTATATGTATAATTATAAAATAAAGGCAAAACACGATAAAATACCAAAGCAAAGTAGAAAATTACTTTATTTATGTTATAAGTTTTTTTTTTTTAATTTACTGATAAAAGGGACACTTAACTCTCTCTAGTAATTTCAAAACTCCAAACCTTCAAATTCTAAATAGAATTCTCAGAAAAATTCATTGAAATTTATGTGCGTATAGTGAAATTATATTAAATTTGATTTTAAATTAAAGATATTTTTCATTGTTTTTTAACTACTAATTTGCATAGAATATTTTCATTTTTGTAAATCTCTCAATCGTAAATTCTGAGTGTCTAACCAGAACAAAGCCATACTTACCACACCACTGATCGATATAGACACCCTCGTATTATTCTTTCAGAAATTCTTACAACCCCCCAACAAAAGTTTCTTCCCCGCAAATTCATCCCTTCGGAAAAATAACGGGAACAAGCTCCGATCGGCCTGGTTTGCAACCAGTTTGAAAATATTGGTTACACTCAAGCGGGTGAAAGATTCACAACGGGGGAAAAAGTTTGCCAGCAAGAAAAAGGGGCAGAGCGAAAAGAGTAAAGGCCGCGAAAAGTTTGACTCGAAACGCAAAACTCAAATATCTTCGTAAATTTCGGATTCAGACCGCGTCGTTTTTATTGCTTTTTCAATTCTTGTCACCGGCCGAAAGTTTGTGGGGAAATGGGGCGACAAAAGAGAAACTTTATATACTAGTGTTTCTCTTTATTCTTAGGTTGGGAAAAACCTCCTCCCATCTGAAATTTCAAATACTGCTCTCCCGTAGCATTAATTTTGAAGTGTGCAGTTGGGGTTTGTAAACTGTTGATCTAGTGAAAGGTGAAGTTTTTCAAGACGTGACGCGTATGAGATGTTGTTGAAAAGCAAACTAAGATTGCTTGAAGTTTTTAAATTTTAATAACATAGTTTTAAAAGTTTTCTTGTATATACGGAAAAGATATTGTTTGGAAATGTTTCCAAAAATGTCTGTTGTTTCCAAATATTTATTTAACTGCATTGGAAATATGATGTTAAACATTAGATATCTTAGTCGAATAATACGACTGGTTATTCAGGGTGATTTTTCAAGTCAGTCCAAAGTCTAAACATCCAGATTCTTTGCGTGGAGTACAAAAAAATGCCCAGAGAAAATGTCTCTACGACACATTATAGTTTTCGAGAAAATGGCGGCAGAAAAAGGCATGATGTCACATCCGATTTACGCGAAAAAAAGGTTCACAGCAAATGTGAACGTGTTTATTTTGATTTTCACAATAAGGTGATGAAAATATCCTCTGCACATGCATGCACGCTCCTTGAAAGGAAATAATTTTTCATAGGACATGACGCCACATTTTCGAAATAAAAATAAGAGTCACCGCAGAGCTTAGTTTCTCAAGTAAATTTTATCTAATCTGAGCGAGGAATCTTTCTGTGCATAGTTTGAGTAGACTTGCTGAAACACCCTGCACAGTTAGAATTAATTATTTCAAAGTACATTTTTAAGATGTTCATAATATCATTTGAAATTGAGAGGTTTTTTTTCAATTTCTTCTTTCCTATGGAAAAAAGCTACAATATGAAAAGCAACCATTTTTTTTCTTAAAATGTAAAAAAAAATCCTCTAGTGTTAATCCCATCAAAACCGAAAAATCCTATCCAATATACGGTTGCATAAAAATGCAATCAATTTCCGGAAACTTTTACTCGAAATACCTGTACACCGGAGAAGTTTCCTTTTTTAAAAACTCTCAGCATGCGCGATGCCAAGAGACAGTTTAATCATTAGGATATTCTTTGGGGGATAGATTTATCACGCTTTATTCCGAAAACAAATTGTTTTTTCCGCAGACACTTTCAATCGTCTGAAAATAAACGTCCCTAATGAATGTTTTCTTCGAAACGTCAAGACCCGAAATTAATTGATGCTCCCGTTCTGTTGATGAATGCCTGATGAAAATCTCTTAAATAAATGCCACTCATATTGATTACATCGGAATAATTTATTGCTACTAAAAAATATATCCCGCGTTTAATAAACGCAGTCAAAATCTCCAAGACATGTTCAGAGAGACGTTCGTTTGTAAGCTATAAATCACTGCTTTGAAATGAACAAATTGCGTTCTCTCTTGAAGAGTGAGTTACGGCCATAAAAATGTCGTCGCTTGTTGCTGAGGGTACGCCATAAAATATAAAAACTATTTCATCATGTTGCCGATTGAATGACGAAATTAAAAATAGAATATAATAAGTGTAGACTGCATTCATTTGAACTAAAGGATTGAATGAATTTTCAGTTTTGAATTTTTTTATGGCGGTATTTAAGTAAAATTATCGATGTGTTTTTTTTTTATAATAAATAACATATTTGTCGTTTTAAGTCTTTCATATGAATGGCGTAAGTAAAACACAAATAAACCACTTCAAAAAGCAGTTCAAAAAGCAGCTCTGTTTTCCACTCGTTATTGTTTTGTCAGATTCAAAGCTATTTTAAGAATATTTATTTGATTTTTTTATTAAATACTTCTAAAGGTTAAAAGAATAAATTAATTGCATTCCTTTAAATTTTGTTTGGGACATTATTATAGTCACAAAAGATTTTTTTATGAATTAATATTTTTTTCAGCTCTTGCGATTTCAGCTTTTGCGAAGAAGTATTGGAATCATAGAGGGAATTTAAATGATAATTTCCATACCATTACAACATTATGAATTTTTAAAAAGAAATTTTGGAGTGTGAAAGAAGTATGTAAACAGTCCCGCAAATAAAAAAAAGAGGTGTGCAACTTTCTCAAAGTATTGAATATTGCACACTAGATAGTATGAAATGCAATAATCTTTTACAGTGTTATCTTTTATTTAGTTAGTTTCTCGAATTTAAACTAACGCATTTAATTTTTTGAAAATATTTCAAACCGGAGCAGAATCCTATACATCAGAAAATTCCATTCCTCAGTAATTCCATTTATACTTGGAAACGAAAACAGTTCATGCATACTAATTACCCAACTCAAGAATACAACAACGGAACAATCAAATTAAACCCTACCCTTCTTCCACTATAATTTCCATTATCCTTTCCATTACTTGAGATTTCAAATTGATAAGAATCCCAAGGGAAATCCTTAGCTGATGTCTGATGTTGTGGAAGATCATTAACAATTGCAATTTTAATTATATTGAATGGAAGCAAAATTTTGCTAACTACATTTTGGGTTGATTTCAAAATACTTAGCCACTAGATTTGGAAATCAGAAAAGGATTTGTTTGCTAAAATCTTGATCAAAGATTGGAAAGAGAGCAAAAGATAATTTCTCCTTAGAAATGCTTTCAAACAGCAGATATAAACTTACATTATTGGTTATTTTATATTTGCTCCACATTACGAATGTGCTGAGTCCTCTTTTACGCACACAAAATAGTATTTTTTGGAATAAAATAATAGAAATATTATTTAAAAATGTATTTGTTTGTTTGAATATAAAAACTAAAAAGCAAACCTTTTTAAGTTATCAATGCTTGGATGATTCTAGTACTTTCTTATAAAAAATTTACAATTAATTTTTCTTTCTAGATAAAAATCAGTATAAACATAATTTAAGTTTCAAAAAAAATCTCTTGTGTAATTTTTCTTTTCTTTTCCTTTCGACATTATGTACTACAGTTTTTAGGTTTTAAATAGTAATAAAATAGTAATATACTAGTTACCTTTTTAATATCACGTAATTTTTTTTTGGGTGAAAGGAATAGTAGAAGCTTTGGAATTTATATTTGCTATAAACAAAATAAGTTATAAAAAATAAAATATTATGTTAGAAAATTTATGAAGAAGTAAATCACAAATATTTTTACATCCATTTCTTGTTTTTGATAGCACATGAATACTTTTTATGTAACTTTTTAGAAGGCAAATGAACACAATATTTATAAAGAATTCCTTATTGCGATTTTAATATTACCCAATATTTTTAAAATGCTAATTTCAATTTAAACTATTATAGTAGATATCTCTGTAGGTAAGCTATCCTGATTCTGATCTCCTAAACTGTATAGAAAGGTCCGTGGGTACCCAAGGCTTATAAAAATCTAAGATATATCTTAGTATAATCTTTTCTAGTTTCGAACTATATCTATCTTTTTTTTGTTTTGATTATTAAGTCTTAAGCAAAATTCCATAACTTTTTGAGCAGTTCTTCCGTTAAACTATTTGTTTGATTACCTATACGGACACCCAGAATATTTTTAATGATTTAATTTTAGAACCCCTAGAAAACTCTTCAATTATTGATTTCGGGCATTCTCCAACCCACCAAACTACACTTAACCACCGAACCCCACTACAAAGGCCTGGCTATGAAGAAGTCAAACAGAAACCGAAACCCTGGCCTCCGACTGCTGATGTCCCGTCCAATCAACTCCTCCATTGTGAGTCGCGCGCACTGCTTCCAAAGACATATAAGGGGATTCCCTCGTTCGATGAATTAGTAGAGATTAATAGGGATCAATGAAGCAGGACGGCTACAACTCAGCTCGCCTCCATAATCGCGCAACGAGCGAATCGATGTACCGTCAATGGGTCTTCCATGTTCCCCGAGAAGGCCCGCTTCTTCCCTGGCTAATGGACAACCTTATTTAAAGGGTCAATATTGACTCAAGGGGCCCTCCTTGCCTTTGTTTCGACCGGCGGGATGAAAGGCCCACGAAGGGTCCGGTCAGGGCCAAAGGAAGGCGCATTTACCCTCCCCCTGTTTTGAGTGGGAGGGGTTAATCTTGTTAGCGTCGTCTTTACTTTAAGTAGTCGCTTTTAGAAAGGGAATTAGCGTTTTATTAATGCATGGGAATGAAAGAGATGGGTTGGAGGAAGTTGGGGAAATAAGGTGGGATTAAGGAATGGCTTTTTAAATGATCGGGTGGGAGTTGGAGATCTTAATAATTAATTTTGAGTTAATTGGAGGGATAAGCGTTTTGGAGATTAAAACTGGATTCATTCAGATGTCTTATTTGAACATTTTATGAGATGGTAAAATTTCTATTATTAAGCATCCACGAATTTTCTATCTAAGCATGATGTTTTCTGTTATTAGCATATCTTAATATGAAATTAGCAATAGAATTTGTTGGAACTATCATATAAATAAACTAATTATCAGTATACTCTCTGACTTTTTCTTCAAATTTATATTTACTAATGTATTATTTTGGAAAGACTACATTGAGGGTCTAAAACCACCAAAAGATTGTTATTATATTTATTTCTGGTAAATAAAAGAAAATGTTTGAATGGCTACAACAAATATTTTTTTAAACGGTAAAAAATGGTTCTGCTAAGGCCACTACTGTTAGTCCGATGTGACGAAACTATTCTAGGAAATGCTTTATACATCAGTTAGTTCAGAAATAATCATTCAAAAGTCTCAAAAGAGCAAAGCTCAGGAGAATAGTTTATTCAAAGCATTAATGCAAGAACGGAGGACGCTAAACAATGATATCAAAATGTCCCTTCTCTAAAAAAGCACTTTACCAAGTTACTTTACGCATTACATCTGTAAATTTCGTGACAGCTTACAAACGTATTCACATGTCCGTACAAAATCTGACAAAACGGGAACACACACACAAAAAAAAATCTCGAATATTTACTCAACTTCAGACTACGTCAGCTCTCGGAACACTTATTACACGATCAAATAAACCGTCAACTATGAATGAATTCTCGACTACCGTTGTCTTTTTTTATACGCCCTTCCTCCCCTCCCCTCTTCACACAGAAAGAAATAATAATAATAATATTCCTGCAGCAAAAATTTCCCCCGTGACATAAAACAAACACACGGGGCATATGTTATCCTTCCACTTTTCTTTCAGCATACCTCCACGGGAAATAAGTGACGAAAGGAAAAGAACAATGCAACAGCCAGGAAGTCCCATTCCCATATAGTTTATCTAGCGATGAGATTGGACGTTGACAGCCTTCTGACAGAAGAAAAGTCGACTCCCTAATCAGCTGTACTTATTTTGCCTTTTTCTTTATCTCTCTCTCTGTCTGCTGTATATAGCAGTTCTTTTTCTGTTACCTTAAGCTCCACTGGAGACTCGGTTCTATTTGTTGCCAATAAAAGCCTGGGTCGGCTTTTTTTTTTATTGCCGGGGCCTGATAAAGGAAGGGACGTGTTAGTATGTTCATTAGGCGATTGGCTCATTTAAAGCCTGATGAATGCTCAATTACTGAATAGGAGAGCAGCGAGTAGATTGAAAGCAATCAGGGTAGTTCGCTTGAGAGAGATGCTTTGTTTTTTACAGTTTGTTTGATTGAAGTTTCTCAGCATTGAGGTGAATTTATTAAATTTTCTGTAAAAATTAGTCATAAAGGGGATTCATATAATCTTAATGACATGTGTATTGATGTATAATGACATTTCACAAATTGTTAAACTGTTCCAAGTTCTGTCATAAAAGAGCGTTTTCAAGAAACTTTATATTTGAGCAGATAAATAGAATGTTCATTAAATTTTTGGTAAGATATGAGTAACGTTTTGATTTAACTTTTTAAAAAAGAAAGAAACCTAAATGTGAATTGACTATTCATCGTTTAGTCTTGAAAACATGCGAGAATTAACCTTTGATCAAATTGAAGCATGTGTGGTTATCTGAAGGACATTTATTTTGATTTTTCGGATCCTTCAATAAAGTATCTAAGACGCACACAAACTTAAATTAAATATCCTAACAAAAGGCTCATCTAGTTTAGGAGTTTCGGAAACTTTTATTTTAGTTTTTAAATTGTGTTAAATTTATTAAACTGTACAAAAAACTTTTTCACGAAAAGATTGAATATAAAATTTATCGATTACATTTTATTGTATTGATGTATAATTATCTACATAATTTGATTATAATAAAATGGTATAGAAAGATAATTATCGATTTTGAATAATTAAAGGCTGAAACCGAGTTGCATAAATTCAAGAAAAAATATTTTATTAAGGTTGATCTTGTTAAATCAAAAGCAGTGTTTCCATAATTATTTACTTTTAATTTAATCTTTAGTAAGGAAAAAGGTATGTAACATTTCACTTAAATAGGACGTATGCCCGTTTGGAAATTACTCAATCGTTCCTAAACTATAATACAATTTTTTTGAACGTAACAAATTAAACATAAGACTAATTTTTATGATTAATTCATTTGATCATAAAAAACAGTTCTGGAGAATTATGTGATCTATTAAAACAAGTAAGGAAAAGTACTTTTGGTAAAAAACAAAGTCGGCATAAAGTTTTTGAAAATATATTTGATATTCTTTACTTTTGTTTTTTTTTTAAATAAAAGAATTTTAATTAAAATTGGTTTAAAAATTTTACTCCTTTAAAAGCAGTAAAATTTCTATTGAGAATTGACTGTCTAGATCTTGTTTATGCAATATTTATAAACAAAATTCTCCAAATACTCTAGATAAATGTCTACCAACTGAATCTAAGACTAGAAGAATATATAATAGTATTTCATTCGAAACTAACATATACCTATTGTGACACCAATTTAATCATTTTGTAAACAATCGGTTGGTTTGAATAGTTACGTTACACTACATGTCCTTATAAACCTCAATTTCAATTCAAACCATATATCTCAATAATCTTAAATTTATATGATAAATAAGTTTTCCTATCCTTAATAATCATTTTTCTTCACTTAACCGTAAATATTATAAGTTATGCATATGTGATTGACATTACGATTCATAAATTTAGTTTTCCTACTAGTATTGTATTTTTGTTATAATTTTAAAGAGCGTGTAAATTCGTATATAATTGCGAATATTGTGTAATAAGTGCAAGAAATATTTACTTTTATTTAGTTTAAATTTCTTTTACATTTTAAAGTTGTAAATGCTGATTAGTTTATTGTCATAGAAATTATGTATATTAGAATCGTTATACACGTCCTTTTGAATTGTCCGACAAAACTTATTGAATCATACAATGTAATTCAATAAAGCATTCCCTTCTACCCGTCTATCTATCCATTCTCAATAACTGTAACGTTGAATGGATTTAATTGAAAAAGTAACAAACACGTTCAAGATATGAATAAGAAAATGAAAATAAATTATTTACAATACAAATAATGCATGTGATACAGTGTTCAAAGGAAAAGCACTTACTATGTAGAGTACTTACATTAAAAAAAAAACAATTCCAGGCTTCCATGTATAATTAATGTGTGGAGAATTGAAATACAATTGAAGAAAGCTCAATAAGAACTTTCGAGAGAGAGGAAATAAATTAAAATGTACTGCTGAATATTTAACTAATGTGACGAAACAAAAATTCAAAAAGAAGTTCTCGGAAAACTTAAGAATCGGAGAATCCAGTTCTTATTTCCGAATGCCTTTCCCTCTCTGTCGAAAGTACTTATATTAAAGTCTTAGCCCCGTCTGCTATCGAGAGAGCGTTCGTTTAAATTTCACTGATCTATCGCGGGATTATCGATTGTTCTCCAAAAGAATGCAATTATAATTTTTACGCAGCGAATGCCTGCTGGAGTTTTCTTACTTCCTTCATTATTCCCGAGGCAGAGTTCATTTTTTCCTCTTCTTCTTCGCTAGAAATATTCATTTTAATGTTCCTCAGGCCGCTGCTGCTGCTGCCAGAGTGAAGCAATAAAAGTTACCACGGAATAAAAACATCTATTTCTCCTAAATAAAACGATAAAGAATTTTTCACAACCTTTTTATGGCGCTTTTAAGGCAAGGGGCTCTACCTTTTTAATGGGATTCAAAACTATGTTGGAAATCTCTCGGCGAATCGCATAAGGAAAAGTGAAATGTGAGTTTTACAAACCAGTGACAGATTCTTTTGTAATTTTTATTTTGGTTCCGAGTTGGTATTAAAATGGGAATGACTGCAATAAAGAATCAGTTTCAAAATGCCATAAACTTCACTATAAAGCAAAGTAAGGATTTCGTCACATATTATTCCCCGGAGGACCTGGAATATTTAGTCGCTGTTTGGAACATTGGATGGTTTAAAAAAAACCAAGCGACTCTATTTAAGTAATAATTTTGATTCCCGAACGGAAGCCAATAAAATAAAGGTATGAAAACATCACAATACACTTTAAACGGTAATAAGTAGATTGTACTTAAATCAGAAACATGTATGGTATGAATATAAAAAAAATAATAGAAGTAAATGAAGAAAAGTCCGTGAATTTTTAATTTAAAAACCACTAAATTTTATTTTAAGTCTTTAGTGGTTTTGATTCTGATAGCAAATGGAAATTATTACTTTAATATAATGTTTTATTTTTTAAAGATATAATGTAGAGAAATCTCTATATGTATAGTCTTCTTAGTTCTTCTTAGAATCGAAAGAATTTACTGAAGGTATCGTCATTGTCTTTTTTCATATCATGAAAGTTATTTTATTAAATTTTATGGTAAAGTATTTTTATATACATTTTACTGAAATTTATTTTTATTTATAAGGATATACGTATTTTAATATAAAGTTCGTTCCTTAGAAACTAATTTTGTCATTCAAAACTACTGGTGGATTAGATCAAATGTGTCAAGTGTTTAAAGCAAGAATGAACAGAATTTATGATAGGTAGTTGGGGGTTAATGTTGGCCTGTGTAACGGTCATGCTAATAAGTTATTAAATATTCAACTTATATTTACATAACAAAATTAACACATTTCTTCATGACAATTTATTTAATTAACATAATTAACGTTTTAAGAAATACATTTGGAAAATCGTGGATTAAAATCTATTAGTTGAGCTCTAATGTAAACATTTTGAACAAACTCTTCATAAAGTTTTAAATGCTGTAATAAATCATCTTACAAAATATTATACCAACTGAAATTAATTTGTTTGACATGAGGGAACCATTTATATCAGCATTACAACTATTCCAAACATCGAACTCTCGAAAGTTCTAAATTAGAATATCTACGTAAAGTAGGGGGAAACTAGTTTGTTGAAAATTTATGATTGAAATTGAAATAGTTTTTGTAACCAATAAAACTAATTCAGAAAATTTAAAATTGAATTATATTGTATGTTTTTGATTAAATTAAATTTGTTTCTCACTTTTTAGTTTGTATTTCATTTTATTTTAATGTATAAATGATAAAGTTAAGATGTGAAGAAAACATTTTGAAACAAACCTGTCAACTGGAAATTTTTAAAAACTAAAATAAAAAAAAAATTATAAATCGTCGCAAAAAAACGTTTTAAAAGAGAATAAACAGATGTTTTGCCATAATTAAACAAAAACAAAAGTTAATTACAAGTTTTCATTTTAAAGAACATTAAAACAATTAAACGGGGAAAAAATCGTAGACTTTTTCTCCACTTTGACACTTGAAAAAGAGAGATCCCATCGATAATTGAAAAGCCCTTCAAGAATAATCCAAACTAACATCACACTTTAGTCGGGTCCTCATTTTTCTACTTTTATTGAAACAGTAAAAATATCCATGCCATAAAAAAGAAAGAAAAAGGATCAACATCTTATTTCCCAACTTTTTTTTTATTCTGTTGAATACATACAGAGCAGGGTGAACTAAACAAGAGCAAGCGAAGAAAAGACCGCTTAAAAACGGAAATCAAAAGACTCCTAAGATTTGACTTTCAATAAGGTGTCAGGGCCGATACATAAGATGTTTAATTTCGGAATGAGTTCTTTCTTTTTCGGCACCATAAAGCGCGCTTGGCTGTTTTGGAATTGGAATTCGGATCAATGGGAGGACGCATCTGAAATCTTTCAAGAGCTGCCAAAATAATGGAAATTTTGCTGATGACGTACATAAAAATAATGGATCTCCTCTCTTCACTCCGGCTCTCCAGGACTTGCACAAAAGGCGTTTTGTATCACGTTCGTTTGCATAAAAAGAAAGAATGCATCAGCCTTTATCACTGTAACCGTGCTCGCCTTGGAGTGATCTTCAAGTGCGAGTTCCCGCTGTGTTTTGCTGCGTTTGATATTCTTTGTTCGGCGTTTGATAATGAAACGGGATTTTTTTTTCTCCCTTCGCTGCTTGTGATGGCACGACTGGGGTTGATTAGAGTAAGTTATGAAAAGGTTTTCCAAAACAATGAATTATAACATTTTAAACAAAATGGTTTTATTATATCTTTATCATTATTTTATCAGAACTCAAGTAGTGTTTCTTTTACCCTGCAAAAAAAACTATTTTCATAATGTTAGTCTTCTTATTGATAACACTTTATTGTTTTTTGTTGCGTTGTTAATAGCAAAAACATGCTTTTAATTACCAACAAATGATACTTATCTTCTTATTTTTCTCTAACACATGGAGATGTTACTAATTAATTATTTCTAAAATATTGAACTAAATAGAAAAATATAAATTCATTCCATATTGTATTTTTAATTAAGATGTTTATATGCATACAAATACAATTCCTAAATTACATAGGGCTGTGCCAAATCAAGTGGTCAGAAAAAGTTGTGGGATTTAATTTCCTGTGAAAAAAAGTTTTAGCTCAACAATTTATCATAAGCAGAAAATGGCGCTGATAACATTAATTACAAATATGTAAATTTGTCGAGATTTCATTGTAGGTGAAATAAATGCTTTTTAATAGTAAATAAATCAAGTCTACTCGCAAATTTTCTGAGGGTCATTTTTACAAAAAGAAATGATGTTCTATGGTTTTTTAATAGGTTAAATCTATGTTTCTTCAGTATCGTTTCAGAAAATGTGAATGTATTTTTATTTATTTGATGTTATGTATTTGTAAAAGTGTGGTTCTATTTGTCTTTTAATTCTATAGACTCATGTTATACTCTGTATGGGGCATAAAATTGTCTAATTTAATTTTAAAACTACTCATGTATCTTTATCATAGAGTAGTAATAGTGGTATGATAAAGATTGCGATCTTTATCAAAGAGTAGTAATAGTGATAATATTCCTACTCTATGAGCTTTATTCATAAAAAATGCATGTATTATCATAGTGAAAAAATAATCAAATATCTTCCATTTAGGAAGCATTTCACCCATTTAAGATTTTTAATACATTAGTGTGATCTTGGAAAAAAAATCTTTTACAATAGTGAAACTGACAAATACAACTTAAAAAATGCTCATGGCAAGTTTCCATTATTTGACAAACTTTTTTTTTATATCCACGATGTCTTGTTTTCAGTTTAATATTTTGCTGGTATCCGAAACATGAATGGCTTCAAGCATCTTTATCCAAAGAAAAGGGTGGAAAAAGGCCATGAAAAGAAACAGCTCACTTTCTTATGTGGCTTTATCACCGAGCCAAATTATGCATTTCACCTTTGTCTCCTCGGCCATTGTCTCACATAACCGAGTTCCCTTACTTCGCACTAATAATAGAGTGGTGGGTTCCCTTTCTTTGGTGAAAATTTTCTTTTCAAAGATAAGAGCCGTCGCGCCTGCCACTGGGTCCCAACAAAAGGAAAACCCGGCTCCGATTCCGATTCAAAGGAAGCCTTAATCCTATCGTAATCACGCGCAGGACCCACGTACCGCGCCTTCCTTTGAATCCGTCGTCGCTGGAAAAAATGGAAGAAATGGAATTATATTTCATTTCGAGCTCGGTTACAGTTACGGTTCTTTTGTGCGGACTTTTTCGGTTCGTTCTCGAGTTTTTTAATGCGCAATTTCGTGTGTGAATTGAGTTTAGGGTAAATTTATTTTACGGGTGATAAGGTTTGTGTCTTGGGTTCTTTTTTAAAGTTTTGCGAGTTACATTTTGTTATTAAAGTATTTTTCTTAGTGTGTGAGTTTATGGTCCAATTCCTTTTGAGGATTGAAAATGTTTTTTAGTATTTACATAAACGTATGCGGGTAATTTTTAATCTAATATTATGTTTAGATGAATTAGTGATGGTGTATGTTAAAGTGAGTTTAGCAATCAAACAGAGTTTTCAAACTTGTACATAAATTTATTTCATAACATTCAGGTCTGTTATGTTAAAAATTTCCAATTTTTTCAAAAGAGTGTATCTTGATATCATACCCTTAATTGATTTCTTTTAAATTTAAGAACATTTTAAGTGTTTTTCTCATTTAATTAGTTTATTCAAATTAATAAGTGCATTATACTGATTACTAAGCTATCATCTGCATTTTAGTATTTTTCTATTAACTAGGGAGCTACCATTCCCTGCTCCTTTACGCTCACTAACCCCCGTAAACTGCTTACTCATGACTTTTTGGAATGCTTCCTCACCAAAACTATCTCACTAAACTTAACTCACTTTATGAAACAATAAAAACAATAAGCAGAAAAAACGTCAACCAACCAAAAATATGTCATCTCCATGAATAACGCTCTTTTAAAAGTTTGAATACTTATTAACTCTAACTAATCAATGTTGTTGTCGTGTCCATAAGAAATTGAAAACTAAATGGAGCCAAAAGCGTTAAAGACGAGGGTCGCCTGGAGGCTATAAATATAAAGGATGTCCTGTGGTGGCTCGCCAAGCTGAAAAAGAGAAATAATAATTTAATCAAAATGTTTTCCTTAAGAAAATATCCATCAAGTCTATTTATAACTATTATTAATCAACATTCTGAAAAAAAAACACCAGCGAATCTTTTAAATTCAATATTGCACCGCCTAGTAACTCGTATAGTAAAATATGGTTGGATGAGGTTGTGAAAAAGACCTTAAAATTCTAAAAATCCGTAATTGGAAACAAAAATCAAAAGACGACAGAGGGCTTTGGGGGAAAATTTCCTAAAGAGTTCATAGTCCAGCATGGGCTGTAATGCCAAGGAGTTAGTTAGTAACTCGTTAATATACTTTATCTTTCATATTTTTTCAAACCCAGACTTGTTAAACAATACCTGAAAGCCATTGAAAATAATAAGAGACAAAACCTACCTAAACTCAATGTTTACAATTAATTTCGATTTTCAGATTAAAAAGTATAAATTTCTAACAAAATCTGTGAAATTTTAGTATGAAATACCATATAAGAAAGTTTTTTGAGTCAGTCTTTCATATTATCAGTGTTTGAATAACTGCTTTGTAACTACGACCTTATCCATAATCTAAAAAAAGATGGAAATATTTTAAACTTGAGAATTTTTTTTAAAAAAATCGAACAGCTTATATTGCACATCCTTGAAAAATTCTGGACATTTTTAAAACAAAACTGTGTTATACGGATCAGTAATTAAAAGTTTTTTTTTCTGGAAACCGTTCACCAAAAACTTTTTTCTTTTAGAATAGAGGGATTCTACTAAAAAATGGTAAACTAATATTTGCATGAAACATAGTTAAAAATGATGTTTAAGGTATTTGGAGTTCCATAACAAAATTACTAAATTTAGTTGATAAAGATGAAAAGTAATATAATCTTCTCATAGCTAACTTTCCAGGCGAGCGAGCGAGTTTTCCAGTTTAAATTTTCAGTAGCTAAACTTTTACGTCAACTCATCTGAAAAATTTTAAACCGAATAGATAGGTTTAAAAAGCATCAGTTTAAAATTATTGCAGAATGTAACATATATGAAAAATTAAAATAGTGTTTTCTTGAAGATTTTTGATTTTATAATGCGACGAAATGATTTTTTGAATGTCTACAAAGTATCTTACTTATTTTCGAACCGCTTCAGTCAACTGAAAAACAATACTAAAAATAGAAGTTTCACTGTAATTTCATTTTGAGTAAACACTTCCATACATCAGACTAAACAATACATAAAGCTGAATAGATAACGTAAAAATGTTCCTTCTGTATAGGAATCCAATAGAAAACCACACTTTTTGCCTATGGAATTGAGATGTCTTTATCAGCGTTTTTGGAAGCGTGGATCTATCAGCATTTTTAGACACGTAGACTTCTTGCCGGGAGCCATGATTCCTTTCAATTTTCCGAAGAACTCAAAATATGCTTTTTTTTACTCCGTTTTGAATTCGTTCTCAGATATAATTATACGTGCGTGCAAATGCATTATTTTTAAAGGATGCATACTAAAAAAGAATAAATTTGTCTTGATATCAGTATAAAGTGTTTTGTGAGTTCAAACTATTTTTTATCTGACTAATTCAATACAACTGTATAGCTCACAGATTGAATTTAGAAGAGTTTTTTTAGTAGAGCTATTTTGAAACCTTCCTGAATAATCTTTAATTTTACCGTGTTTCCTAGCATTAATATTTTTTTTTTCAAAACACATTCCAAGGCTTGTTTTTAGAGGATTTTTTAAATAAAACTTCTGTACTAGATGTATTTAATATTTAATTTATAAATTAATTTATTTTTAAAATTTCAGGGAAAATATATCAATAATTTTTTAACTAACTCAATTTGAAATATTATCTTGATGATTTAAAAATCCTAATAACTACCAATTTAGATTTTGAATACTTATATGCAGTTATCTCGGAAATATATGATAGTTTATAAATAAATATCAAACAAATACCACATTTTGGCGAGTTTTTTTTTCATACTCTTTAAATGGTAAGGACAATAACTATTGATATCAATGAAACATTTTGGTATTCCTTAAGAAATTATTTATGAGTCAAAATAAAAACCTTTAATAAAATCAGCCATTCAATAATTTACTATACTAAGGTGTCTGTTGCCTTGTGAAGGTGGGAGTGATATCTTTATTTGGCTCATGGAAACGAATGAGACGTTAGAAAAGAGAAATGGAAGTTTGATAGATGCGTCTTAAGGGTGCAGCTGAAGGTATAGTAAATGACCACACTGCAGAAGCACCACATGGGAAAGAAAGAGCTATACTATCAAAGACGCCCTAGAGTCAATTAATCCTGTTTTATTATATTTTCATATATATTGCTTGTTGTTCCTGTTCATAAATGTGCGATTGGGAAGCGAATGGTTTATGATAGAAGTTTATCTGGCAATTCTGGTTTCATTTCATTCTGGTTTTCTATTAGAACTGTTCATGTATGCGGCACGTAAAAGTGAGAATAAATAATGAACGGCTAAATGTTATAGTGCACCTTTATTAAAAGCTGACGCTAATTTTGAACCGCCAATTTTAAAAATACATAATTTTTCAATTATAAATTTTTAAGCTTTTTTTTTTTCTAAAAAGGAAAAGAATAGTTTTAGGAAATAATATTGTTAAATATTTTCTCTCAATCAATATTATCGAATCACAATTAACTAATAGATATTTAATATTTTTTCTTTATCATAAAGGATTTTGAACTTTATATTAACAGAATAATTTAAACTTTCTTTTTTCTCAAACTAACAAATCCCCCAAAATGTTAATCAAAATTAAAAGCTTTCTGATTTAAATTCTAACAAAGTTCAAGGCATTAAATATTAACTTAAAAGGACGAGTCATCTAAACAAAAAGTTTCAAAATATAAATACGAGTATCTCAATGAGAAATTCCAGTTCAGTTCTACTTAAAACAACTTAATAAATATTAAGTGTAAGTACAATATTCCCAAGTAAAAGTCATTCTGTATAATGAGTTTTAAACTAAAAGTTCAGTGTAACTGGGGGTCTGCACAATTTATTAAATAAGAGGAAATTTACATCGTTTTTAAAGCCGCTTTAAAGTGTACAGAATCCTCATTACATTTTAATAACTCCACCAGTGTTTATCCACCTTACAAGCACGACGTCCTTTTAAATTACAAACTACAAATAAACTATTTAAAACACAAATATTACGGACCAAACTTAGCTACACTTTCCCTTCCCCAAACCTCGCATTTTAAGATCCAGCCAACTCACATTAGCCGCATTTCTGAGGGCATTTTGAAAAATGGAGCTCCAACCTAATATCTTACTCAAGGCAGAATTTAATCTTTAAAAGAGAGTCCGCGGAAAGTTGCAAGCGAGTGTTGTAATCAAAATAGGTAAAAACCCCAAAAAATCTAATTTGCTCGGCTGCCGGCAAGGGATTCTCAATACACCGCAGGTGCACGTATTCAGAGAAACACGGAGCACGGAATATGAACATTAAAGTCCTTAAATAGCTTTCCCTCAGAATATCGATCCTGAATAAATGGCTCAAAAAATACAAACAACCGTGCAATTTTAAACAACCTAAAAGACGTCACCATAATTAAGCGGGAGGTTCATCATACGACTGGATGTAGAAAGTGCCTTGACTATCGTCGGGGAAGTCTTAGGGCAAATTAAATTTTTTTCCTTGAAACTTGCGAGGAAAAAATTATTTTCGGCACTCAAATTTATCGGTTGCCTTTTACCTTTAAAGATCATTTGTTTTGTTTTTGAATAATTGATGTTTGTGTAAAACTGGAGGAGAAACTAATAAGTTAAATACTTGCATTTCACTTAGGTTAGTAATGAATTGCCTTTAAGAGTTATTTTCAAGAAGCAGTTTTTAATTAGAAGCTAGGAAATGGCTTAATTTGGAACAGGTATAAATTACTCTTGAGGTTCCTTGGCTCGTATCAGCTCAAAGGAAAGAAAACGGATGATGAAATTCCTTACTTCGTTTTTATTTTTAGAAAGTTCAAAAACAGACGTAGTACGTTTTTAAAAGTTAATAAGTTTTGAACATGGAAAATGCAAATTTGTTTTAATAAATAAGCGTCAATGGAAGCAATATCTGAAATGCTTCTGCGAATAGGAAAAACAAGTTAATACTACGACTCTACACAAGCCTATGATACCAATTAAAATAAGCATGCATAAGCAAAAAAGAAATTTATCTAAGTTATGAAATTCACTGTTATTTATAATCAAAGGAATGCCACTTTATCTTAGATATTTTAAAGTACAACATTAAATATTTTAAAAATCGAGTTTGGTTAAATTCGGTGAGTTTTTTAATGAATGAGAATGACTTTTTTAAACAAGAACTTAATAACCTTGTAAAATACGTAAAAAATATCATATCTGGTGAGTGGAATTGTTTTCAACAAACTATTTCAGACAATTTCTGCGCAATAAATAAAAAAATCACCAAAAACAGACCAAAGTACATGTTTGGAAGTAATTCAATTTTTATATGGCATTCCTAGAAATAGCTTACATGAAAAATATTTAAATTTCAATTTGTTTCCTTTAGATATTTGAAGTGTTATTTTTTGTCCTATTTCTTTTGAAAGGTCTTTAATTTATAACCCCTTATTGATTCTTTAATCATACTAACTTATTTATCCACATTTACATATGTCAAGTTTTTCAATACCTAATTTGTTACTTTTTACTTCATGACGAATTGAATTAATTTTATTGCGAGGGTTTGTTTTTTCAATGAGGCACTGCTAAATAAATCGCGCTCTTTGATCTTTCATGATTTCAAAATGTTCTTGATGATTCTGCATAATTCCATTCGAAATATGCTTTTAGGGAATTACCAAAACACAAAATACCATTTTTTAAATTATTCTAATTAACCAGTCAAACACAAAAGTACTCCTTTAGAGGTAATAAGAGACGTTAATTTAAATAAAAATTCGGTAAACATATCCGGAACGAAATCCAGATACGCTCACTTATACGAAAAATCCTAAACGCAATTAAAATAATACATATTTATCTGGCACAGAGAACAAGTAAATCATCCATAAAAAGGACTGCGCTCTACGCAACAAAGCCAAAAGGTGAATCTGTTTACCCGTAGAATTTAAACGGGGCAGCAAATGAGCGTTTTTATTCCAAAACAACATCCACTTAAGCAAGGCTATAAACATCTCCTACTGCTCCACTCGTTGGAAGAAACGAAAATGAGATGAAATTCTAATTCCGAAGGGGGAAAAAAGATAGTATAAAAGAAACGCCTCAGCTGATTAACTCGAAGAAACAAGGAGCGTTTCAGACCCGAAATAAAAGCACCCTTCCTCCAAACAGCTGCTCGGTCTCTTTCCGCCTATAAAATAAACCAGTTCTTTGCTGCTGCAGAAAGGAAGTTTTCCATTCGAAAAAGTTTTAATCATGATTTTTTACACTCCCTCGGAGGCAGGCTCGAGAAAAACAAAGTTGGATTCCAATTTGAAGCATCATCGGTTTCCAAAGTAATTACCTTAAAATTCGATACTGATGCTTCTGAGAATGCGATTTTCAATCCGAATCCCGGTGTTTATTTATTCCGTTGTGACGGGGCTTGCGTTGCGTCTGGGAAAAATGGTAAATACGCGCTGTCTTGGCAGGAGTTGCCAGATTGGAAGTTTTTCTTTGGAGTGGTAAGGGCAGACGATATTTCGTTCGGAGCTGTCGAGGGTGAGTTGCTTCCAGGGATGGAGATGCTTGTTGTAGAAGAATTAAGATGTCAGAATCACCCGAAGGCAATTCGAATATTCGCAACATCCAGTGGAATATTTCTATATAGTGAGAAGAGCAAGGAACTTATTTTAGAATTGTAAATTTATGTTATCTACAAACATTGCATCATCAGTATTATGATGAGTTTCATAAGCCTTTTTTTCAAATGCCCCAATTTAAATGCAATAAAAATTAAAAATAACTGAAGACATGTGTTCTTTTATAGAGTAGTGTTTACTGTTATGATTTTGCGGTACCCATACACTTGTTTTATTTACCTAAAAAATAACTTCTAGTTAGTGTAATCCGTTTCTTTTTATTACAGACATTTTAAAAATATAAGAGTTAAGGTAAAAACAAAACAGGTTTTTAAAGTATTTTACTTCATGCGCAGTTATAAAAGTGAAAAGAAAATATGCACGTTATAAATTCCAGCGCAGATAATATTAATGACAAATATGCAATCTTTTTTAGTGAATAAAAAAATTAAGAATTAAGCATTTATATCATAAGCAAAACTTGAATTTGAGAATAAGATACCAATGGATGCATTAACTCTTTCATGAATAAAAGAATAATTTTTAACTGCATTCTATTTCCTAAGCAATTTACAGTAATCAAACAGACAGCAAAATCATTAAGGCATTCCATTTATTATTTCCTCAGTAATTATTTTCACTTAAAAATGAAACAGAATGTGGCGCAACGATCATTAGGGAAAGTTCCAAGACTTAACAGAAGTCACTAACATTCCAATTATTGACCTTTTTTCCCCTCAAAAGTCAGTGATTAGTGTGAAATTGCTTATTTTTGAGGTCAGATTTTATTTCTAATCTCGTTAGAAATGGTTTTTAACTCTTAATGTGTATGTTTCTTACATATTTCTTGTTAACTAAGAGTTTATAATGATTGAAGAAAAAAAAAATAATCTGAATGCTTTCAATTATACGTAAAAACTTTTATTTATTTTACTTCAGTTAAAATTTAAATAAGGAATTGTTGGGCAAAATAGGCATAATAAGGGGTGTATCTGTTTGTTTTTGTTTTGAAACAATATGTAAGCTTTGTAC
Organism: Tetragnatha montana; assembly: GCA_963680715.1. NCBI lineage: Eukaryota > Metazoa > Arthropoda > Arachnida > Araneae > Tetragnathidae > Tetragnatha > Tetragnatha montana. Next base: position 20,789,869 of record OY796680.1, on the reverse strand, counting down.
AGTAAAACGTTGAATGGATTTTCACTATAAAATGGACCAGTAAATTTTAAAAAATATTATTACTATACTCGACGTCACTACGCGAAAACAGAAACTGCGTAAACAGAAAGCATGTTGGGTAGCTAGGAGGAGTTTCGGTACGCAAATCGAGATAAAAAGACGCTGTATGCATACATGTGTTTTAAAAAAATAATAATATTTTAAAATTGATGTTCTTCATTTCACTCAAAATTCAGACACCGCGCTGGGAACTACTTTGTTTGTTAGTGACGTCATAGGGTCAGAAAACGAACGTTGCAGTATTAGTACTATAACAGTACTTTAAATTAATTTGAAAATTGTTTACTTATTATTTGCACTTGATTATTATTTGAAAATTTTTCTAAATATTTTTCTATAATTCTTGCATAGAAAGACTAAGTTTCCTAAACTGTATATTGTGGTTTAGTCGTGTATTATGAACAATTACCTCTTTATCTAAGTAACATATTCCCTACACCTACTTGAATCAATGATCCTCGAATAATAAAAATGTTGAATTCAAAATGTTTATAGACAAGAATAGAATAACCATAATTTATTACAATAACTTTAAATGATATCAATGTGTCTTGAATTACCAGAAATTTACTTGTTTTAAAAAATAATAAACCTTGTATGGAGAGTTTATTAGATTTTTTAAGTTAAAAGGTAAAAAAAGTTACCATGGTTACTTATCAGTTTTAATCTGTTACTAAAATTTGTTGCAAAATTAATTTTACCTTTTGTTTAAATTCGAAGTCGAAAATTTGTTTTATGAATAAAACTTGGCTTATTAACTTTTTTACCACATTAATCATAAGTGTTTGAAAATTAAAGAACCTAATTTTTATATGGCAATCAAACAGTATTTTCAAATAAACTTTTTATACCATAAAGAATGACCGGAGAAAATTATATTTCAATTTACACCGGATTCCTCACACTAATATATTTTGAATAATTAGAAATTGTGTGAGTTGGTGTCCATTCACTCATAGCATTTCATCATAGCTGAATAACTTGAAAGGGGTTGCGAACGCAATAAATGGTAATGTTAATTGTCTTTAGAATTGTCTGTTTGACGGATCCATTAATTATTCGTATGTATTATCTGAGGAGGACATATATTTGAATAGAGCCATTCACCACCTGTTAGAGTTTGAAATTCAGCTAAGTAAAATGGACTAATTAAAATTGGCATTTAATTTAAATGTCTTTGTTGTTTATCTTTGAAATATCATAAATCAATTATACGATATCAATGATACTTTATAAAGTATATTTCTATTATTGGATTTTAGAAACATTCCACAGCGTAGATTTATTAAATACAATATATCAGTTGTCGTTTCCATGTTAAGTTGTAACTATATAGATCCAAAAGCACACTATATAAGTATTATGTATATCAGTTTTGTAAACAAAAACTAATAGAATTGGTCAACAATAAAGCATTCTACTATGAATTTATTAAGTTTCAATCACGTTCAATCCGTCTGTTTCAATATTTAACTGCATATAGTTAATATAGCGTAATTTTTGTATAAATAGGTAATTCATTCCAAGTTTTACTTTTGCTACTTTTTTCAGATAATAGAAGTTCCGACATTTTTAAGTACCATTTGACATGAAGACAGGGAAGAAGGAACCTGGAAATAGAACTTCAAAAACTTTTGAAGATTAGTAATATTAAGGACAAAAACAAATTAAAAAAAATATTTTTAAGGTTGAATTTTGGTAAGATTTTAAGTCGTTTGATTAGTTTCTTGAACGTAGTATTCCCTATATTTTACGGATTGTGAGCAAAAAAGTATATAGTTTCTTTTTTGAAGGTAAAATCTAGGAAGTATTTCAGGAATTACTTAAGAATGGTTAGTTTAGAATTACTACATGCCCTGACATGGACTTTTGGGATATAAAAATCAAAGTAATCCAACTAAGAAATGTTCTAATTCTTTTCTGATTTACTCTTTTCGTATCTATTCTGATTTTATTATAATCTTTTTTCCCGAATAATTAGGGGAAACTAGGAATACTTGAACGTTATTTTAGTTTTTAATTTTTTTCACTGCACGAAATTATAAGAGTTCAGAAACTTTTTTACATGAATAATGGTATGTTTTCCTCTCACCAAATATTTTTTATTTGAAATCAATCAGATAATTTTATGAAATTAATTCAATTTTTTTTATAAAAATGTTTGTGATATGCACTCATGTATTCCCAAATCAAAGGATACATGATCCCTTTGTGGGGGATACTATTCATACTATTTCATACTAAAACATCAGACATTTTGTCTGAAATTCTACAAATTGATTTTGTATATGTTTTGCTGAGGTATCAAGAATCCCCAGTCTCCACTAAAAATACATTACTGGTAATAAAATTAATTTCATCCAACAGAAAGGGTAAATCTTCCGTAAAGTCTATATGAACATTTTTAAAGAAGAGAAATGCATCTTGCATCAAACACTTCTAGAAACTTAACTGAATAGTGCGAGAAAGACACAGAACTGGCCCAATGCACCTTCCTTCTTCTATGGAAGAGCGGCTTTAACACATATCCGTTAATAGACACATAAAGCGCACAACATTAGCAACAAGACATCCGAGCTATAACCTTCAATAAATCATCAGTCGCTGCAACTCTTCCCCTCTACAAGATGCGCCATTTGGCTCCAAGCACCTCCCGAGTCCTTAACAGTAATTACACGGACAGTGGAAAGGGCGAAAAAATGGACTTTTCGTGTTCCACCGTAAATTTTTCCCGCTGCTTAATATTTTATGGCTTCATAAAACGCCCTGGCGAGAAAAAGATCATAGCGCCTTTTTGTCCATTTAGAGGCGCTAATATAAGCCCACTTACGAATATTTGCTGGTGGAAGGGTCCAGATGTTTCGGGGAGTTAGCCAGTGAATAGGAGGGGTGTTTTAAAGCTCGGATGATGCCTCGACTGGGAGTGTTTGGGATTATGGAATGGAAGGGGGATGATAGATGAGGGAGGGATTATGATGTCGAAGATGTTTATTGAATGGAACAGTATTATTCTGGAAAGGGGTGTGGTTCCTAATTTCTGGAGGGTTCTTGATAGGGTATAGTGCGTATTTGGGTTTGACATAAACAGAATATTGGGAAACACGCCATCTTCATTTCCTTGTATTATTTTCACTCCACAGGAATGATTTATTAGTATTCTCAGATTGCCTTAACTAGAGACTGTTAAGCATACGATGATTCTCCTTGTTGCAGTTAAGTACCCATAGCCAGGCTTCCATAATAATTCAATTCCAGTGTACTCATTTATCCGACCTAGATAATTCATCTCTAAGTATTTAGAAAGTTAAATCCTCTTCAAATGTCTTCCATTTTGTTTTCACCTTACAAAGTGGTTGAAAACTTATGGGCATAAATGCAAGGGGTACTACCTAAAGATATTTTAGAACCACTAAGGGTCGCAAATGCACTTCTGAGACGCTAGAGTGCGGTCAAAAGTTTCAGAAGCAACGAAAGGTGGGTTTAGGCAAACGGTTAAGGGGTAGAAATAAAATTCCAGTCAAATCATGGCAATTATCAAAATTCATCAAAATGCGAGAGAATGTAACAAAATTATCACACTCTTGCCTTTTAAGGACGACCACTTAACGGAAAACTCAGTTTTTATAGACGTGTTAAACCCATGGTTATTGGAACTGGAATTTCATTCCTAAACCCAACCCCTTTATCCACACTATTTTAAATTGTGCCCTTGAGTTTTGAATAGCCCTGTAATTTTTGATGTTTTTTTTTCCTTCTGCAAAAGTTGAATTTAAATATTTGGTTTGGAGGATTTAAAATTTAGTCTATCTTTCAAAGAAAAACCCCTTCAATACATTGAAGATGGATTGTAGTATTCAATTAGTGACATTTCAAATATACTTTTTTTCAATAAGAATTGTACAGGAAGAACACTTTTTCTATAAATATAAACATAGCGTAGTCCAATTACTTCAAGTTAAAGAAAACAATTTTTTTAGCTAAATATAAGTAGAGTGACAAGTAAGAAAATTTCCAAAACATTTCTATATTGAAGTTAGGTATACTGGAATTATATCTCTCAATAGAATATTAAAATTACGCAATTTCGCAAGGTTCTTTACCGTCATCCAGCGCATTCAGTTCCATTAATAAATTCGGCGTTCAATTGGAAAAATTTCGTTCAAAGATAATCACCCAATTACTCGTTTAAAAATGCTCCAGAAACTACTTTTGTAAATTCGGACGAAATTTCCTTCGCCAAAAAAAAGTCGCCACTTCTTTTCGTGGCGTCCTGTCCACTTAGCGGAGAGCGTTAACGGAATGGGCGATTCTATTATTTCCGACTCACTAATTTCGAGCTCTCCATCGAAGGGGAGAGGCAGAATTTAAAAGCCAAACCATCCAGAAAACAAAATTTAACGAGACGGAATGAAATTAAAACTTTTCGGCGCTGGAAGTGTTTGGCGAGAGGCCTTTTGTTGTCGAGAGGCGGAAAACGCCTCGTGAATATCGCGTTTTTTGGGACGGAAAAATGAAGGGTGGGAGAGTTAGTAATTGGTCTGCCCGATGGGAGATGATAGCATCGTTTTGTTGTAGGGTATTTAGTGGGTATGAAGCTTGTAAATTCTCCGTATTGAATTACAGCTTTCAATGCCACTTATTAATTCTGAGGGGGTATGAATTCAAAGCTATATTTGGGCCGGGAGAAAATGGAAAAGAGAGTTGATTATTTTCAAAAGCAATTTTAATATTGAAATACATTTAGAAGGAATTTACATCCTTATATTTCGTTGAACATTTTATAAACTTTAATTTATTGTGTTCAGGAGAATTTAATGTATTTAATTTCTATACCCGTTATTAACAGCAAAATGCTATTCAAAAAGTCCTTGTGCACATTTAATCCTGTGAATTCTCTTGAAACTAAATATTAATGATTTTATTTAATTTTAATTTATTAAATGATAAAAGTTATTTAAATTACACGTCAGTTTTATACAATGAAACAAAATACACTCCAATTGATTGTATACGACGTGCATAAACTAGTCCACTCAAACTCTGCACAGCCAGTTTCTTTGTATGTATGATATATAGGATAATATATAATTTTATATCCCTTTGAAATAAACTTTTAAGTACAAAATAATCAGTAAGAAAGTTTGAATGCAAAATATGATTGATGTCCAATTTAAGATTATTAAACATATTTTTTCGTTAATTAGTGTTATTTTTGTGTTTTCAAAATAATATTTATGATTTTTATGCAATTATTAAAAGTGTCCCAAGGTGGGCCACTAGTTGGACACCTTGAGAGATTAAAACTTATTTTTTAAAAAATTTGTTATTATAAATTCCCCAAAAGAGATAATTGGTCTAAAAAAGTTTTTATTAGATGCACAAAGGAGTATATTTAATGTATTATAAAAATATAATTGTATAAAAAAATTAGAAAAATAATTTAACAAAAAGTGTCCCCTGTAACTTGAATTAAATAACGTTATTTAATTTGAAATCTCCCCTTTAAAAATTTATTTTCTTAATTAAATCTTAATATGGAATCAAAATTGTAAAAGTAGGCTTATAAAACTTTAGTATGCTATTTAAAATTCTTATTTATTTAATTAGTAATCGTAATAATGTATTCTTTCATAGTAAAACTAGACTGAATTATTCGAAAAGAAATCGGAAAGCTCTTATTCATTCGCCTTAACTGAGAATACATCTTTTGTTTGATTTTCAGAAAATATACATTTCAATCAAAACTAATCAGATAGAAAACATATGAATTTCTATGAGAATTTTTTACGAATCCTTACAAGTATCTTATTTCACTCGAAATTTTCAAAAATCGTTATATTTTTATACTTACACCCCCATTAGTTTGAGATCCTGTATTATGAGGACGAAAACTTGTTTACATACGAGGAGTATCAAATGAGGAGCTATCTTAAAAGGGAAAGTTTCCTTCAGCTTGGATTACTTCTCCAGTAAGTATTTCTTGAGCAAAACTTTTTTCTTCCACGGGTTTCTCCGAAAGCAATATCTCTATCTGTATTATTGCTGTAAAACATCATGTAACATCAGTTCGCTAAACCAGGCTGGCCCTCAAGGTATTCCTAAAATATAAACTAGAAGGAAAACGTATTTTTGAGGTTCACATAAAACCTTGAATTTGTGCATGTTTGCAGGCTCCGGGGCTTGCAAAAAAGCTTTGTGAAGAATCTTTAACATATGCTGTTGGTAGGTTATTATGGGCATAAGTTAGATTCAAAGTATTTGAATATTTTGCGAGAAATGAGTATTTGAGGAAAAATAAATTTTTAAAATATTTTACACGTTGTTTTGATCATTTCCAATTAAGTAAAGCAAGAGTATAAAATTCATTTATTTCATAATAAATCTGCAGTATTAAACTTCATTGTAACACTTCGTTTGAATTAAATTTTGCATATGGTAACAAAAATAAAGGGTTTTGAAAATAATGGTTACATGGTCTGAAGAGGATGCATTTTTTACCTGCCTAAGGATTTGCAAAACATCCCCTTATATGTTATGTGTATGAAAACTTAGATCCTAAAATTATACCATTGAAACAATATAAAAACATGTAAGAAGAACATTTCCAATTTTATTACGTGTAGGTATAGGACATGTTACATAAAAACATTTACTTGGTAAAAAATGTCAGTTGTCAGGTGTATTTATTACCAGTCTAAAAAATGTTATGGTATGAAAATTTCGTTTTCATTACAAACACAAAGCACAGTAAGAACTCATTAAGAAACACAAGTATACTATACAAAAAAATATAGTATCTATTTATTTTTCATTTAAGGAAAATCAAGGTTTTGACAGTTGTCTTGAGTAGTTGTATAAAAGTAATTGAGTTTTGAGAAAAAGTATGGCGTAGTTTATGATAAATAAATATACCAGTTTTCTTGGGCTTCAAACCTGTTGTTGGTTTATGTTTGAATATAAAAATATTTTTATTGTATCTATTTATACTTTGAATCCAAAAATATTTTACAACATTACTACAGCATCATTCGTTAACAAACCTTCTAATTTTTGTTACATTTTGAATATACCAACGATTAAACTTAACTTAAATTTACATGTTGTTCTAAAATTAGATAGGGTGGATTTGCGTTAGTCAGCTTGAGATTTCTCTAAAGCATCATTGACACTGAGGAGCACCACTTCTCCCCTAAAATCCAAAACTAACCAGCTCCATCCCAAATAAGAGACGAAATCATTATCCCGTGCTAACTAGCAAAGCAAATCAATAAACCTCGTCATAAATCATAAGTGCACCGACTTAAATTTAAGAGAGCTCAATTACGCTGCCTAAAATAGCCCCACCGCTTTGTTGAATCTCAACAAGCCGTGTCGAACAATGGGGAAACCCCGCCAAAGAATAGAACGAAGCAGAAGGATTTCAATTGTCGTCAGCAGGGGCCGAGGGCCCTCTTTTGATTTAATACCGGAATAAAAGTAAAACCCGGAATCGCGCAGATTACAGGCCACTATTGAAATCGATATATCCCCCAACAAAATTGGTTCTCTTGTTAGAGGTAGAAAACTTGGGCGAAAATGTCTTCTAATTGCTTTCTTCAAATAGCTGGTTCGTAATCACCCGAAATTCGACTCCGGGCAATTTTGTTTCTGTGGGGGAGATTTCTATACCTGCGGAAGGTGTCATTCATACCAGGCATGTAAATGAGTTCTCTGGTTAAACAAGGGGAGAGGGCAATTTTGCGAACACGTGGTCGCTATAGGTATTTAATGGCGTTACGGAGTCATGGAAGTGTTTGTCAATTGCATTGGTTCTTTGTGAATTGCGACTGTTGTGAGATGAAGGTGCTTAGACAAAAGCCTGGGAAACAAGCATTTTTCGGTGTTGTTCCTTGGAATGACGGGTGCGTTAATTGCATTGGTTCTCGGATGAATTCATTACCTGTCATGGGAATGTGATTTGAGGAATTTCAACGAAATATTATTATATTGGATACTTGATCGAAAGAAATATGGTCAAATTGTATATTCACTTTGAAACAGTTTCCTCTAAGACGAAGAAATAACGTGTAGTTTTAGTTAGGGGAACATGCTAAATTTAATGGAACATCTTCTAGTAACTCCAAACGGAAAAATAAGAAGTTATAAAATGAGTCATACTGTAATGAAGATCTATTAAAAGGTTTAAACAGAAAATAAAAGCAAAAATAATAATACGTAGTCACAGCAAACACCGTCTCATAAAGTTGTTGTTTCGAGACCAAAGCATTATCTGTATTATTGTTAGTAGTATTCAGTTCTTACTTTAAGTTCTTTGAAGTTGTGTGGCAACAGCCATGTTTCCAAAAAGGTATAAATAGAGGTGTCGTTGTAAAGATGGTGCTGGTTCTTGTAAAAAAAACATGTGAATAGTCGACGTTCGTTTTTATTCTTACTCAGGGTCTCATCTGAGATAGAGCTCGTCCAGCCCAAGTCTGGACAGTTGTATACTATCATAATATTTGCGATTGACATTTGAAGTCTTTTGTACTTCATAAATGTGATTATCATAGTTGAAGTCTCCCTTTTCACCTCTACTCAGAGAGGATTGTAAAACAGGCAAGATCAGTTGTAAGACTCTATGGATCCTTATGACTTCGTCGGGCACACAACACCAACCAAACAACCAAATGTGCATCATACAGTTTTTGTTTAGTAGTTAACCAACGACTTATTTATATTCAAACGAAAAGAAATTGTATGACAAGAAGTTATGAATTTGTAGATTACCAGTGCTTTAAAGCATGAAATAGTTCAAATTGCCACACAATAATACAGATGATCCTACGAATCTTTTTTTATGATTTGCTTTTACCATGGCATCGACCAACACATTAATTTCTTGACATATGGACACTATTTTAAATCTAAGGAGTTTTTGAAAGGGGATTTTATGATTACCTCATAAGATAAGACAATGATCGAAGCGTAACATTATTCGTGCTTATGATTCATTCATAACAGTTTTCTTATTCAAAGCCTTTTTTTGCTCACCTAACAAGACGTGAAAAACACACATGAAATCACCCATTATTTTCGCCTTAAATTCCTTCCAAAACAATGACGTCATAATCACCTACAAATTTCTTTCCAGATAACCGAGATTTAATAGATATTGAATACGTTCCAACAAAAACTAAAAAGAAGAGAAGACATTCCTCTGCGTTGCACTAAGTACCCAAGAAATAACTAGAGCGAACATAAAGTCCTCTTGGACAGAATCGCCAAAAAATGTGGATTCTACGGGCAAAAATATCAAAAATCCTACCGAAAAGTTTTGATTCCCCAAGGTCGGTAGTGGCCACTGGGCGTTCTGTCATCGATTTCGCGTCCAGAAATAGGATACTTGGCCCTGCTTGAGAAAATCCGACCCTTTTTTTATTCCTCCTTGCCTCAAAAATTTTTTATGTGAATGAAGTCGAGATAACTTGACAGTGATTTGCCAACAAGGGGTTACTTCAGACGTTATGTCAAGTGCCAGAAATCCGACAGAAAGAAATGTTTAATGCTATTTTAAATATGTCAAAACACGTTTCTTGAATTCATTCTTTCTTAACCATGCATTTCTGAGAATTTAAGAGGCTGTAGTTACTGAAAAGGGGTCAAATAACAAATAACGTTTGAAGACAATAACGAAGAAAAAAATTGTCTGTACACTGATGTGTATTTTAAGTCTAACTTTTGATTCTTCGATAAATATATGCATTTTTTAAGAGAATACTTTAAGAGTTTCGGATGAAAAGATGTTTTTTTTACCTTAATTTGTAGAAAATAATCCACATAAGGTTCTTTAAAAGTATGACCAAACTTTAAGATGATCAGTAGATGTAGATATAGTTAAAAAAATTAACTATAAAATATTTCGTAAAAATTCTTCATGACTGTATAAAAAATTACAAATTTTTAATAGCAGTAATAATAATAATTAATAACATCAATAATTAAGTCAGATTCTATTTACACAGAAATATCACACTTAAAATGCTTCATAATCTATTAGAAATTACAATTTTATTGTTGTAATAATAATAATGATGATGATGATACTATTATTATTAATAATAGAGTGTTTTCAGGTGACGTCACGACCAGCTATTTTCTTTCAACTGTTAACCTTTTGTAGGGCTTTGTTGCTAAGGCGGTTGCTAGGTAATGAGGTAAGGCGGTTTTTAGGTAAGGGGTCACGTGATTGCAAATGCTCCAATAGAAGAATTCCCCCGTCAGTCATTTTCTGTAACTGTTAACCTTCTGTAGGGCAAAAAAACTGTAACCTTCTGTTGCTAAGGTGTTGTTAGGTCTCTATATGGTCTCTATTCATGAAGCAACTCCTTTATTGAAATATACATTAACGGTATTCCTGAATTTCTTAATTATAAAATGTTTTCCGTACTATTAAAACCTATGACTAACTATACTAATAAATTATAATTAATTATATACTATTATATTCCTGAATTTCTTAATTATAAAATGTTTTCTATACTATAATTAAGACATATGACTAACTATACTATTAAATTATTAATTAATTCTATACTTAAAGTCAAAACCTGACTTCTTTTACTTTTCCTCCTTAAAACGATCTCAAAAAATATTTTTCACATTTTCTAAAAATAAAAGTGTCTAAGTTAGAAAACATAAAATATCTATTTTTACATCAAAAGATTAAAATACTAATTTCATTTCATTTTAATCTCAAATTTATTTATTAGAAAGGAAAATTATAATTATTTTTATTTGACATCTTTTTACAAGGACTTTTTAATAAATACCAAACAGTCAAAAGATTAAGCTATCACTTGAAATATCAGTTTACTCTTTTCACGAAAAGGACGAGACACTGAAATATATTTCCAATTTCAAAAGCAATCAAATTATTTTCAAAATTAATGGCTTGGTTCTCTCATTTCTTGTTGAAATTTGAATAAAATTCAATTTACGAAAATTTATTACGAAATATCTCAAGCTTAACTAATTAGATTTTATAAAAAAACTCCAACTTAAAGTTATTCAGAGAAAACAAGTTTAAATGTTATGCTTTTGAAAAATGTGCCGAATCTCCAAAGGTAGCATTTATTAGAAATTCAAACATAGAGTAGTAAAAAGTAAAATTTCAATGCTTGATTTTCATTTAAAACTTTTATTTAGTTGATAATGTCCTTTGGGTAAGGAATATGTTCCCTGAAAGTATGTTTTTTTCTAGCATTTCAATAAAGGGAAATTTTTATGAATACTTAATTAAATGTCATTACGCAGATAAGTTATTATAATTTAAGAAAATAATAGAAATTGTATTTTTGGCTATAGTCTGTGTAAATAAAGTATACAAGCAATTGTATACAAGTGATGAAATTTGAAAACAATTAACACAGCTACGATGTAAAATAAACCATGCTAGTAAGAATGGTTAAAGAGGCGTTTAAGAGAACACATTTTCAAGTCCTTAATTGAAAGAGACATTTACAAGTCCCAAACAGAACAAGCAACACTCTAACACTTAGCAATACTTGCAGCTTGTTACAAAGCATTCCATTTCTTTATAAAACAATGGCCATTATTAAAATTAAGTGCATTTAAATTATCCTCTACGTACAAGACGTCCAATGAATTCCGCCCGAACGACACGGATATTTTAGTGCGATAAGCCCCCCATTCACTACAAGTAAGCTCGACATTACAACGGATGCAGTGGCTGGGTAGAATTTTCACGTCATTTAACAGGGCATTAATTTCTCTAAATTCACACTGATCTCTTCCTCTATTCTGGGAAATTTATTCAAGCCCCGTTGTGCTTAAGTAATGAAACAGGAAAGAGGCCAGGAATGCTTAGAATTTCGCGGGTTTCTTTCGCGGGATAAGAAAAACAGTTGAAAGAGAATTCTTCGCCTTTTAGTTGGGGGATGATAGCTTTAATTGTATGAATATCTTCCACTTGGTGATGAAGGGAAAGTTGAATTCGAATGCGTGGAGGAGGATTCCGTTTTCCTTAAGTATCTGATACTTTGTTCTAATTGAAAGGGAAGGTGGGTGGGTTGGAATAAGCCTCTAATTGCTGTGGTAAGGTTTGATTAAAGTTGGGGATGTTTGTGGGTGTTTTGAAGCTGTTTGTTTTAGTGTAATTGAAAAGTGCTTCATTCCTTTATGATTTTACAACAAAGTGTTTAATTTCGTGTATGGTTAAATTTTAGCCCACTTTAAGATCATAGCGAAAATTTTGGTAAACATTTCTGTGTAAAAGTTTATTTAAGGATTGTCTGTTAATTTTTTTTAACAATCAGCTTATATTTATCACATGTACCTATAAATTAATTTCATACTTTAAATTATCAAAATTTTGAAAGAATTTTCATTAATTTTTACTCAATTTGTTTTTAGTAACCTATGTATACATTACTTTAAAGCATTCTTTAAAAAAAAAGATAAAACTAAGGATATAATCAAAAAAAGCTCGTACGACCTATAATTGAACATCCCAGTTTAAAAGTAGAGTTTTAAGTAATTAGTTCTTTGGTATCAATTGTTTATTATAAAGCTACTGTTAAAATCTAAAAGGGACAGTTCAAATGAATGTATGAAATGGATATTTTCCACTGTTTTCACTATATCTAGGTTTGTTCTTTTAAAGATTTACCATCAAAACGAATGAGAAAATGGCATTATTTAAAATTCGCATGCAAAGATAAAAAATACTCAAATGAGTAATTCGTTAACCTATTCACAACTTAGCTTTAAAACCAACATTTCTCTGTAATCAAGTTTCAGTCCCCATTTGTTTGATAATAAATCTCAATAGAAATACTCACAAAAACACCTCGAAGTTCTCTTTTGTCAATTTACCTCCCTCAAATCTGATAAAAGAAGCTATTCACCCCCGTTTTAAACGACTGCTCCAAACCGGTTACTCAATCATGAGATTTAAACAAATATCACCTCCGCTCCTTTTCTTTGCCACCTCTCCAGACTTAAATCCGACTATCCAATTTCTGCGAAAAGCGGATTTTCAATTGCCTCCAGCTCCAGAGAGGGGATGTCAAGCCCTCCTATCGAATAACGATAAAATTTATAATTTGGCGGGGCGCGCGCTTATTACTCTGCGGACGAGAGTACTACCTACTGCAAACGATTTATTGTAGTTCTTCGTCAAGTTCCGGATCAAATATTAAAGGGCGCTTGGGCCCGCTAAAAGTCGAAATTAAGCCCGCCGCCGCAGAGTTTCCATTAAATATGGATTTCGTTTGGAGGGATATTGAGTGCATCATAAGTGGGATCTGGGGTTTGAAGGGATAATGTTCGGGATCCGGCTACACACACACTCACCTGGTCCCAGGGTTTGATCTAACCGGGTATGGATTTCGAATACTGGTTTTGCGATTTTAATTTTCAACCCTTCGAATGGACGGGCTGTCTCTTAATGAAATGACTAACGGATGGAATATTTAAGAACGGAGAAGACGGTCTTAATTGAGGTAAGAGATGAGAGTAGTGGAGGAAATGTTTCAATGCTGAAGGCCGTCTTATTGAGTGGCTGTGGAATTTTCGAGTTACACCTTACTAAACAAGAGTTGTATAAATCAAAATGTTAACAAATTCCCGAACAAACAGCCAACACTTAGCTTTAACTTTCGATGTAATTATTAACGTTATGTAAAATCTATTAATATGATACTTCCGTTGAACAAAAGTACCAAGATAAAAAAAAGGCATTTATAATTAATGGAACTCCAAAGAAGATTTTACTGATTAAATGTCACTTACAAATACTAAGTTAGTTATTCATGTATGAAAGGACCTACATGCTTCATCAACTTTTTATAAAATACATATTTCTATTTTAAAAAAAAACCCACAAGTTTTTTGTATTATGTGACCACCCATGAAAAGTTTTGGGACTTTGAATTTTGCACCCAACTAAATTCATTTAATTTCTTATTTCTTTAACTTTAAAGGGGATTTAGGTTAAATTTATTATTAACTTATTATGGTGAAATCCACTAGTTTAAGAGAGAAAGTTTAAGACTTAGGTACTGTCTGTATATCACAAGATTAGCTCTAGCTTTCGTTTATATTTCTTATATCCATTTGTATAGTATTGTTTCTATAGCAACCGACACAACCAGGTACCTAGCTCATCTTGTGGTAGACAGACAATATGTCATTCCGAATCGTCTTTAGACTGTCTACCACTCTTAAAAGCTTTCTATGAATACAAATATTTTTTAACTCCCTGGAATATAAACTTTATATATTAAGATCATAACATTTTACTACAAGAACCAAACATCGATAAAGGAAAAAAATATCTTCAAAATTTAGATAAATAAGCTTGAATAAACATCACTATTTCATCCAAAAGTATTATCCATCATTTTTATGCCATAAACAAATTACTTAATTTTTCTTACCAATAACTTAACCTTGAAATTAAGTGTTTCATAAACTCTGAGAATAAATTTGTTCTAATTTCTACCTAATTTAGTTTGCTACCTCCATTTTTGTTGATTAATTTCTTGTCTTAAAATTCTGAAAGCAAATCTGTCAAAATTATCCCTTGCAAAAAATAACAGGAACTTTGCGTGCGGGTGGATACATAAATAATTATAAATGAATAGTAATGAAAGTAGTATTATAGGGTATTTTTAGCACATGAGAAGATGAGACATAAAATACCCATTTACTGTGAAAAAAGGGTTTAGTTATTTGGGAAAGGCTTTTCAAAAATAACCCTATTATTCTTAATCAAAGCAGGTAATTATCAATGCATAAAGCTTTAAAGTTGCTAGTTCTTTTAGCATAAATGTTTTTGGAAGTTCTGTGATTATTTTGTGTATAATGAGTGATGTTAACTTTATGACTAAATGAATTAGAAGTTATTTAAACACTAAAGCAATATGTTTAAAAAGAACTAAAAAAATTGGACTGCGTTTATCATATTGAAATTTGAGTATATTTTTCAAGATCTCAAAGGAATATTATTTTGGTAGGTACACATACCTAAATAATCTAGTGTGTAAACAGTATAATGGTATTAAAAATACCAGGAAAACAAAGCAGCATACAAAGTAAAATTTCACGAGGGTATAATTAAAGTAAATAATTATCTAGAAAGCCATAGAGTTTCAAAATTCTTATCATAAAAATTTCTTGCATTTTTTGGTATGATTATTCTAATTTAAAATATAATTTTGATATACAAGTAAAACTGAAAGGTATTTATACAATTTTGAAGAGACTATAGTTTAATAACCCAAATCTTCCTAAACTTAGCCTTCAAAAAGTTGCTCTTATTACGGGTGTTAAACTGTCAATATATTATTTTGCAATTTTTTTTAATTGAAACGTTTTCAATAAGCTATCAGCAATGCGATTATAAAGATATATTTTTTGGTTTCCTTTTTGAAAAAACTAGTTTAATTTAGTTAAAGATAGTTTATTATTTTACTGCAATAGTTAAATTGAATGTATGTGTGTATTTTTTATCTGAAAATTCTCTAAACACAACCAAGGATATCCAAATATTACTGAAAAAGAATTATTTTAAAATCAGTCTTCTAATAATATTACCGTTTTGTTATAAACGCACGTCTTTTTAGAAACCGCCCACATTTTACCAGTTTCATTATCGCTTCAAATCTCGAGTATCTAATCCCATCAAAACCCCTCCCCCGAGCCGTCCAATAAACACCCCCAAAATTGCCTTCTTCTAAATCCACTCCTGAGCACCGCGTGTTAAACTCAATTTAAATACCAGTAGAAGGTTCACTTCAAGGATTCAGCTTAACTGGGAGTACTTCCAACGCGTAATAGGGCCCTCTTCCTCCATAGTATATACCTGTTCTTAAAATATTTTCTAAAATATCTTTCACAGAGGAAGGAAGACTTGAAGATTGTTCAATTCCCAACTGGGAATATTCTTACTGATCTCATTCCCTACGCGATAAGAAGGCTCAATTTTCTCACGTATTTTCTTTATTATCTCACCCTACTCCAGGGAGAGAAATATGATGACTAGGCTCCACCCACCGGCTTCCGTTCCGAGAGGAAAAGTACATTGTATCCAGTGGCCCTACAGGATATTGTTCTAGGAACTGTGGCCTGAGTTTGGAGGGCCCTGAAAAGTTTCCGGGCTTTTCCCCCCGGATGGCAGAGGGGTGAGGAAAATTCGGGATGATCTACTGCATCCGATTCTAAGGGAATGGATTTGGGATTTCTCTCCCGTTCCGGGAAAAGGGAGAAATGGAACCAGACTGGAGATTTGCAAGACTTATGTTTGGGCGCCGGAGCTTCGGGAGAGTGTCTAATGACGTGAAGGTTTAGTGTCAACACGCTCTTTAACCATGTTTTACTGGCATTTTGCTTTGGAATTCCGGTTTTTTTTTTTTTTTTTTTGGTTTTGGTATTGGATGAAAATAATTTATGTATGTAGAAAAAATAGGTATATATTATATATATTTTTTTAATTTGCTGCATTGTATAAAAGGTATCCTATTTATATCAAAGGGGAGAAAAATCTTTTTATGCAGATTTTTAAATGAAAAGAATTCATGTACGCTGAAAATAGGAATATAATGAAAAAGTTTTCATCATTTTTAAATTAATGATTATTCTGAGTAAAACCTCAACGTTCAAAAGTAATCATGATTTTTAATTGAAACCAATAATACTCAAAATCCGATCATGGGTGTATTAGCCTCAAACAAGGCCCGATTTTTGCGATTTTACTCAATATTTAATCATTAAATAAGGTTTTGGCGATCAATAGTGATCATTAAATTCAAAACCTCTCTGATAAATACTGGAAGATATTTTTGCAGTTGGGAAATAAATAGTTTTTTTATTGTGGGAGGATACTTAACAGTGAATTTTAAAAAATCTTTTAAAAAGTTTGTACTTTGTGTTCAGGTAATTTTACATTAATTTAAAATACCAAAAAGACAAGAATATAATATGCAGAACTTTTTTTACCTCAAGTAAATTTTGACAAATGTTTAAAGACCAAACATTAATTTAGTCAACTTAAAGAAATATAAATTTTGGGTAAAAATAATCATTAAAAAAAATATTTTTTTTTGAAGGTCGTGTAAAAATATTCCTAGTTCGATTTCTTAAACATAAATCTCTAAAATGAAAGCTTGAGTTTGATTCTAGAATAATCTGGAATCAAAAATCAGCTTTTGAAATTGCTTTTCTTTCTTCAAGTCCTTTTTGACGCTAGGTATAAAATTTACTACAGGGTTTGAAAAGATTGATATATAAGCTTTAGAATTTCTTAAAATTTAGCATCGCTTTTACTGACTACTTCTTTAAGATATATTTTTTCTTGTCATAAGTTCTTTCTTAAAAAAATACAAATACTTGTTAAATGATTTTTGATTCACACTCCTTTCTCCTAGCGTAGACAGTAAAGCTATAACAGATGGTGTAATATATTCTGGTTCCAAAGGTGCATAAACCTAGTTATTTTTAGCTGTATGTACGTAATGGAACTTTAATGGCAATATCGTCTTTAGAAACTTATATCTTCGAGTATATTTTATGGATCGAACAATAAGACTTTAGAATAAAATTTTGAAAACGTTTACCATGTTATTGTATTCGTACAGTTAATGCTAAAACTAATGTATTATTCCCTACATACTTACATATAAATAGATATATGGTGTGCCTTTTATAAAAAGGCTAAAGATATATGGTTTAAAAATTGTTTTTTAAAAGTTAAAATAAATCTTTGTAAGTGAAATACATATGAATTTAATCCGTAATAAAACAATACAATAATATCTTTAGAATGCACAGCACACTGAACAGATAATTAAGAACTAACTGATAGTGATTTCATGTACCCTGATAAAATGTGATTGAGTTTCACCTCCTGAATATATTATATTCCCTATAAAAAAATACAAAAATTTAAATTATTTCTACGCTTTACTGGATTTTTAAAAACACATAGATTTTTAGCCACAATTTTCCCCGCCTTAAGAGAAAAAAAAATTGAAAGGCGCTAATATTAACTACTTAATTAAACTACCTCAACTTATACTGCAATTTTAACAAATTAGGTGCTTAATATGCATATTATATGTAATGAAAACTAAATCATATTCAATGCATACTAAAGCTAACCAAACTCCTTGAAAAGTAACCTCATTTTAAGAGCAACTTTTAACATCATTGAGGGCTATAAATTTGATGTAACGAGGGAACATCCTTTTTAAGCTTTAATCCTTGCGTAATCATGTTTACCATTATCACGTTTCCAAGTCCTTCACTCAGTTCATTCAGCCTCGGTCTTTTTAAAAGGCTTTAAATTGTGTTTGCCTTTAGGTGGAAGCAACAAAGCTCTGAATTTAGGACTCCCTTGTTAAATACCTCCGAATTTGTTACACTCATTTAGAGCTGCTTTAAATTCATATAGAACAAAAGAGTAACGTCTAATGTTGCTCGTAGAGTTCCTTTTGTTTGTTATGTCTTAAGAATGTCTTTTAAAAAGATCTCTTGTACAATGGGTTGTTTGAAGAATCCAGAAAGAAGTTAATGAATTTTAAAAGCCGTTTTCATAAATTTAGTTGTTGTATATGTAATGAATTGAAAGTTTATGATGAACCTGTTATTGACTTTTTTTTTATAGCTTAATAATAAATTTAAAAGAACTTTTTTAATCGTACATCTTAACTGATGTCATTTGTCCTATATTATAATACAAAAGTCATCAATTATCCATAGTTTATGTTGCTTAAATCTTTAGAGCAATTGGGTTGGTTTTTTAACCTAAAATCAATTTTTTTTTTGCTCATAACTTTATATCCTCAGAATAATTGAATCGTCGGTTTGAAAAAGGGAATGAGTACAAAAAAGGGGCAAATTGACTTTATGTCCTCAAAACTCGTCTGGAGAATATTTCCCTTCCCTTCAGAGCCATGGCAAAATGTGGAGGTGGGGATATATGGTGGCGGAATTTATCATCCATAAGGCTTAAGTCGGACTCCTGCCATTCATGAGCCTCACTTTCTCAGGAGCCGCACCCTCTTTGCCTTAAATCCTGTACTTTTTTGCGGATGGAGCTTGGGTCTCCCAAGTGGCATTAGAAACAACAACAACTACATACATTACATAAATAGATGGGTTTGGGAAATAGTAATCACTAAATTAAATGCATATTCTCCTCATTATACCTAAGTAGCTCATACCTAATACCTAGTTGTTATACCTAACTCATATTAAGTTGTTTCCATTTATTCATTCGCTTTTCAGTCCTCCTGTAATGTTTTTAACAGTTTGGTATCAAGCTCAGAATTTGGAACTTGGCCTTCCATTGAGTAGTTTATCGTTTTCAAAACTGCATTTCTTGTTGCAATGATAAATGATGATGTATTAAATGATAAACTGACTAACTTTAATGTTGGTACCGGACAGCAGATATATTCCATAACTTCAAACCCCCCTCCAGAACCCCTACCTGATGCTCTCCTCCCCACTTGCACCACTAGTGCTCCCCTCTCACCGAATCGGAAGCTATCATCGGTTGATAATTTATTCATCCCGCGCCATGATTCAAAGAAAGCGGGCAAGATAAACGACATGCCGGCCGCCTGGAGATGAAGACGTTCGGCCAAGAAATGAATGGGAGAACTGTCTTAAGGGGAAAACGCCCTGCTAAGAGATTAATCGGACCTGCATATATATTCCAGAAATGCCGAGAAATAAAAAGGGAGCTCCTGTGTTCCTTCGTCACGTTCGGGTGTTTTGTCCGGGTCCCTGTTTTTTTATTTCTTTACCTTTTCGTACACGTGATATAAATCCTTTCTTACTATTGGTCTCTAGGAAACAAGATAGTGTAAGAGCTTATTTATAATGCAGGCTTGGAACACGCTGGATCTTTCAACGCGTTTCTGTTCCCCCGCCTGATTTAGTGGTATTTTTTTTATGTTCCAAATCTATGCCATCACCCAATCATGAAAATGGGTAGGTTTGGAATTGATTGAAGAAGTATCCTATACACTAAGGGGGAGTTGATACTAACTGAGTTGCTATTTTCATGCACGTCTTTGGTTTAGAATTATATATCGGAATTACAGTATCGAGGGCCAATACCAAAGTGCTCGAATAGAAAAAAAATCATGTATACAGAATTGTTTGAAACTTTAAAAGTAAAGGAGTGGTTTTTGCTAGTTTATGGTGAACTTGACCCTATATATTTTAAATTTATCTTATTTGGTTCAAATTTTCTAAGTTTTAGTTTCCTGTTCAACAAAACCATTTATACAAATTCCCAATGATTATTTAGTTCAATAATTAATTTAGTTTAATTCACACCTACAAAAAGTAGTATGCTATTATTATTATTTCTCTTTAAACTGTGTACGCTCGATATCATGATGACACGACTGTTTTATTATATTATTTTTTTACCTTGTGTGGACAATGGCCAGCTTCTAAAACTCACCTGCAATAATACCCTCGGGATGACGGTATGATTCTTTGAGTCCCTTTGTCGGAATAAGAGAGACCACCCTGTTAGTCCGAGAGAAACATCTGGTCTATGATTCTTGTTGCTAACCGATCCCAACTTGAGAGAATCATGGTGTTTTGTTTTTGCAATGCAATGATGAGAACAGCTTCTTATCATCTTCGCCCGCCTCCAAAGAACCTAAGTCCCAATAGATCTTGTAAATGAAGAGATCTAAGTTCATTAGTATTTCATAATCATTTACTATAGTAGCTATTTGTGATGTTTATATACCACACACATTTTAAAATATTTTTATTTTTTATTTTCTTTGGAGAGGAGTGCTAAAATTCGGTTTCCTTTCTATGTATAACATATACAATACAATATCCAACATTACAATAGTAGTATTTATGAATCATTAAACTTAATGATCAAAATATAATTAATTAATCAGCAAAGAAGTGATTGAAAATATTTTTTCTTGGGATCTAAGTTTTATTGAGATATTTGGTTTGTTAAAATTCAAATTGTTTTTTTTTTCAATTAAGTCATCCATTTGAGATTAAAAATTAAGCTATAAGCTATTTGAAACAATTTATACGTTTATGCTAAATTTACGTAATATCGCCTCGAAATTTTACATACTGTGAATAGTAAAACTTTGCAATGCTTAAAACGTTATAATTATTAATCCAAAATTTGTCAAAGGAAAATACATCAAGCTAATGTTTTTATTTTTTCCAACTCCATTTAATTTCATCAGTTTTAATTAATTCATGGTGGTATTTTTCAATTGTTTAAATTACGGAACATTTTTTAAAAATGCGATTAACCTTTTAATCCAATGTTTTAAATGCAATTTAATATTTTTCCTGAATATTACATTAATATTTTTATTCTGAACTGAATAAAGCTCATACATTTACTAAATATTAACGAACGAATCCTCTGTATGGATTCTTTCATTCCAGAATGCTATTTAAATACTAATGCGTTTAAATCAATTACCTTAACATACCCAAAAGTAGCAAAAATAAACTAATGATGAAAAACAACATTAACAATATGTTTTAACTAAATCAAAATCCATGCCAATATTAAAAACCTCACTTCAGTCTAAGTTATTTTTAATCGACTTTATAAATGCTTAATGTCCTATTAAACTCTCCAACGACAGAGGTAAAAATAAAAGGAACTCCAGGAAAAATTTATTTCCAAAGCGAGTTCTCAGCATGAGTTATATGAATCAGATTAGAGAATGTCTTCTTGTTTTTATTACTTTTCACTTTATGGATTTCTTAATCTGGAAAGATTGTGAATGTAGCCACCATCAGAAAAATGTCTAAAATGTATTTCCAATATTCAAATGCCATGTGTGTGCTTTCTGCTCTGTTTAAAAAATAATTCTAATCTCGTCTTTACTTAAGCTTTTAAGTGTTTTTTTACGCATGTTGTTCGATTTAATAATTCAACTCTGAGGAATTAGTGGTTAGATTATTCATTCGAATAACTAAATTCTAAACATACTTTTTTGTTAATGAGAATACTTAATGTCATTTTAGAGGAAAGAGTACCATAAAGCAGGTAATACTAGTCCATAAGCCCGATTCTATCCTATTTCTATGATCATAAAATGCACTCTTAAAAATTCAAGTTATTATACTGCTAGACATTCAGAGCGTTTTGAATATCTTAGAAAGTACATGAAAATTAGGAAAAAAGTGCTATAGACTCTTCAAGTAATAAGAAGTTAAAACATTGTAAAAGGAGATTGCTTTTTGCATCAAAGGAAAGTTATCAGTTAATTTCATGGAATAATTAGAACTCGCCCTTTTACACTAAATAATTTGTAATTTTTAATGAATAATTTCCGCTTATAATTATTTAATGAAAGATACAGGAATGCCTTCTTACATGCTGTATTAAAACTTGTTATTTTTTTATATAGAAGTTTTCAGTTCTAAATCAGTAATGTTGCTTGTGTTAGCTAATACGTTACAAAATTTAATGTACTCACATCTAGGCTTAAAACACTTTCCTTGGTAAAGTTGAGTTAAACCGCTTATGGTATAAAATACGTTTTATTCAAAATACTGTGTAAAATGCTTTAAATGAGTTTCAGATTAATCGATAGAGGTTGCTTTTATAGCAGTGTAAATATAGGGTGTCCTATAAAAAAGACTGACACTTTTTAAAAATCAATAACTAATAACTGGACAGCTAAAACAGATAAAAATACGCCGTTTGTTGCATCCTACTCATGAGAGCCTCAGGATCAATATGCAACAAGTTACTTATTTTTATATTTTTTATTTTTCGAGTTATTATGTATCGATTTTTAAAAAGTGTCAGTCTTTTTTGGGACACCCACCCCAAATCACGAAAATATCCTGAATAGAAAGAAAAAACCTTTTCAAACAACAGAAGTAAAACTTCCGTTATTCAAAGAAAGCATTTCGGAGAGTGAAACCTGACTCTTAACCGTCTACATAAATCTAATATCTCCATATATACCCCCACAACTCCCTTTGTCTTCCGCGGTACTATATGATACTCGACATGGCTCCAGCGTCACATTGAATATTGGTCCTCCAATCTGTCCCTGTTCTATCCCAATAGCTTCGTGCTGCACAGAGGACAATCCTAGTGCACACACACGGGGTCCTTAAGCCCCTGTCCAGGCTGTGCATTCGAAATGGCACGCGGGACATTGCCTATCACAAGTAGCCCTGCCATGGAGCTTGGCTAAGGAAATGATTAGTAGCCATGCGCCTTCCGAGTTACAGTCGTGGCAGATTTAATAGTTATTTGCGCATATTGAGTTGGGCGCAGAATTTAGTGGAGGTGCTTAACTCTGCAGGTTTGCTATATTATCCCGACTTGCATCAGCATCCGATATTTATTTGATAAGATATTCGTGTGAAGTTTTCTTTTTGTCTTTGAGGGTGTTATTTTGGGTTTGGGTAAGTGCCTATTCAGAAACGGCACTGGTCAAAACGAAGATAAACATATCGATCAATATAGATTTTAGACATATTTAGTTATTGTTTTAGGTATAAATGATGATGATTAATTTAGGTTAAAATAACAATGACATCTGCTCATACAAATGCATGTGATATACTTGAATTTGTTTAAAAACATAAGTAGATGCACGAAACCCCGATTTAACAGTTCCCCTTATTTACCATTTTCTCGCAATTAAGATTCGCTAATCCCACATAACTTCTACATATAATATGAAAGCCCCTGACTTTACATTTTCCTGTATACAAAGTTTATTTTTCATTGATATCTAAGATGACGTTATATTTGGTTTATAAATAATATTTTCAATGTGCAATGGTTATTTTGTTCACTTCAAAATGCAGTTTACATATGATAAAGATAAGAAGATACAGATAAAAGAAACGAATCATTTAATTGCAATACTTAGATATTACTTTATATACTTTGATATAGCTAAACAAACTTATGAATAAATTATAAGTAAAATATTTTTGTGATACAAATTTAAATTTTTAAAGTAATTTTGACTTTTTAATGAACCTTTAGTCATTCCATTACAAAAAATTGAATTTGGAATGTTAAACCAGGTAAAATTTAAAATCAGGAAACTTTTTTTAAACAACCTCTAAGATGAATTTCGGGTTAAAAGATCGTGTACCTTTTCTTCAACAGAAAGTTGGATGCACAGGTGTTTTCTAATTCAATATCTATACATTTGTGTTCACTTCCATAGCGAAATCTCCCGTTTCATGCATTCAAAGAAACTTTTCATAAAATATGATTCGTCTGAAGCTCAAAAAACAGCGTGTTTGTGCAAACGCGCATTAATATTCTTGTCCTTTACGAATACCCTTTTTGAAACTTAGTCTCAAAGAATATCTTGAAAGAGGTCGGGAAATAAAAAAGAGGCAGCATTCATGAAAAAGAATTCCGAGCTCAAAACAAATTATCTTAACGTCGATGAAATTTAGTTAAAAGTAAGTGGAAGCTGTTTTTAAATTTTATGTAAACACGAACACAAAAATGCCCTTGTTGAAAACTATTCCCATTGAAAAGACTTAAAAAACCTCGTAATCTTTTTGAGATAAGACGTTTATATTTTAATTTAGTTGGTAGAGATAAAAAATAGTGATGAAAAACTGAAATACTCTTCTCCCTTTCATAAAAGAAGAAAAAAATGCTTCGGACTTCTTCTCCAATTACAAAAAATCGAAAAATTGAATATTAAGTGCACTTGAAAGCTGCAAAAAAACATCTTGGAGCTTGTGCGCATTAGGTTCTTCGATTTGGTTTTTGGGGTAAAATAAAGAAAAAGGTTAAAAGATATGATGCGGGATCCCCAGCGAACATCCCATTTTTAAATCTCTAGGGATCAGTAGTATCCAATTCTGGAAATTGATTGGGAATTTGAAGCTTTCACCCTTGAGATTTAATAAAATCCTTGTTGTTTCGTAATAAAAATAATCATATTCTATTAATATGCCAAAATAGCAGTTTTTCCATTTTGAAAGGAAAATAATATTTATAGTATTATAATTTCTGAATCTCCTTCAAAAGTTGTTTTTAACCAAGCAAGTAAGTTATGGATAATGTTTCTCCTCTTGCATGATACCTATAACATTATAAAAATTTGTTTAGAAAAGTCTCGAGCTTCAAAATCTACAACTCCACTTAGAGTAATGTCATACATACGTCATATATCTTTGAAAGTCAGTATATACAATCCATACGTGTATCGAAAATATTTTCCATGTCGAGTGCCTTGCAAAAATTGCCGGGAGCACTCAGTCACCCAAAAGACGTCTCTCCTCATTAAATAAGTGCAACGTACCCCATGCGTCTCTTTGTATGTACCCCCGTCTCAAAACTGGAGCATGGCGGAGTTCTGGAACGGAAATAGGTCTTTTGTGTCGACGGCCCGGCTGGATATTCCCTTCAGTACTTTGGACGTTGTCGAATTACTTTCTGTCTCTTTCTTTCAGAGGGGACTCTTACCCTAACAGCTAGTGACGACTGGGAAAACGGTCGAGATTCTTTCCTTGGACTTTTGTGCGCGTTTTTTTCTTTCTTTCTAGAGGCATTTCAATATTTCGAATAATAGTGGACTCTTGTAGAAGAGAGAGTGGGCGATATGCACTGTGCTTGGGAATAATTTAGATCATTTTAGATTTTAGGAGAGTAACGGTGTGAGATTTTATTATTGAAATTTTCTTTTATGAGCACTTTTTATGAATAAGAATGTTATTTATTATTAAAAACTAAATCACAGTGTTTTTTACACAAAAGTAATGTTCATTTAACACATATATAAATTCTCATGATTGTCTAATAAGTTTGTCTTTCACGGATAGTATATTGATCTTTCTATACCGATGGAAAGACGTTGTTCATATATTTTCATTTTCTTAGATTATTCCATCAATGTGCAAAATTTACTTTCAGGGTTATTCAATGTATATGTTATTCAAGATATAAATTCAAATTTTGATTATTTTATACATTTCTCAGTAAAAATTTATAATATATATACAGTTTATTTCAGAAAGTAGTCAAAAGCCAAACATGCTGTTTTAAAAAAATTGGGGTGCTTTCAATTTACTTTAAAAGCACCATTCTTGATTTGTATCTGCACTAAAATGTGTATTTATCTCTAGAGAATTGCATGCAGTAATAAATCAATTCTAAAAAATTATTATGAATGGTTTCTGAAATAAACGATTTGATTACTTATTGGTTCATTCAAAACATACATATGATTATAAATAAAATTTTATTGTAGGTTGCTCAAATCTTATAAAATATCCTTATTCATTTAACATATATTTTATAATTACTTACACCACCCAGCCTATTGATTTTACATATTATCTAGTATATACTTTTTTTCATTTCAATATGATTTTTTTTTTTTACTATTTTTTGTGAAAGACTTCTTGTCTTTACGTAATTCTTACGGATATATAGAAAGAAACTATACTTCACAGAAAAAAAGCTGACAAAAAATTTTTTTCTTTCGTAGATACGTATGTAACAAAAAACCTCCAAAGCATTGCAAATGAACTGATTCTGAAAACTTTTCCACTTTACGTTTAGTGTTTCTCAAAATCCTCTCCAACAACTAGATAATAAACACTAAGAACTACACTGTTTCCTAGATACCCTATTACATTTAAACTTCTTAACCATCAAGGGCGTGATTCTCCATTCAAGCAAACCTAAGAACCCGCTGTTCCAAAAAAATACTCTAGGGGCGCTGTAGTACGAATAAGACAGCGACGACCAAATGTACGAGGGTGTGTTTTATCCCGTAGTATTGACCAATTTGTAGGTGGACACTGGTCATCTGTTACGGCACGTCAGAGGAAGGGAGAGAAGGCCCTGATTCGACAGATCGATTGACCGAAAAGCGATAGAAATAGGATGGTGGCGATCTAGGGGCCATTCCAGTAACGCAAACCTGGCTTTAGATAGAATAGCGGAGACTCTTTATTCTGCAGTTGGGGAGGCATTTGGTCAATTTCTCTTCCAAAATGTTACTTGGAGTGTTTTTTTTCTTGTAGGTAAACACATATTTTGGAGTATTTTATTAAAAAATAGCGTTTGCGGTAAACTTGAGTTGTGGCTTATTAATTTAATACATTTTACAAGATTAAATAGAAAAATTGTATGTTTAAAAATAAAATATTTTGAAATTGGTGGATGATTTTTTTTCATTACAGCTTTTGTTGGTCTCTCACGGCAAATCTTGGAATCGGTTTTTAAAGTAATTCAAAATATAAAATATACCGTAATGATCAATAGTATTTCATTCATCAAAAGCTTTAACAACTGAATGGTATGAAAGAAATTTAAACCATTCACATGCATATGATAGAATTCCATATTGCGAATGACATTAATTGCTAAGATTCTGTTAATTTACGTCCTTAAATTGCCATGTTGATATTAATACAATTAATAAGTTCCCTCAATAAAAGAACGTTCTTTTGCTCGATAAAAAAAATCAATTAACTCCACAAAAGCTGTGAAATCTTTAGAAAAAAAAATGTGTGGGAGTATTTCCTTTTTAAATGCATTCATAATATGAGTGTGAATAGAAACTGTAAATTTGTACAGTAAGTAATAAATTTAGTGAATTTTTATTTCAATGAATTTGTTTCATGATAGAATGTAGACTTCTTACATGAAATATGTTGTTTTATAAAATAATTTTTATTCAGCTTGTGCTATATAAAAATACATAGGCATAATATAATAAGTTTAAGTATGTTAACTTTAATACTGTTACTTAAAACTTAACTTAAAATATTTCAAAGTAAAATATTAATTACGAAATTTAATTTTGTTTGTAGAGTTTTTTTCTTTGTAGTTTCTTTTCTTTGTAGTAGAGTTTGTAGAGTTTAGATATCTTTCTTATTACAGTCTCCTGTTACTGAAAATAAGCAAGTTGGGTTTTTTGTGTGGACGTGGGGAAGAAAATACATCTTAGTAAATAAAAGCAATCTCTGGCTACTCTGAAAAACTATTACATCCTACATCAACATAATTTTTAAAAAATGCAGAAATTGCAAGATAATTTAAGCAAAGTAATTCATTTTCTTTAAAAAGTCAAATCTTTAGAGAAACATGACCCAAATGTTTTCCCGAACTTTTTGTTATGAAAAGTCATTCTTTTCGGGGAAAAAAAACGCAACCATCAATAAAAATCAAATAACTCTAAAATTGTAGTAAAAAGCTAGAATACGAGACTTAAACTTCACAAAAAGCTAGCCACCATAAAGATTAGAGGTTGTGCTCATCTCGTGCAATTCAGTAATGAAAACGACCATAATAAAAATGAAAGAAAACCACATAGTCATTACCCTAGAAATTACAATTTAAAAAAAAATCCCCGTTTTTAGGTTAGGGATGAGTTTTCTATCCTCTGTATATTTTTTACGGTCGCGATCATCTACATCGCCAACTATTCCATTTCCACCAAAAGTTTCTCATTTTCTTTTCCAAAAGACATCTTAGAATACTTTTTTTTTTCCTTTTCGTTCTTTTTTTTTCTACTTTCATATCCAACATTTCTTTTACCGCTCCTCAGTAAAATAGATCCCGTGCTATCCTTTTGGAAGATATGATTTTTATTTCTAAGGGAATGATAGAAATAAAAGAAGTTTTGCCACAAAAAGTAAGTCAGCCAAAATCCACATTCAAACAATCTGCCGGATTCGTCTGAGTAGGAGTTTCTCTTTGCCTGATAATCAACTGCAGGGGGGACATTTTTGGGCACACTTATTATTAGATTCCTATAATGAGGCCACATATAGAGTACCTTTTTATTGATCCTATTCTAACAAATATTAAGAAAGAATATTCAATTAAAAATAAATAAATACCTTACTTTTTTGGAAGTCGGAAATATTTAAAAAAAATTTTTTATTAAAACCTCAAAGTCCTTATCTAAAAGCTATTGAATTTATCCTGGTAAAAGGGATACCGAATTAATTAATTAACGTACATATAACTACTGATTTTCTTCATATAAATAAGGGTTCTTTTAACCGTTCAAATTCAAAAGGAATTTTCAGGATGTTTTTAATGATACTTTTCACTTTCGAAGCCAAAATTAATACATTCTTTAAGCAATGGTAAAATAAACAAACAAATCTAAGTAAGATTACTGACTCTTAACTCTTCCAACTGAAAAAACAACTAACAAGTTTCATAAAAATATTCAAATTTTGAGTATAATCAACTTTTGAGTGAGAAAATTTGGAAAAAGAAGAAATTTAAGAAAAATTAAAAGTCACGATTATATTTGTAATTTATATCTTTCTTTGATATATTTTAGCAATAATCTTAGTGAAAAGAAAATATGGAAACTGAGTTTAACTGAAAAGGGCAATTTCCAACGTGGTTGGATACCTAAACAAATTTCCTAATAAATATGTAGTGTATATTATATTTGAAATACATATACTAAATATATATCGATTATTTCATATGTATCCGATTTTTATAAGTTTCTCAATTCTAAAAAAAACTTTTTTTGTCGACGGTTTTCAGAGAAAACCTTTTTAGTTACTGACCTCTATAACACATTTTTTGTATGAAAGTGTTGGTATTCTTTCGATGATTCCGAGTAAACTTTCGGAATTTCTAAAAACAAATAATTTACTTTAAAATATTTCCATTTTTTATGTTACGGATAAGGTTGCAGTTAATAGCAAAGCTTGTTAAACAACTTATTATCCATTCAACTACAACGGTCAATTGACACTATATTTTAAGATAAAAAAAAATTCTTTCACGTTTAAAAATGTACCTTAAAATACCCTCTCCAAATTAAATATACTTCTTCAAAGACTGATGAAAGTGTTCTAGCGATCTGAAAGGTCCTGCGCAGTGCGCAAGCAGTTTACGGGGTTTGAGAGATAGCGAGCTCTCTAGTAAAATAAAATGTTACGTTACAATGGACTCTAACCGCCTATCTGGTTCGAGACTTCACGGAACCAACACGTGACCTACAACTGAGCTTGCAATTGGTTACCACAGATACTACACTAATAGATCTACTAGTGTA
This sequence comes from Tetragnatha montana, assembly GCA_963680715.1. Lineage (NCBI taxonomy): Eukaryota > Metazoa > Arthropoda > Arachnida > Araneae > Tetragnathidae > Tetragnatha > Tetragnatha montana. The sequence goes on along the minus strand of OY796680.1, from coordinate 20,759,744 downwards.
GTATCTGTGGTAACCAATTGCAAGCTCAGTAGGTCACGTGTTGGTTCCGTGTGACGTCAGACGGTTAGAGTCCATTTACTTTCCTATTATAAAAAAAAGTTCAATTTGTAGTTTTACGGAAACATAAACAGTTAACTGAATACGCTCATTAAAAATCATACACTTTTCAAAGAAAATATTTTAAAGTGTCCCAATATTATTTAAATGAAATTAAAAAAATATTGTTTCTAAACATATACCATAGTTATTTAATTTTTCATTTATTTATTCATATAAATAAATGCACATTTACTATTTGTTTCAAAACAAACCATTTATTTCTTCTGATATTTTTTACACAGTTTAAGTTTACGTTTAGCTAATAATTGTGTTCGTATTTTTCTAATTTTTATATTTATTTCAAAAGGAAATAATAATTTATTTATCAACTAATGGCATCAGTAATTATCTGTTAAATGCCTTCCATAGATATATATATACCAAGGCTAAACTGGATCGGTTAACTGTGTTATATCAGGCTTGGACAATGAGTGAAAAGCGATGTTACGGATTATGTCTCTAGTGAGCCATACGTGGCCAGAGCCATCTATCTGTCATTCATGGCATTTTTTAATAAAATTGCCGACTCGTCACGCTTGAATTGAGACTCGCGCATGACCAACGATGTGGCAGTGCATTGTGACTAGTGGAAAATGACTAGTAGTGAACCTCCAATTTTATTTACACAGACTATAGATCATTAGAAACCTACAAAAAATTAGCGATCAAACAGAGCTGACAAATCGAATTTGTTTCCCTCTTCAAACCGAAAGATTCCTTCTCTCCCAAGATTTTTTCTCCGGGTGGCTGATTCTCAACTCTCGTCCATGCGAGGTATATGCCGGCCAAAGAGCCGAGGCAAAAAGCACCAAGAACCCAACCCAATCAATCAACCAAATTTCCTTATACGTGGCCAGCGCTTTCAAGCGGTAAGATCTGAAAACTTCCAGTAACGTCGGCTTCTTTGATCTTTTCACTCATTGTCCAAGCCTGATATAACACAGTTAACCGATCCAGTTTAGCCTTGTATATACTAACTGGATGGACTGCTCGTATGGCAACGCCCCGATAAAAATGCGACCAGTTGAAACTTTTGGCATCCATTTTGTTGGGCGTATGATTCCTGGAGGTCTGTGGTCCTGTGCTTCAGAAATATGGTTCACTGCTGCGTTGCATATAATTGCAAGAACAAGCAGGTTTTGAAAAATAAGAACATAAGCTTCCATCGGTAAGTACAAACTATTTTTGATGCTAATTTTAATGTTTTACATCCTTTATTTTCAATCTCGTTGTTTTGTTATTGATGGCTTATAGGTTAGGAAAATTGTTTATCCTAATATTTATTACCTTTACAAAACCAAAAACTTGTATCAAAACGTTAACTATTATCTTAGCCATCAATATTATAAGGCAAATTATGTTATCAGTTAATAAATCGTGAAGCTTAGTATTTATAATTTATAAAACAAGTGTGATCACCATGATTGTTTATCATTTCGCTTTAAGTGTAAGGAATTGATTGTTCCTTATGAACCAAATGATATTTTTTCACTACTCAGTTCAATTAAATATATATATAAATCTAGTTATCTTTTAAAACAATTTCAAGCCAGTTTAACATGTTTATAGTTATTAAAATTCAGTCAACATTCAAGACTTGTAATACTTGCATCACTTAATTTTTATCAACTTATTTGATCTTCCTAGAAAATAATAAATATCAAAATCTCCATAATTTGTGGAGATGTCATTGATGTGGGAGCATTTTCCAGAGTTGGATATATTAAAAGCTCAAACGTTTAAAAAATACATCTTTTATTTTAAAACAATGACATTCTTAAATTTTGAAAGAGAATTCAAAACAATAATAAATAAACGTGAATAAATGACACGCGCGGAACTAGTTCAATGGTGATTTATCGACGGTGAAGACGAGAAAACTCGTATATCTCCAAAATCTCAACTTTTCAGGAGAGCAAAAAAAACTGTTTTTGGGTGCCTATGACCATGGCCATGACACCCTATTTACCTGGTTACGACGCCAATTTCCAAGTTTTTGATTCAAACTCCTTTCTCTCTCCCTCTCCCTCTACTTTGTAGATTGTATACATTGTATTGTGATTGTTGGGATTGTAGAGGAACCTCTACAATCGATTTTAAGGCTAAAAACTCACTTTGTCAGCGCTGCAAACACTAATATCGGTGGAGTAGTTTGTAATAGGTAGGTAGCAATAAAAAACTCAATTTCGGAAAAATTGGAGATACGAGGTTTCTCGTCTTCACCATCGTTATGTGTTGTCAAAAATTAAACTACACCCAATGATGATTTTATTTTACTTTTACAGATTTCCTTTCAAAAGACCTGAGGTAGTAAGAGAATGGGTGAAGGCCATCCATAGAAAGGATTTTGAACCAACTAAATTTTTTTTTAAATTGTAATTTTAGGGGACATCCATAAATTACGTGAGGTGTTTTTTCCAAATTCTGGACCCCTCCCTCCCCCTTCGTGAGATTTAGTGAGATTTTGCTGGATCCCCCCCTCTCCCTCACGTGATATTTTCTCAATCACTTTTAAACAAATAAATTTCTTTGAAAGGCCTTTTTTCAGTCTTAATAGACATTTCACTTTCAAAAGTTTAGATACAAATAAGAGTGTTTAAATCAAAAACATGCTCTTAACTCCGCTGTTTTGACTAATCTGCTCCTTTTTTCTGAAGTTGTGTTCAAAAATATAAAAGAAAAATATTATAGAAATATTAAAGAAAAGAAATTATATTTTCATAACTAAAAGTTGACGTGAAATTTTAATTGACTCCCCCCTCCCCCCAGGTGAGATTTGGTAAGCTTTTGCTAGACCCCTCCTCCCCCTTTTTGACCTCACGTAATTTATGGATGTCGATTAAAAATATCTGTTCTTATAACAGCACAATTGATGCTGAAAAATTAGTTGTGGTAAAATGTGATTTTTTCTGATATAATAAAGATATTGTATTTAATCCTATTCCTTTCTTCATTGTAATATTTCCAAAAAAAACCCCACTTTGTTCTACATTTAGGTGTATTTTTTAGTACATCTGTTAATACATTTTAAGCTTTTAAATATCTCACCTTAAATATTTGAGGTTGTACTAAAAAGTTGAAGAAAACAACCTAATTTTGCTCATGATTTTTGAAAGAATTGAAAATTATCATTCCTGCTAATTATTTATTTAAAACAACATTCTCAAGATGCAATTTTCAGCATAAAATCATAAATATCTCGAAAAAAAATAAGTAAAAACAAACTTCAATAATGTTTCGATTCAACCGTCAATCTAAAAACGCCACTGAAAAACGTGTGTTGAGATTTTAATTAATATTTAAAAGGAAAGGGAGCTAATAAAATAACTAGTACACTATCTTAATTAAAAACTACATTGCCCTAAATAATCCATTTTTGAGTTTTAATTCTTCAAAACCCCTAATATAAAATTTTTAATCGCAAAACAACATGAAGCTCTATGGAGATCTGCGAAATTTCATACGCCCAACGATCTGGCAACAGCGGTGGCAACGGCTGCATTTTTTTACTGTTGAACAGTCTATCCAGTTACGTTAGTATATATATCTATGATGCCTTCTAAATAAAAAAGCCTTAATATGGGAATTATTACTAACTGTAAAACTTGTTTTAATTTGCTTTCCCTTTACATTTGCATTTGCATACCTTTTTAAATATTGCAAAACAAATTAGTACGCTTTTAAAAAGTTGGGTTATCTTATTGATAAAGTTTTTTTTATTCGTTACAAGTTTAAAAGATTAATACAATATTTATGGGGAAATTGACTGGCTTCAATGCTTTCAAATACTTTTTTTAACTAAACACAGACTATAGTTGTTTTCACAGCCAAAATTAAAGTACAAAATCCCAAAAAAGATCACTAACTTTATAATTGCTCAAAACTACTATTTTATGTGATTAAATTAAAGGTTGGATCAGTTATATCACCATGTTGGTAATCTTCCAACCAGTCTAAAAAATTCATATGGCTCCCTAACATAGAATTTACAAAATCAATAAGTACTGAACCTCTCCCAATGTAAGCACAAGTACTTGGGTATAAATCACACAAAATAACATACTTATCTTTTTACCAATAATGATTAGATTCATACGTGGTTAACTCTGTTAGCATGACCAAACATGTCTCCCAAAAGGCCCACCCCTGCCTTCCAGAACTTCGTATCCCTTCCCTAACTCCGGCTAAATAAAGAAAGGGGGGGCGAACGTAAAGGATTCCAGTTATCTTTCAGCCTTGTGTCTCGAGCGGCGCTTACCAAACATGCCTTTGCTTTCAACGATATTTGATGACGCGCCGCGTCCTGGACTGTTTTTAGCGCACTTTTTACCCTGGGCAAACTCCGGAATGCCCGCATTTCGGCGGATTTTTCCCGACTTAAAAACTTAATGCTCGCCCAAAGTTCGGGAGCTGAAGAGACACCGCAGCCATGCTAAATGCCGAATGTTTCTTCTAAAAGGGGAGGATAGTTGGAAACTGTGCCGACGGTAAAAGGCGAAGGTAGTTCTAGGCTCTGGTTTGAAGGGATATCTTTTTTGCGTCTAGGTTGGGTGGTTTAGAGTATTTTTTCATTGATAATTCATTTTTTTAAACTTTGAAATCCATGTAATATAAGAGTTGTGCACTCCAATTCCTAACCAAAATATAACACCAGGAATAGACTTAATGCGTGCATATTAAAATCAATCACTAAACTTTTTTTTTTGATTCCTGTAACATACTCTTGCCGAATTTTATATTATAATCCAAATCTATGCTTATATTCTCAATAAAAAGTTCACAATTTTATTCGAATACTTTGGTTAAATGAGGAGTCAGAGTACTATCAATCTATGATTAGTAGATGTGGGAGTTCTACCAGTAAACTCCCATCTTTTAACCAATTCCTAAGATATATCACTGCGTAAAAACGGAGTAGTAATGCCTACCTTCCTCGTAGAAGTTGAAAATCCATCTGTGAGCAAATTTTAAATTTGCGCTAAATTCTTGTAAGGTCTAGGCTCTAGGGAGTTTGGAATGAACATGCACTAGCTTTTTATTGACTTTAAAGCTGCATATGATAATATAAATCAAAAAATGCTTCTAAATGCTTTGGGTGATGTGGGAATTCCAGAAAAACTAATAAAGCTCATAAAAATAACATCCTCTTGTATTAAATTACCTCGAAATCTAACAGAATACTTTGAAGTAAAAAATGGTGTACGACAAGGCGATGCTCTCGCTTGTCTTCTTTTCAATTTGGCTCTTGAGTGGTTGATTCGAGATTCTGGTATTAATACCAGAGGAACCATCTTTACCAAATTAGTCCAAATCCTTGTGTATGCTGATGACATTGTCATCATTGCCAGAACTAAAAAGGCTCTAACAGAAGCATTCACTGTTATTGAAAGATCTGCCAGCAAAAATACACTTAAGCATAAATGAAAGCAAAACTAAATATATGCGTGTGTAACATCATAAAAATTGAAAATAAAAAAATTGAACGTTTTGATGGCTTTAATTACCTTGGCTCAAACGTAAACTGTCAGAACCAACTATACTTGATAGCAACGTTTCTTGTACCCAGTACTTCACAAATGCGGAAGGAGAAATCGGTAAACACGAAGCCTGTTAGGTTGCTAGGAGGAGTTTCGGTACGCAAATCGTGATTAAAAAGCACTGTATATTGGGCAAAGTGATTAATCGGGCATTATTAATAATGCCCGAAGTGAAGGCGGGCAAAGTGATAAATTTCATTCATAAATTCCACTGAATTTATCACTTTACCCGGGCATTATTAATAATGCCCGGATTTATCACATTGCCCGTAACATATACATGGGTTTAACAAAATATTCCTATTTTTATATTGACGTTCTTCATTTCACTCAAAATTCTGACACCGCGATGGGAACTGCTTTGTTTATTAGTGACGTCGTAGGCTAAACTTAAGTTGCTGTCTAGTTTAGACTCGGAAATAAAACAACGTACAGTTGCTGCTAATCGCTGTCTTAATGGATTGAGTATTTTTTTTTACTTAAAATTAGTACAAAGGTAGACTGAGATTCTGTTTCATAAAACCATTATGAGACTGATACTCACATAAGGCTCAGAAACCTGGGCAATGACAAGATCACATGAAAACCGGCTGGCTATATTTAAAAGAAAGATTTTAAGAAAGATTTTGGGTGCTGTAAGCATCGATGGCACATGGAGGCACCGATACAATAACGAGTGTCTGTCCTCTCTAACATCAAGGCAAGGATCTTTCAGTTAAAACCAATCGGGACCAGTTCAAGAGGCAGACCCAAACTTAGATGGGTGGACTGTGCTGTTGAAGACTTTAAAAAAACAAGAATTAGCAATTGGAGAACCCTATCGAAGAAGAGAACAGAATGGAGGAGGATTCTTAGGAAGGCCTTGGCACACAAAGGGTTGTGGAGTCAATGAAGAAGAAGAATATATTCAATTGGATTGAAAGAAAAACTAAGTACAAAATGTGTTGAAATTGAAATCTTATCTATCCATTACTGGTACTTGAACCACCACACCGGGCGTAGCACCCCTCATCACCGCTTTATGTGTAAAGAAATTTAAATCATGATATGCAAATCAAGGTTAAAGTTAAATAAATATTTGAAAACATTAAAAGACCTTACGAAATTAAATTAATTGTATTTAAATTGGAACTATCTCTATAGTTTATACTTATATTGCGAAAGAGATGAAGGTTGAAATGTTATTAAAATTATAGTAGTGTACAAAATTATACTTCATTGTTGTTATAATCTATTTTACTTATATCACTTAAACTTAAAATTTCTTTATCCATTCCTAACAACAATATGTTATACTAAAACGAAAAGGAAAAAAAGGAGTAAACGTCCATCAAATTCACTATATTCGGAAGCATAAGCAACACATACAAATATTATATATTATATACAAATATATACAAATACAAATATACAAATATTGTATGTAATAGTTAAACTGTTTCAACATTTAAACAAAGTTATTCTTCTAAAGAAAACGAACAACACTTTGAGAGAAACGGAAGGTAACTTTAAATCCCAGGTATTTTCCATCAAATATTTGACATTCTTCAAAATGTTTTGAAATATTTGCCACCCAAGTATTCGTCTGGCACTGTTTAACTAGTATAGAAACATCAATTCTTTGTGACAGTAGAAGCAGGTGGAGGTAGTGTATTTCAGTAGATATCTCATTTCAAAACAAACAAGTTTTTAGAATCTTTTGAGCCTCATAAATTCACTCACCTTAGATGCTAGATAACATACATATACCTTCATGAATATAAAAGGCTTATACTAAGATCCATTCACAGCTTGTGTTATTTGGAGCTCTTTTCAAAAATGCTTTTGAGCTAGTGCTCCATATATGCTGAATATATGGTCCTTAATAATTCCTAAATTTGAATTTTATGACAGAATGTTAAAGAAAAATATTTCACTTTTTGTTTGTTAAGACAAAAATAGACATCAGGATAAAAACAGATAGGCACGTGGTTGTTTTCCTATTAAACGAAAGAAAGTTTAATACTTTAAAATATAAATATTTTTCTTTACAAACTTATTCCACGAAAAACATTTTCTAAAATGTTCCAAAATAGAATTGCCTGCTTCCAAAAGTATCTAGTTTAAAAAATAATATTTCAAAAGCCAACTGATAAAGCCTTTTCTTTTAAAATGGTTGATGCATTCTAAAAAAATTTTAGAAACAAGCTTAAATAGCAAATTAACCTCCAACCTGGACTCTAAAACTGATTCTTTTCTCATATTTTATACAAACTATATAAACTGTAATTTTTTAATGGTAAGGTCAAAAACTTAATAACTTTTTTGTTTGTTTAACTTTATTTCCTCCCAACTTAAACTCTTCAGAATTCATATACTATGTTGCAATTAAAAAAGTTTTGGTTTAATTTTTTGTTAATTTGAATTAATAACTAAATATGTGTTATTATTTAACGAATCTTTTAGCAATACCGCTACTTTTATAGATGGTTCTTATTCGACATATTATCGGGATAAGTGCATTTATTGCTTATTTATGTTTTTTTTTATAAATATATGGGATAATCTTTAGGTGTATTAGAGTTCCCTAAAATCTGCAGTAATCGGGATAAATTTATTACTTGAGTTAACCTAAGGTGGCATTTATACATCTCAATCTACAAACACAAGGTATAAATGGTTTGACAGCTGGCACTGCAAGTCAAGGACGTATCAAACACTATCGCCCCATGAAAATTCCAAACGGGCAATTTAATTCGGAGAGACACCGAACAGCGACGATGATTTCATTCCCCACGCATCTCTAGAGACAGTTTTACTATAATTGTTGGCATCATTAGAATCGGACTGCATTTACTCTACTCGACACTCGACGGTGCCTTCAGAAGAGTTCATTAAACTAAATCCCATAAGCTGCCGGCGAATAGGATTGACTTAAACCTTCGGGACAGAACCCCATAAGTGAGGCAGACTTATTAGCCCGTAGCAATGAAGCCTGCTTCTACTAATAAGGGATGCCATTGTTGAGTTGCCATACCACCAGACTTTCGCTTTGGTATGGCGGGTGTGATGCAAAAGTCGGAAACGGTATATATTGAAGAGCAGTAGAAATATATCCTGTATCATTGGTGCTATCTGCATAATGATGAGGGATGTTTAGTATTAGTGTTGGATGTTTGATGATTTCAATAATTTGATTTGAGCATGGGAAGCTTATGTGAAGTAGATTAAATTTAACACGGTTTTGGTTTATTTTTGTTGTTTGATCGGTAGATGGAAAACTGATGTAAAACGTTGGTAAATTTTAATGTTTCGGCATCATTTGTATTTGTTTTTGAAATTATAGTGCTAATTTATTTTGTTCAAACTCCATAAACATCCATAAATAACGTGAGGTGTGTTTTCCAAAATCTGGACCCCCCTCCCCCCTTGGTGAGATTTAGTGAGATTTTGCTGGACCCCCCCCCCTCCCCCACGTGAGATTTACCTACAACTTTTTAAAAATGATTTTCCTTTCTCATACTTAAAAAGCAAAGAAAATCGTATAATTTCTAACTTAAAAGGTTGACGTGAGATTTCAATCGACCCCCCTCCCCCCTTGGTGAGATTTGGTGAGATTTTTCCAAACCCCTACCCCCCCCCCCCTTTTTGACCTCACGTAATTTATGGATGTCCCCTGACTGAGTAATCCAGATCGTTTAAAAAACAACTAGGTTTTGCTACACCACCTGAGGAAAAGGATCTATTTAAGTGCAGGGAAAGGAGAGGACGAGTGCGCAGTAGGGTAAAGTAGGCAGCATTTTTTTCCCTTTATGCAACAGTGTAAGGGGGAGAAGTACGATCACCTGGACACGTACTATCCTAAAAGACTGTCATTATTATTTTCATACATTATGTGTTTTTTCTTCTGTACCTATTATTTCTGTATGATTTTTGTGAATAAGTATTTAATTTATTTTAGTTATATAACAGTTATTAAATTTTTTCGTTAGCCTGGTTGTTAGGTGTTTTCGTGTTGTATTTGCCTTTTTAGCTCTGATGAAGGCGGTTGTTTTATACCGCCCAAACGCTTTTAATTTTGAATTTATTGTGTTCTTCAACGTTGGTTTTTATCTCTTTTCGAAGGAATATTAATTTTTTTTTTTTTTGAAAAGAACTAATGATTGCTTTCAAAGTGAATATCAATATGAGGTATACTGAGGTGAAGTATTTTCATTTTTGTGCCGACTCCTACCCTTTTTTCCCCCATATCACCAAATAGTTTTAAATAAATGAAAGTTCTCTGTAAAGAAAGATACATGTGTTATTCCGATACAGAAAAGGCATTTTGGAGCCGTTTTTACTGGCAAATTCTTTACACTAGTACCTCCCTGAAATAAAGTATCTGAAAAGTAACTCTCTTTCTGAACATATGAAAAGGGCTAGATTTACCTTAATTAAATTAAATTAAGTTACCTCAATTAAATTAAAATTAGTTCTTACACATAAGAACCATTACATTACCACATTAATTACCATCTATGTGGTGAACGCGATTAGATCAGTGCGAAATTAATATACACTATGTTGGAAACCTTCACAGTCAAGGACCGCCTAAACACCCTCCGACAACCCTCGAACTACTTGTAAACCCATTAAAACACCCACCCACCCACCCAAAATCTGCATATCTAATTCCTCCCCCGCCCCTCGGCATCCTACAACCCAGGGGGGAAGGGGGGGGCAATAGAAATTAATTCGCGCAACTCTGGCTATATAGCCTCGACGCAGACATTGATCCTCCTCCCTTTGCACAGGCATAAAGGTTCTTTGTCGACGACTGTCGGGTCTTGAGCACCGCTGTGGACTAAATTCGCTCGAACACTGACTGTCCGGGGATTGTGGGCCGAGCTACTGAAGTTCAGAAGGGAGGTTTATTTTAAAGCGGGTTTTAAGTACAATGATCAAAACCGGATAGTGCCGGATCAAAGCTAAGTAATGGCGCACGAAGTACTCAATCTATTGTATACTTCAACTATTGCAGGATTGTATTTTGAATGTGGAAATGACTTCCTCCATATAACGACTCCTTACGGGACCGACAAATAGGGTAGTTGTAAAGAATTTTGGAAACAAATACAATCAGAACAAAGAAGAAATAAATTATGGATACACTACCTCGAATAAAACATTCTTGACAGGCGAAAAGTGTAAATCAATCAACATTCTGAAAAGTTAAAAGCATTTGGAGTGTTATTCGGTTATCAAAAATTATCCCAACATCCCTTCTCTTCGGTTCTAGTCTCTTAATAAGCCGATTTTTACAAATTCCAAATGAAATTAGGGGTCGAAAAATTCATGTGTTTGGGGTCGCTGTAACGAATTAAAAATAACATTTCTCGTATGATGTAATGGTCTGTACTTTAACTACCGATAGTTGTAACGAAGGAGGCGTTATTAAGGGGTTCTAACTTAAAAAATTATTGTAGTACTTAATTTTAAATAATCGTTAAATTTTAGTTCAAGACTTTCTGCACAATGTTTTAAAAACTCTTCGAATCAGGTCCCCAAATCCCTTTTAATTCATTTTATTTTGTTATGTATTTATTAAATGTATTTCAAGAAGTTTTCCAACTTGTTTAGTTTAGTCAGTGAATTTTCAAAACACTCTGGAGAATATTCCAAATCTTTTTAGGCAGAATCACGCAAACTTACCTTCAAACTTTCCAAACATCAATAAAATTGTTCCATTACATTGGTCTAGTGGTTCCAACTCGAAGTTACTGAGCATAGATTCACACTCCAAAGGACAAATAAACGAAAAATGCGCTTTTTAATTTATATACGAGCATGGACTAACCCCCTGAAGGAATCTTTTGGGCGGAAACTCTTAAAACCGAGTTTCCTTCCACTACCGTTGATTCAAAGATGGCCACGAAATTACATTCCCAGTAAACGAGCGATTTCATCAACATTCCCTTGATTGTTCAATAAAAAATTATCGCGAATTGTTTGTTTCCTTTTTTTTACTGTAATCCAATCAAGAGCATAAACATTATTATGAGTACTAAAGCATCATTATTTTATGGTTTGCAGTGTACGGTTTTTTTTATCGAACTTCAGCGAATTACTATGTCGTTTGAGGCTATAACGAAATTAAATCAATCTTTCTTCGGAATTTGGGAAACTGTTTAGTTATTTTCGTTCCCTTTTCTGTATCCTAAATCCCCAATGTAACTAATCAATTAAAAATAACGACATTGTTATTTCCCCTTGCGGTAATGACAAAAAGGAATTCTTTGTCATTTCTTGTAAAAAAAAAGTTTAATATGATTGATTATGCTTTTTATTGATCTCAAAGTTGTTTTGGTCACTTTTTAGTGCATGTTGTTCTGTATTTAAGTGAAACTACATCACATTTTGAACATTTTAAGAGCAGCAAGAATGCAACATTAATGACCAAAACTTTCAAGAAATATCAATCTGCTCTGCTACGTTTTACTCAAGGTCAAAACAACAATATTTTTTTTACTAACCGAAGATTTAAATCCAAAGATTAATCATTAATCATTCATCATTGAAATATGGATTAAAGTTTAATTTTAAAATTTCAATCATCCACCTTTCAATTAATTTAAAAGGTCAAAAAATATTGCTAATTTCTCTTTAGAATCACTCCGAATCATGAAAAATGACAATTAAAAGCCATGGTTTTCATTCTCTAACACATTCATTTTATTCTACAGAGCTTCCCCATCTTTTAAACAAAACCTTCAAACATATGCATATTGAGTGTTTTGGACAATTAACTGAACTGAACTCACGATTTCCCACTGAAAATGGAAAAGGTTTCTTTTCTTCTTTACATCTGTGTCCATTTCAGAGCCACGGTGTTTCTCAACACTGCGCGAAAAGCGTTCGCAGATTAATTAAAATGATAACACGTTTGTGTACTTTGGGAGGTAATTAAGTTTACAACAAAAACACATCATTTAGCTAACAAAAGACAAAGCAATCCATGTGGAGGCAATAAAGAATATCCTTGGCATCTAATATTTCACAAAGTTAATGAATTTTTTATGGGTTTTCGCCTTTTTCTTTATTGGTGTATTTAAGTCACAGATTGCAAGTAAATTAATACTTGTTTCCCAGCAAAATTATGTGTACAAGGTACGGCCGCAAAGTGATAATTATATTCAGAAAGTAATTATAAAATAAAGATGGGTGTAAAAACCTCTAATTACGACATGTATACTAAGATAAAGTACACTTGGATATTTTGCGAGGTGTATACTTATAAACCCATTAAGTTTTTATGCTATAAACTATTACCTTTTTTGCATTGCAATGAACTTCATGTATTTTTAAGTCTTTAAGAAAGACACAATATATTTTGTGATTATTTTTGGGTTGTATAATGTTTTAGATTTATTTATTACACCTGGAATTCAAAATATTGTGAGACAGCTCAGTGTTTTTTAATCCCTTCAGAGGTGTGTGGACGAAAATTAGAAACTCTTTACCTCTTCCTTATGTTGTGAAACTTAATAGGGAAAACACTTTTTAATAACTTAGGTTATGGAATTTTAAATGCAAATTAAAGTAGCAATTGGTAATAATTTTATTATGGAAAAATATTTTATAATATCGTGAAGAATGATACTCATCAAAAAGTTCGACCCCAGGTTGAAAACTCGAAAAATAGAAATTAGTAAATTTATTTAAAACAATTTAATGCATAACTAAATTATGTTTCTTATTCCTTTGTCTTCATTTTTTTCCAAATCTTAAAAAAAAAAATCCGTTGTAAAAAGTTTTATCTTCGTCGTGGAATAAATTCAGAATTAGCTGTAGTTTTATTTCTAAATTTTCAAACTGTCTTTCAAAGGTTTAAAAGCTGAGAACACACTGAAACTTCCCGTTCAATATAAACATACTTTCATTGGCCAGTTTAATTTGTTAACAAAATCTGTACATTACCTAGTTAAATAGAAGTTCAATCGGGATTGGGGAGCAATTTCGCTACAACCGAGAATTTTCTATAGCGGGGATCAAATGTAGTACTTCTATATTTTATGGTCTAGATTACTTGTAACACGAGTTAAAACTTCGGCAATTACAAAATCCCTTTTCCCTAAGCATCCGTGTTTTCATGACACTCCTGTCTTTCCTTTAGCTTTCTGCAATTCTCGCAGAAACCAAAACTTTCTCGGGTCTTTTGAAGACGATTCTCTTTGAAGCCGAAGCACAAATCGCAGGATGCTCCCCCCTCCTGATCATATTAAATAAAACTTCCTACTTGGAAGTTGATGCCGACTTTGCCCTTAGATTTCTCAACTGATATTAATCAACCTCGACGCTGAAAAAGACCGTCCTACCTTTTGGGATTTCTGTCATTAGCTCTGACTGAAAGATGTAAAGCTAGCTATATTGCAAAGTTAGGTGGGAGAAAATTGGTATATGTGAGTAAAGGATGGTGAGAAGGTTATGAATGAAATTGTGTCAGACAGAGATGCTTAAAGGGCCAAAAAATATGTTGTTTTTACTTTCATTTAAGTTTCTATTTCCTTAACGATTGTTAATTTATTTCGGTATTTTTTACTGACTTAAATTAATTTCAAAATTGTTTGCGTCCAGCTATTTTGAAATATAAAGTTAAACAGGTGAGGATGTTAGTTTATATTTGTTCGTTATTACATTTGACACTAAATCTCATTCTAATTTCAAAAAGTGCTTTTTATGCATAGATATTATGCATGATACATATTTTTACTTACAATTTTTCAAGACATTTTTCAATGAAAAGAACTCAGAGTGATGACGCTTTGATAGGAAAATGTGAAAAAGTGAACGTAAAAATGTATGTGGAGAATAAAACGTAGATTATATACTGTATCTTGCTTTTTAGAGAAATATTAAATTATATCATTTCAATATTTTCTTTAATAAAAAATTTTAAAATGGATTTTATGCTTTGATTTACGATTTAGTTTTATCCCCCCTTTCCTCTTATGAACCAAACGTATACCTACATACGTATTTGTGCCATGTTTGCTTCGAGAAACCTCTTACGCAACTTGTTAGGAAAGAAATATCTAGCTTTTATTTTTTAAAACTTCAAAGAATTGCAGTAATTTCATTTCTTTGAAACAGAGTGAATGAAAATCCAACCCAAAAAATAAACTAGACATTTTATAAAGAGATAAATCATTCTGAATTCATCCTCAAAACTGCTAAAAAACTGTTTACGCCCCAAGAATAACCTAAGCGATAAAAAAAAAAACATTATCTCGCATTCAATCCAAACAAAAAACGCATCAGAACGATACTCTCTCCATACAAAAGAGATTGAAACGCACAGACAGATCCCCGAGCTCCAACTTGGTGGACTTTCCTCAATAATTAGAAACAACGCCCTCCCTAATGGCGATCTAAGTAAACGCCATCCAGCAAAAAGGTCCCATCCACGGAGCCAAACATGCCAAATCCAGGTTCGGGCTGTTCCATTGTCCGTAACCGTTGATGGATGTTGCGGACGCGACTCCGGAACAATGGGGGTGAACGGCAGACTTTTCTCTTATTCTTACTTCTGCGCACACTCTGGGGAAAGAAATTGGCCGAAATTAGCGTCTTGATTTTTGGCGGGGGTCTGTCTGTCAATCGATAAACACGTAATTAGCGGCCGGGAAGCGATTGTGCAAAAAAGTCACTTCTTTGATTCATACGGGACGTTGACAGTGGTTTTGTTGGTTGAGAGATGGAGGATGAGGGTGAGTAAGGAAATTTGTTGGGCTGGATGCAACAACATATCAGTAAATGATTGAGTAAGGAGCCAAGGGATACAATAATGATGATGTGTGAAAAGTTTACTATGAAGGCTGGATAAAACTGGTAATTTTTAAATTTAATTTAATAAAAATTTAGCTTGATATTATGTGCTCTGATTTTTAGCTGCTACTGAATTATCTTCAGAAGTCAAGTGAAAATGAAATTTCTTGTCAAAAGAGCCACAAGAGAAAAAAAATATTCAAAATTCCCTGGATTGCATTGGGATTCCTGTAAATTAGTTTGGTTGTTGCCCATCTTAAAAACTTACCTGATCCATAATCCTTACCTTTTATTTATAGGTGGATATTAGAGTGAACTTCAATTTTCAGTAGACTTATATGAATTTTTACTTACTTTCTTATGCTTAATAATTTATTTTTCTTAGTCAGATACATATCCCAACTGTCCTGTGGGAGTAGCATCCTTTAAAAAAGAAGGGGAAATATATTTAGGTAGGTAATAGCTTATGAGTTCCATTTTTACAAATTCAATTAATGGTCTATTTTAATTAACTGTGGAATACAAAAACATATCTTTAATGAAAGCTTTAAATAAAGTATCATGCATTACAGCACAGTGAAGATGTTGAATGTTTTAAATAAAAACAAGAAAAATAAACTAACTATTTGTAAAAAAATTAACATTAATTTAAAATTTCAATTTGGATTCAATGCAAAAAAGCTTAATTACATGGACACAAATTTTTCCTTCTACTTGTTATACGACCTTTAAAATTTGCTAACTAATTTCAGACAGGAAAAAAAATATTTTCCTAAACAAACATATCTTTAATTGGAAAATACTTCTAAAAGAGACCTTTTTATGAGGAAAAAACTGAAGTTTCGGTGATATATTATACCGGTAATAAATTGAAAGAAGCGCTGTTCAGCTAGAATAAAGCAAAGCAAAATGTCTCTGGGAATATGCCAGTTAGAATATCGTTTCCCAAATATTTGACTAACTATTCACAAATTCGTTTTAAAAGTGTTGAAAAAAACGATGAAGTAAAAAAGGCACATCTTCGAGTTTACCAAAAATTTCTCAAATCCATTTTAACTAGAAACCCATTATAATGGTCGTTGAAGCTCATAAAAGAATTTAGTTAAAAGGATTTTCGATACTCCAAAGAGCATTATAAATTACATTATGTTATGCCATAAAAAAGTTATAAATTATATCCCGGGATAGACACTTTATGGAAAAGTGCCTCGAACAAAAATAAATCCTATTAGAAAAATAAACGACATAAAAAATGTTTATCTCCTAATCTATACTTATCATCAGATTCCGCACGTATATATATTTTTTTTACCTTCGACGAAATCCCTGACATCCCAGTCTGTCATTACTCAAAAAAACCAACCCAAACAACGGTCCTGAATAAATAATAAGCCGTATAAATAACCCAAAAGGCACGCTTAAAACACGCAGGACCATCCATCTACATCGATTGAGACTTGATTGATTTCCTTTCCAGCTCCTGCTTTTTGCCAAGAAGAAAATAAAAAAAAAACCACTGAACCAAACAAACAAACGGGTCCCCCAGGGACGGACAACAAGCGTTTTCCGCTGCGTTTGCCAACAATGAAACCGATTGTCTAAACGCAATCAGTCGCCGGCGATTATCTATCTATCTATCTGTCCGTAGCGATACCTGGTAATCACAATGCAGCCTCATCGATTTGCTATTTACTTAAAAGTCCCTCCGCTCCTTATTATAAAAGCGGAAGGAAAATCTCCTATCGGCGAAACGATTAGAAAGGCCCTCAAAAACTACATCGAAAACACATTACCCTCGCTCAGGACGGTGCCTCACTTTTCTTAATCATGCCGAAGGATAGACGCCTATCTGGTTTGAGGCTGTCTCGCAGGAGCTCGGCCCTCATCACTTTACTGCTGGAACAACTCCTTCGTGGTCTGCAGGGGAGCCCCGGGGGTGTGGATTTAGGTCGTTTTTATTCAAATTTGCGACGAAATTTGTCCTTGGATGTGCGAAGGCCTCAAACTGAAGACCTTGATGTACACGCAAGAGAGAGAGAGTGGAACCTAAATCTTAGATTATGTACTTTAGCACACAATAAATAAACTGTTTTTAATGATGATTAAAAAGCAGATTCGGGCAGAGAAGAAACCTTTTTAGCATAAAAATGTTTCATAATTTCAAAACAACTGGTTTAGGCTCATATATTTACAATTTTATTAGTTATTATTTACAATTTTAAACATAAGTCTCAAAAAGCATTAAGTCTATAAAACATAAGTCTGCCGATCAAAATAGACTCAAGCAAGAAATAAACATGATAGAAGGTAACGAAAAGGGGAATAGAGGGAAATTCAGACATTAAAATTACTTCAGAGTGAAAAACATTTTTTTTTTTGTGATTGAGACATTGTTGAGATTCAGAGGTTATTTTATCACCCAAATGTTCTTTACGAACAAAAGTATTAGATCAGAAGTATCAGATTCAAAAATCCTTATAGCAATAAATTAAGATAAGCTACAACCGAGGAAAACAATAAATAGTCTTTTATTTGTCCTTTTAATCTTGATTAGAGTTTTAACTTAAATGTATTATAAAAGAAATCAGAGAGGACGTATTAATTTAGTTTTATTGCAATTGTATCAGAAAGAATAGTGTAATTCTTTTAGGCAACGTCTTCCTATATTATATGGTCATTATTATAGTAGTATGTAATTATCGAAATTATAATCTAGACACTCTTATTCTAATTATGTTTGATTTTATGAATGGCTATGTTTATGATATAATTTGAAATATAGCTCAAAAAGCGTCATTTACCTTTAAGTGTTCATTAAATTTGCTCAACGAGATTTTCTTTCCAATTATGTGAGTAGAATTGATATAATTTATAATACATAGTAACTACTTTCCTTTTTTTGTTCTTATTTGCGATTAAGCATCACTTTTAAAAGTATTATAAGTGCTTTTTCATTTTCCCAAGACCATTCTGTTTTTATTGATAGAAGACCTCTTTCGTTGATAATATTATTTTTATTTAATTACTATAAACTCATAAAAAGAAAAAAAAACTTTGAAGCTACCGTCTGGAAACTTTTATGCTCAATTTTGCAGAAAATAAAGAACTACTCAAAACACTTACCTCTTTCAAAGAATGTTAATGAACATTTCAAATTAATGACAGCCATTTTTAAATATTAAAACTAAGTTTGACCACAATTTATTGATGTCACTACCCAAACTAAACGCTCCCAATTTCCGCTTCGGCCATTATAAAAAAAACCTCTCCGTCTTTCTTTCTGTATCCCTCTGGTCCTACTCCCGAAAGTATTTCCATCAGAGTTGTTAGCACAGCGTCAAACTCACATGTGGCTAATTTCATCCAATCAAGTCAAAGTGTCCCTACTGTATCAGACTTAGTTTGTTTCTTGTGATCCAGTTACGGTCACGACAGGGCTTATCACGGCTTGTTTTTATTTGTCCCCCTCATTCTCCCCTCTCTCTCTTCCCCCCTGCGTCGTATTACGGGGCTTACTTTATTCGAGTTAGTTTGCTTTCTCTCAGACATGATGGATTGCCACCGAATTACCGAAAAAGTTGCGTGTGATACTTTAAGGCACGTGGAATGCTCGTAAAGTTTGGTTTGATGAATGGCGCTTAAGATATTAAATTGGAATTAAATGGAGGAAAGACGGGAAAGAGAAGGAAAGTAATTTGTTCTTCAGAGCTTTCGTGGGAGAGCTATTCGAAACTGTTTTAGTCCAGAACGCTAGGGGAAGTTATAATTAACAACGCACATTTTTCATTAAGATCTCAGCGTATATCAGTGATTGCATCCGATTAGGGCAAGTTTGAAGCCTTTGTTTTAAATGGAAAATGAAAGGGGTGACTGATTTACTCCCGATAAGAGGTACATTTATTACTTCTTCAACATTTCTAAGTAATATTTAAATGACATACAATGGAAACTAGAACTACTCTTAGTACTGACGAAAGAATACGCAAGAAGCAAAGAGTTTTCTTACCGAATCAGAACATCGAATACAATTTTTAGGATTAGTTGCTTTATATTTCTCACAGAAATTAAAAAGCAATCCATCAAACCCAATCAATCATTCTTGATCGCACCAGCTCCACTCATTAATTAATGAATGCGCGAATTGTGAAGTACCGCATAAATTACTGATTGCGAAATTTTCTCCCCCCCCCGTTTCGGCAGGCAAATCAGTCAACTTAATTAATCAAGCAATTTCGAAACGCGACTGAAACAAGTGATTCTTTCTAACGGGTTTTTAACTAGGAGTTTGGAAGCGTACTTTCATGGCGTACAAAGTCCTAGATCAAAATAAAATTATCTTAAGTTCTTTAAGTTAACAATTAATTTCGCTGCATTAGAGCTTCCATTGCATTTAAAATTATTTGTATAAGAATTTAATTATAAGCAGCCTAAGGATTTCGTTCGATTGAAAAGTATCTACTACAGAAGCATAGTTTATTTTGATCCATTTTATATAGTATTTAATGCATTTGTATTTATTATTATATTACGAAATTTGGAATAAATAAGTCAATTAAGTCACTTAAGTAAGTTAGTTAAATAATTTACATAAAGTAACAAAGCATTCTGTATGTTTGCACTTTTATACTGTAAAAATTTTATATCGTGAAATTATCTACAAATAAAATTAATGTATCTCAAATGCGCATTTCAATAATTCCTATTAACATTTTGCCTGCACAGAAATATTAATTTCATTTCAATATGTAAATAACTTTGATTCTTTATAAGTAATTGTTATTATTTCTGAAAATGTATAATATAGTTTTGATTGTTAGTAATATTCCTGATGAAATTTAAAAAGGATTTTCATTACTAATTATTATCTAAAGGGAAAACAAAAAACAATAAAAGCATAATTTAATTTAAAATTAACTTGCGGGGATACACAGAATTGTTTGTATTGAATAAGTGGGTTCAGTACTTGTCTAAACAATTAACAAAATTATACCTTAACAACTTAATATGTCATTTTCAGCTAAAATCAATTAAACTAAGGAAAAGGAAAATTTAAATTGTGTTGAGCTTAAGTAGATCCTTGAGGATATTTCCGTCAAACCTTTCACTCTTTCAATTTTAATGCCAGTTGATAATTACGTGAAATCGAAAGTACAGTTATGACAGTTTCTCTTAGAGAATTCCTTAGCCTCAAGGTGTTTTCAAAAGTAAAGAAAATTTAGAATTACATCAGTGAGCTAGACACATTCAATCAATGTGTTTGTAAGAAGGCTTCATTTTCTAGAAATAAAAAAACACAAATAAATCAAAACGAACATTACATAATTATTCGAATTCAATGTACAGTAATTTTCATTAGTAAACCTCAGTAAGTTTTATGCCTACCTTGAGCAATTTACCATTATTTATCTAAATTGTTTGTATAACTCGTATTTATCTTCAGGCGTGAATTGAGCGTTGATATCATTTTAAAAATAATAATTTTAATGAGAACATTCTTATTTTTAATTAATTTAACTAAAGAAAAAGAACTGGTAAATACAATGATCCAAGGGGAGTAGCATGGATCTTGTTAATTTAAATTAAATCTCTCTATATATAATGAAGGTGTCCCTGGGTTCCTGCCTGGGTTCCTGGGTTCCTGGGTTTGTCCGGAACAGATTTGGCTCAATTTCTCCAAAACTACCCGTCCGAATCGAACCAAACTTGGTACACATACGTATGGGGACGGGGGAAAGACAATGACATCATTTCCAAATTTCTAAAACCACCCCTTCACCCCCTTTTAGGCCTTTTTGTAAAAATCGCCTTACTTCTCCACTAAAGAAGATCTGTTTAACTCGCATTGTTGCAAATAATACAACAAAAACAATTTTAAACATAAAACAAAGTATTTAAAGATAAAACTTGGCTAAAATTGTTTTAAATGTTTTAAAAAGGTTATTAATAATTTAAATAATTAAAAACGGCCCTTATAAAAAACTTTATAACAGTATTTTCTTATTAAAAACTTCATTTTCCATGAAACTTTAAGTTGAAATAGAAAGTTTTAAGAATTAGACTGGTTAAAGTAAAGATTACATCATGCAGTTTTTTTAGAAAGTTGATGATAGAAACACTAGATCAATTTGTTATTTAACCTTATAATTTGTTTCTTTGGTGTAGTTTAACGGGATTTTTTTTTCAATTTAAACAGGGGGTATTTACAAATTTTGGGATTTCAAAAGTCTGTAATAATTTTAATGGATTTTTTTCACTTAGAATGGATAATTGGGTAACTGTCGTAATTAAATGTGCAACACCGGAACTGGATGGTTAGGTTAGATTTACACAGTTGGAACCGGGAGGGAAAAGGCACAGGGAGCACGGTGATGAAAATGCACCGGGGACACCAAGATGAAAAAGGCACCGGGATATGAAAAAATACTGGGAACACCGGGATATGAAAAACTACCAGGATGATTGGTAATTATGGTTACAGAAAATTAGGCATGTAACTTGAGAAAATTTTAATAAATTGATACACTCCACCCGTGCAAGGCCGGGCATATCAGCTAGTATCTTATAAATAATGTAGGATTAAATTAAATTTAAAGGTTTGCTAAATTTTTGAACAATTTTTACATATCTATGAGCTTGATTTAATTTAACCAATGGAAAGAATCGTTTTTCTTTTTTGTTAACATAGACATATTCATAGTGTAAATTTCTATCCGAGTTTAAACAAAAAAGAATGATGGGAATAAAATAATTTTTTCCACACGAATAAATTTGAAAATAGGAAAAGAACATTTTCTGAACTATTTATTCAAAAATACAATCATGATTTCTTTTTTGAAAAATGCATCTATTAATGTATTTTGCAAATAAATATGCAATACGAATGCATTTTTACATTAATAAAGTATTGTAGGCCTACACTTTAAAAACTTTGCGTACAAACTTCAGCCATCAGATGTATTTCAAAATTGCATTTTTATTTGCTAAAATAAACTATGTTATTTTTACTGATTTTAATTTGTTTCATATAAACGATACTCAAATGTATTAATAGATTTTCTTAAAAATGTCAAGTTCATATTTCTTTATGGGGGAGGAAAAAGTTAAAATAAATATAATCCGAATCTCTAAACACCTTGTAAAATAAGTTGAAACCCTGATGTTTAGGACCTATTTATATGTAAGTTATAAGAAAAAGAAACCGATGTTTTTGGCTTTTAATAAGCATAAATATTTAAATTAACATTACAAAGTAAACTTCTCGCATATTTTAAGAAACACATTTATGTAAGATACTATTTTTAACTGACAATTTATTAATTATTCTCATGAGCCCCAGTATATTTAAGCTAATTACCTTATTCACTTAAAAACTTACTATAAAACAATGTGTTATTAAAATTATGTTGAATATAAATTAACTTCATTATCTAACTTATTAAATAAAAGCAAATATGAACAAAAATGCACTTGCCTAAAAATTAGGAGATAAAATACTTTTGAAAAATGAGTCTCAGAATCCAAGTAGCATATTATCCAGCTTATAAAACGATAACAGTAAATAATAGCCTAGGGATCCATATTTCAAGTGTAAAAGTCTTTGGAGTGAAAATTAATTGCTTTTAGACTCCTATGGGATTCCATAATTAGCTGCGGTTTTCTTTTTTTTTAGTTTCATGTTTTTGGGATTGTAATTTAAGTATCTCGGGTTATGCAGTCATTATGGATATTTTCTTGCATGTTGAAGTACATAGTAACTTATTAATAGCTTTCATTTTACATCTAAATCTTTAGCTTAAAAATAGTGTACAAAAAATTTTAGCATTATTTATGGAAAAACAAAAACTGTTTAGATTATTTTATTTAATAGAATGATCAGGATTTTTGTACCATATGTTTAATAAAAAAAACCGAACAACTTTATAATACTTGTTATTTCAAACATATGTACCTTCGCATATGCACTTTGTTTAGAAATATCATATGCTTTTTATGACACAGTCTAAAAGTAGTTTAAGGATAGAATAAAAGTATAAAATATTTGCAAAATATTACACATATAAAACTTGGTTTTACTATCGGTTCCCCTTATTTTTTAGTGATTTGCCCCTGCTAAATACATGGAAATATAATGAATGCGGTATATAATTATTTATTTAGATAACGCATAGATCATTAAATTTAAATTGTTCTAAAACAGGAAGACGTTTATTACCGTAGGAATGCAACTTTTTTCATATTTTTTCCCCTAATGAATATATTTTTTACTACATTCACAAATTCATTAATATTTACGCAATAGCTATAAGCATTTAGCTTTCTTCAAACCCGTAATATTATGAATGTGCCTGAAGATCCTGAGATAACCTTTATCTTAAATTAAAAATTAAAACTTGTAGTATAATAAAAATAACTATATTTCAATATACCAGTTATTGAAATAGAAAACAGAGCTAAGTGCTACTTATTTTTCTGAAAACAAAATTAGATTACCCCCAACTTAGAAATAGCACTTTACTTCACAGTATGAAACCACTTTCCTATGGGAAGTTACTTTACCTAATTTCTTTTATCCTTACCATAACAAGAAAACGTTTTAGTAACTTATATATTATAATATATTTAGTAGGTATAAATGAAAATATTCACTTGTTCTTTGTTGACTCCTTTTATTTAAATTCTTCTTATTTTCAATATTTCTTTATTATTCATTCTAAACACTCGAGTAATTGTAACAAAAAAAAGTACAACTTAAAGTATTCAAATTTATTTCTTGCATTAAAATGAGAAGGTAGTTAAAAAATATGCATTTTTATTTAACACATTTAAATATTTAAAAACTAATTTAAATTTTTAACACAGAAAAGGAAATAAGAAATATAAAATTAAAGATTAAGGATAAAGAAATTATCTAAACTTATTTTTAATTTTTTTTTCTTAATACTTTTCTGTTTTGTTTATAACATTTTTAACATTTGAATTCAATTAAATTCTTATGGTAATTATGGCATGGTTATTCTGCATTATGGTAAGGAAATATGTCATTTTAAACATTTTATTCATAGAAAGCTTTTGGATTTTTTATTACAATCTAATGATATGACTATTGTATACATGAAATTAAATGCAAGAGTTTGATACAAATGCTAGTTGTAAATAATCATATTCATTAAAATCATTTGTATTTAGAACTTCCTATAAAGTCCTTTTTGGTATACCTTATATTGTGTAAAAAATACGAGTGACCAAGGGGTAAATGCACATTTATAAAATGAATATGTTAAGAGTTTCGAATAGGTACTGAGAGCAAACGTGATATTTTTTCCCATTTTGAATCTTGAACCTCTCTAACAAATAAATACCTCTCTAATCCTTCTCAAAATACGAAAGTAATTAGTATATATAATTATAAATCGCATCATAATAGCGAACTTAATAATTTCCAAAACGCTTTTCAAAACCAATTTTATTTTGGCTCGTTATTAAGATTTGCAACACTTCGCATGTTTCCTATTAATTTTAAACTATAAATGACAAGTTTCTTCGAATTTTCAACTCTCATTTTACAAATCACTGCCATATCTAGAGTACTTTTTTAAAAAAATGTGAAACATAACATTTCGCCCGAGTTTTTCTACATAGATTCCCTTGATTTCTACTTCTTGAATACTTCGATACATTTCCATCTATATAAACACCGAAATCCCACTTAATATAGTACTACATACAAAATGATACTTGTTCAAACAATTAAAAACAACTTCATTAGATAATTGAGTAACTGATGGAATAATATTTAAGGCAGAAAGTGCAATCTTTAATTTTGAAACTTCTCGGCAAAACAAAAACAATCGCACTTCACGACAAACAACTTAACACTCATTATCGCCGCATCAAACACGTCTGTCGCGTCGTTGTTTGTCAAAGACCTCAGCGACAGTACTTTTCCCGCCAAAAGCGACAGGAAACAAAACGACATCTCACCTCATCCCACCTTTCCGGCAAACAAAACACCCCTCCAGAATTTTCATTTCCCGAAACGGCGTCCCCAATTTAATCTCTCCTTTCAAGCGAACAATTTTTTTTCTCCCAGAATAATTGATGCGCCGAGAGATATTCCGAAAACGCCTTCCAAGATGAATTGAAACATCAAACACAAAACGGGAGAAAAAGAACAACTCGATACCCTCCCTTCCATTCCAGAAGTCATCTAGTAAAATAATACTCTCGTGATTGATGCCACCGGAAGTGGGAAAAAGAGCGAGGAGAAATGAGCGATGAGAAATGTTTATGATTTCAAATTGTCCTTTCCGAATCACTGCGAGGGACAACAAAAAAGGAATTATTTTGTCACCTGAGAGGGAATTTAACTCGGGGGTGCGCTGTGAGAAATTCGAACACTTGTTTTAAATTATTCACGTTATTGCCGTGATGTCTGTGGGACAGAGATGATTTATAGATGCATTCCGAAATGGAGACTGGGTTTCTGCGGAGGGAGTGCTATAGTGGTATAAACGTATTGATTCTGAGGATAACGCCGGAGAATTGCTTTAAAATGCGAGTTGTTTAGTTATGAATGTAAACCATGAATTTTGAATGTTGACGAATAATGGGCCTGGTACATACACAAATGGCGTAATTAGTACTGGCTGGTCCTTTGGCTGGAATGGTTGTTTTGTGAACATAATTGTTGAGAAAGCATTCGGTATTGGGGAACGTATTTAGTGGATATGCAGTTGGATTATTCCAAAATGGGGTATTTAGCATGATCGTTAAATAAAATGGCGTCGTGTAAATGTTATTTTCTTTAGTGGTAAAACAAGATATCATATTCCCGACTAATTGCTAGTAGAATATTCTAAGAGTATAGGATGTAAAATTAAAAATTGAATATATATGGTTTCTGCCTCACCGTAATGTAGAGTTATTAAATAAAGCGTTGTAATAAAAAGGAAACCACAGTTAAACCACTAACAGATGCTTTTTGGTCGGTTGCGTCGGCAAAATTTTAATTGTATTAAAACTGATTTAAAATGAAAACGTAAAGCTATTTTAAAAATTTACTGTTATAAGCTTACTTACAATCCTGAATAACTTACAAAAACTAATGAAGATGTTTTGGACAGTGATAAAAAATCACACAAAATCACTTACTTTGTCAAATCTGAGTAATCTAGTAAAAACTAACCGAAAATTAAGGTTTTGTCATAAATCCATCAACGCAGCTCTAGAAAGAAGGGAGAACAATAAAACGTCAAGTTATCATCCATGCCTTAATATTCTAATTATTCTTATCATAGTATGTGCAATTTGTTGAATTCTGTTAAATTCTGGAATAATTAGAAACTTCATAGAAATTGGTATTGCCTTAAATGCGTAGCATGTAAAGCTTTTGATAAGGGAAGTTCTAGTATGTAAATGGTTACCCCCAGGAGGTCTTTTTTTTTTAATTTTACCACATCTAGGGGTATTTTCGACATATCTTTTCGGCAAAATCGGTCCCATCGCTTCTTACTCGCTTACTCAAAAGCGCTTCGAAACTGAAGTCCCTAAAAAAAGGAAAAAAAACCAGGTTCGAATAACCTTAAGAGATAAAATATCAACATAGTATATTAAATCAATCATTTGAAATCCATTCCAATCCTTATTGCACTGCCTACCATCAACGAAATCTCGTTTTTGGCTTCTAAATCGCCTCAAAAAACAACCAACCATCATTCAACTCCATAAAATCTGCTCCCAATACGAACAACCTTTATCGGCATCGAATGCCGGATGTTCTGCTAATTGCGATTCTATTCCTCGGGATGACAGTGGGTGAGGGTGGGTGTCCGTCCAGCAGCGTTTATTGATGGCGCAGACGATCGTCGGTAAACTTCGTTAATGAGTGTGTTTGGGGAAGGATGCCATGTTCTTGATGGAGGGATGTTTGTACGAAGTGGTTTTAAAGTTGGATGAGGGGGTTTATTGGGAATGGTTCGAGTTTGGAAGGAATTGATGGGGGATGATGATGGTTTGGTTGTGGGGGGATGATCTGGATTGGTTGTGAGAAGAACATATACTATACTCAAATGGGTTCTTTTCCGTTAGAGTTTAAAACACGTGCTTCGAAAACCGGTTTAATAAAAGTATTGCCCCAACTCACTCATTTGAATATATATTTGTATCGGAAGATTAAACGATAGCTTGAGTTTTCATAAATATAAACATTGATGATATTTTAAATACTAAAATCCTGATAGTACGTATCTTCAAATCTTTTTAAGTGTTACTACGTATTTGAAATTTATAATTTTGTACAGTGATTTATATTAGGTACTAATATTTGATTTGTGGAGAAAATGTATATTTTAATTTAATACATGTATTTAATTGTGTTATTGTAGTTAATTGTGTTGTATTGTAATACAAAGTATTTCTGAAACCTGAATATTTTCACAAAAAAAAATCTTTACATACTCGGAAGAACAGGCATGGTAAAATATCCTTCATATTCAATAGTTTATTTCCAACTTAAAAAAGTTTGAAAACTTTAAAATTTAGTTAAGTTTGATTGTTTTTCATTCATATGTTTTAAGTTGGTGTTCATAAGGAATGAAGGTTACATCTATTTACTTTTAAAACGGAACACAATTCTTTAGTACAAAATGTTTCAGAGAAAAAATATAGTTATTACTTGCTTTCCTTTCTATAAAACACTGAATTTTCTTTTCAAAATCACTTTCAAACCTCACCAATAAAGCTTAGGTTTCATATAACCTGGAATCGCGGTTACCATAACAAGCCAGAAATTCAAATATCACTGGAAGCTTCCATAAAATAAGGGTCCCAAACTTGGCAGCATAAACATCTCCAATTCTCCTTAAAAACGGCTACGAACCGGGACCTGCGACTCAATTTAAAATTTATCAAATTCCCCATCTCTCCTTAAACGAGTTTGATCGCATTTGCATACATAACCGCACCAACATCTCGATGCCCAAATCTGTCGCAGAAAAACAATCCGATGAAACACATTATTAATTGCCAGCAGTCAAACCAAATAGTCCGAAAGATTCCCTCAAAAAGAATTTTATATCTTCCTGTTTAAATGCAATTTTTGGGTAATGGTTTGGCATTCATCTTTAGCGGCCTCATTTGTGAGGAGGATGAAAAATTCTGATCATTTCTCCCTCCCACTCCTAATGGATCCCCGGTTCTTGAAGAAAGAAGAGTTTTATGCCGGCCTCATCAATTATTCGCCTACCCGTCCGAGGCATGCAGCAAACATTAACTAGAACGCCCGTCGAACCTAAGAACACCCATCGGAAAGTAAACTCCATGAATGTACGGACAGATAGTTCAGTCGTCAAGGGCGACCGCTTGGAAGCCACATTGCTACTAGAGATTTCCTATTAGAAAAAGCATAAGCCCGTTCGAGCATGCGCCGAAACATTTCCTGGGAGTTCAGGCGATCTGGAGAGTTTAGACTTTCTTCACCCCCGCGGCATTTTAGGCCATTTAGATCTATGGGGTGGTGATCATGATGAATCTGCAACGCCCCCAAGAATTCTTTTCCTACACCATTTACTAAAAAACTAAATATTGTAATTTACCTTAATGTTACACGTGAACGCGAGCCAGGCCTCTCAGGCACGGTAGACAGTTTCCCTCTAGAAGTGGAGTAAATGTAATTAATTTTGGTAGTGAAATTCTTACAGAATGCATTTTAATGCTGAAATTTAGTTCAGAGAGATCGGGACTATTATCACACTTGTCAAAATTTTGAGCTTCTGAATTTTTGGCCTCGGTTTTGGTGTGAAAGAATTCAATGTAGGCCTTCCAGATACAAAGAGAAAACTCAACTTTCGGTCAACCAATTTTTTTTTCTTCTCAAATCTAACACATGTAATATACTTTACACGTTATATTACGATATCAAGCTAATAAAAAGGCCATTAAATATTGTCTTTCTTTCGGAAAGCGGCTGAGAACTGTAGAAACATGCCTTCCCCAATACAAGATTTCGCAGTTCTCAGCTGCCTTCCGAAGAAAGACAACCTATAGTGGAAAATTTAAAACACTTATTTCTCAATGCTACATTCCTTGAGTCTGCCGGAATGTTCCAATAGTCTTTTCCCGATACAGATTTCTTTTTTTCCCACTCCTCATGGTGGCACGTAGGATTTACAGTCCTTGCTCCCCCTATCAAATCCTTCTCTCCCCATGGTCTGAAGCGGGATTTTCCAAGGGGAAGGTATCTACGGAGGACGACGTTTGACATGGGGAGGGAACAGCTCGTTATCGTGGAGCCCGGTAATTAGGCCGCCTAGGCCCAGCAAAAATGAGGCCGTGCATTATTTATAAATATTAGCGGTTGGGTGTTAAATAGGTTGAGATAATTCCCCGCTATTCAATAGCGAAGTGTTCTTTGTAACGTGAAATGGATTATGGAAGGGAAGTTGAGGTTGTGTAAGAGTTTGTTGCTAAAGGGAAGTTTTGACTCTAATCCACTTGTGTGAGAGGGGTAATTATTTTTTGAAGGTGGACTTAATTTAATTTTACTATGTCTCGGCTATTGACTTGCTGACGATAATACACAAGTATTTTTTTTTTAGTTTGGGTTGTATGTAGTTAAATCATCTCTTGTTAAGAATGGAATTACCTTTTGAAGTGTTAGTGCAATGGGTTAAAATCTTGTTTTTGTGTGGTTAGTAAAATTGCTGACTTAGTATTGAGTGATAACCCCAAAGTTTATTTAACCTTGAGACGAGAATTGAATTAAAATTGTGTTGTGAAGGATTTATTTTGAGTATCATATTTGTAGTTAAGATTGTAGATTAACATGCCACGTCACCTTGGGCTCTAGCAATGGAAAACCATTTAAAAGCTTATGGTGTTAAAGGTAGTTAAATAATTTCTATTATCATCATCTATTTTCATTTAATAAATTGAAAACTTTAGGGTTATCAGGATAATATTATGAATCTACGTATGTATGGATGGATCAACACCTCTTCAAATTAACCAACTCAAAACTATTAAACTAATAGGTTCTCTTATATTTATGAGACATAACAATATTTTATGGTATTAAACGAATCCTAAGTTTTATTTTAGAGATAATTCCATAAAAACCCCTTTTAAGATTGCGTGGGAAATAAAAAATGTATTTATTTATTTTGGCACAGAATAACAAAATAATTTGATTTGTAAAATTAAATGCATTAGAACCATTTACCTTATTTAGCTAAGAAACGTGAACTCTCTCATAACTATGAAGATCTCAACCGTAGAATGTTAGTTGGGATTGGTCACATATACTAATTCTCCGTGCTTGATCTCAAAGATCTGCATAAACCTTTGTCAAGAAAGACAGACGCAAACAGAACTTTTCCTGGCACAGAGAGAGAAAAAATTAAACGTTAAGGCCAAGAATCGAACTCGACACCAGGTACAGTACACAGACTACGTATAAATAGTGGGTTGCACGTTCTCCCACTAGGCCATTATATATTATGGATTGTGTCTATTTGGACGGCATAAACGGCAGTTGGCGCATACGCCGTAGGTCTCGTGGTTTCGTAGAAGTCCCGGCCCTTAGTGTGATCTCCAATCAGAACCGTTGCCGTGGAAATAAGAGTAGAGTTTAGTTGTATATTTGCCGGCCAAATAGATAGTGCCTTCACGGAAAATCTTGACTCTAGAAAAACAAAACCTTACTTCTCCTACAGAAAATAGTTTGTATCTCAACTCAACGAATTTGCAACTACGCAGTTGTATTTTTGAGGTACGTAAATACTTACAATATTTACGTGACTTACAATCTAATAGTTGTAAGCTTTAAAAGAATCACCACTGTGGTTTAGATTGCAAACGCATTAGTTCATTCAAATACGGAGCGTTCCAAAATCAAAATTATCGTTTGAGCTAAAAGATTTGCATTTAAGATCGGTTGGTGTATAATTCCCGTATTTGATTAGGTATATTAAGATGCGGCCTACAAATATCCTCGTGTTTGTTCAACGTCTTGTGGCTTCGTCCTTGGAACATTCCCAGGTGGCTCATCTAAGAAATCGTTTCAACTCCAACCCAAGGAATACAAACATTGTCATTTCTTTTCGTCCATTACCAATAGTAAAAGGCAATGCTTCCCCGCAATTGGTTTCTTACAGACTTTCGAATAGATAGTGGTTAGTGCTTTGACTTTAAAGGTGTCCACACGTTTGAAAAGAGTAAAGGCTGATGTTACGTTTGGCTTTTATAAAACATAGAAATATTTAAAGTATTATTTTAAAGTAAATCTCTCTATATGGCTTTTATAAATGTTTTATTAAATGTATTGTTATTTCAATTTTTATAAATGTTCGTATTACAAAACCTACTAAACTTATTAATTGTGGATTTCTGGATCTAGTTTTGACTGTCAGTTTTATTGCTCACTTTTAAGAAGAAATAGAAAAATATTGAATTTAAACAGATATTTTGTGTATTTTTAAGTATTGATGTCAATTTTCATAATAAAATTTAGTATTTGCAAAAATTAGCTCGAGTAATAAGTTTATTAAAGAAGATTTTGACAGCAGTATCTAGTCAAAAGCTATCTTTCAAGTAGTTAAGTGCGTATAAACTCATTCAACTCATTCAATAGACGACATTAGTGTGACGTCACTTGCTTGTTTGGAAACGTTGATTCTATCCGTGATTGGTTCCGTGATTGGAAGTAAATCCGTACGGATCCGTACGGAACCAATCACGGATGGAATCAACGTTTCCAAACAAGCAAGTGACGTAATGACTAATGTCGTCTATTGTGTGATGTATTTCAACTAGGTCACATTTACTTGTCTTTTTGTCAAACATTTTATACAAATTTTATTTTAGTAGATTTATAGCTTAGAATTATTTTTTTATACTTTTATTACAGATTTTAAAACTTAAGTAATTCAATAATAAATTTGGGATCAACGCAAAATACCTGGTTAAGTTTTTTATTATTAGACTTGTATGAGAAATAAAACAAAATCTTCACTTCATTAGGGAAATAAAAATTGAACTTGTCTAACCTTAAATCATCACATAATATTTTTTGACATTGCTTCTGTAGAAAAAAGTACTACAGTTATATAAAACAACCATCACATTTGAAGGAGAGTTCAAAGAAAAATAAATAACTTATTGAAATCAAATTCTTTTTAAATACGATCTTACAGATCATCTTATCTTACAGGTAAATTTATTTGTTACGTAATTTATTTTATACGTATACCTTCGATTAGGAATTTATTTTCTCTATTATTAAATTAAATTAAATTATTTTCTCTATTAACATTAATTATTATTGCTATTAAGAGCAGTAATTAATATTAATATTATAATAGTTTTTTTATTACTATTATAATACAATCCAACAAAAAAGTATCTTTGAAACCAAAATATATCTACTATCTCTAGAGTTTAATTCATGAATTTTCAAGGTTTTTGCATATTATAAAATAAATAGTATTTGTGATTTTAAAGAGACAATATGGGCATGCTAAAAAATCTTTATTCTAGAAAAGTATAATGAATAAAAAAAAATAAATAACACTTCTAAAGAGAAGAAACGTGGTTGCCTTGACTTGGAATGGATTTTCAAGTTCCGGTAGCGGTAAAAAAAAACTCCAAATGCATTCGTCATGAAAATATATTTTATTTATAAAATCCTTTCCCCGAACAATTTCATAATGGCCAAAGTAATTATGTCAACGATGCCATAAAAAGACGTTATTTAATTGCAGACCTCGTTTGTGGCAAATAGCTAATAAAAATGGGTTTTCATATCCTTGGTGTTTACGAGGGTACATTTTGGCACAAAAAAGTACATTTTTGCAGCCGTTTTTATGACCATCCATGTAATTATTTCCCGCATTGTCGATAGCTATCACTTCTGCATGGATTAAAAAACAGGATAGAAAATTTTTTGTAAAGTGGGTATTTATCTGTAAATTTCTTTCCAAATATGAAGTATAATTAGTCTTGTATCTGAAATACGATTAAATGGTAGAATTTTTATTGTTTCTTCTGTGGTAAAAGTAATTGCACGGGTTAGCTTTTGGTTTTGAGTAAGTTATAAAAAGTAGGGAATTTCCCTTTCGCTTTTTTTCTAGATTGAAATTCGATTTGAGATGAAAACTTTCCAAACAATCAGCAAAACATGTACCTGAACCATTATTCTTAATTCTCCTGTGGAAAAAGAATGCTTATCTGAAAAGTTTTTCTTACGAAGCTTAATAATTTGCTTTGTTGTCCCTGTTATTTTGAAACCTCACTTTTGTTGTAAAAAAGAATTAATCGGGTAAAAGATACATTGCGGGATGCACTTAAATCTTTAGAAAATATTTGATTTCCTCAAAAACCTCTATAAAACTATATGGTTATGTATCGTGTAAACTACTAATAGAAAATGAATCATAGACTCATCATTCTTACTGTTGTTTATGCGAAACTGTTACCTAACAGACTTTCATTTATAACGTTTTTTATTAAAAGGAAAAGAAAAAAAAAATTGGAAAGCTAATAGACGACATTAGTGTGACGTCACTTGCTTGTTTGGAAACGTGTATTCTATCCGTGATTGGTTCCGTGATTGGAGGTAAATCCGTACGGAACCAATCACGGATGGAATCTACGTTTCCAAACAAGCAAGTGACGTTATGACTAATGTCGTCTA
This sequence comes from Tetragnatha montana, assembly GCA_963680715.1. Classification (NCBI taxonomy): domain Eukaryota; kingdom Metazoa; phylum Arthropoda; class Arachnida; order Araneae; family Tetragnathidae; genus Tetragnatha; species Tetragnatha montana. The sequence continues at coordinate 20,725,634 of OY796680.1, read as the reverse complement.
TTGGAAAAACTTTGTTTTTGGCTCTGAAAGGCTGTGCCACATTGTTAAACTTCTGCGAATTTTCACAACCGTTAAGTCTAAAAGCTTAAATAAAAAACAATGTTTGTGAAATGTTCTTTGCTGAAAATACAGGAATGTTAAATGTCTTATAATTCTAATTATTAATAATTATAATTATATTTAATACATAAATAAAATCTTTTGAGTTTATATGTAACTAAATTACATCAAATAATTCTTGTATCATACTTCAAAGTAAACTGTTCCAGCATATCGCAATCCTAAGATCTAATTTACACTGATCTACAACGTGATTTCTCTACCCGCATAAAACTCTTATAATACCGCTTTGCGTGCACTTGAGATCCAACACATATCACTTAGATCAGAGAACAAACGTTGCAATTATTCAACTCCGCGTTACCGGATCATGGCATGAATCAATCGCACTTCCAAGATCCGGATCTCAAATCAAGTTGCATTAAAGTCGTTATTGGCAAATGGCCATAGCGCGTTCTTCAATAATCCAATTCAATCAAGCGCCGGTATCGAATGAAGATTTAATGGAATATTGTCGGGGAATGTTCCAAACCATCAATTCTGAGCACGATCGAAACTACTATGCCATGCTGGGTGTTTCCGATTCTTGTTTTGAAAGCATTTGGTTAAGATTCGTAACTTAAACTAATGGGGAGTCATTTGTAGTGTAATTATTTTTGTATGATATTGGAACTAATATAACATGGAATGAATACGAAATTTTTAAAGGTTTACTACTAAACTAATCTACTCAAAAAATATTTGTTTAAATGCTAACGGGAATCAATCGATGTTTTGTACTTATAATTCAAAAGACGTTAATGTGGTTACATAATTTAGTTTATCATTTAAATATTGGAAGTTTTTCATGCTTTATAATTATTTCTTTTTATTTTACCATTCATTTAAAAATACTTTTTAAAGCATAAGAAATAATGAATCGTATGCGACATAAGACAAAACTTATACACGCAATTTATTTGCAAACAACTCAAATGGTTAGGGTAGTCTTAGGAATTTATTAAATAAAATAAATAACAAATAATAATTATGTATGAGGAGCGTGCAAAATGAGTAATTCATTTTGATAATAAAATGATAGATTTTAAATAATACGAACAATTTTGTCAACTATTAAAAGTTATTCAAGGAGTAATATAAATTCAATTTTTCTCAAAAGGCATTGTCACACCTGGAAATAATATGATGTCCAAGCAAAGAACTTTGATTCAGGAGATTTAAATAAACCCACCAGAAAATGAATACACCCCCTAAAATTAATTGATTTGAAACCTTAAACGTACACATTATGATTTCGGATTCCGAACTGATTATTTTACTCATCCATTTTGCTCATTTAATGAAAACTGAAATCAAACAGCCGATCCAATACCACGCCTGAGTCCAGCCCTCCGAAATCCAATCACGCAAGCCAAGAAACAAAGCCCGAAAATCCTGTACTGGACTATTGACATTCCAGTTAATCTCGAGGTACACGGACCCTAAACGTCCCCTCCCCGGACTCGGTTATGATTTTAATGAGAACACGATGAACGGTCCACCCCAACGAATGGCTAATCTGAAATCTTAAACCCCTTCCCTTCACTTCAAAACTCGGGAAGTTGTAATTAGAAATTTCCGAACGCGCCCATTTTTGGTTCGGAAGGTTGGCGTTATCTGCCAAGTCTTGGTCAAATGGCTCCGACATCTGTTAGGGCAACTAATATCGAGTTTCGGGGAAGGGAAATCAATCCGGGTTTAAGGAAGCGATTGGGGAAAGTGGGGGTGGATTTCTCCGGGGGTGTGATTTGTGTCTGCAGTTTTATGGGTGCGTTAAGCCCTTTTATGAATGGCCGAGCGCAGACTGATTTATCGGCGTTGAAACGGTTCCGTTCGAGTGAATATGTTAAGGTGATGGGAATTTACAAGAGTGTTTTCGGAGATTGAGACGTTGTACTATGCTGTGGGAAATTTACCTACCTGAATTTATCGGGGTGTTAGTTCCGTTTCATTGAAAAGGTGAATTTTATTTTAGTGGATAAATTTTGTCGAGACAAGATTTTTAGCCACTGCCTGTCACCTTTAGCCGAATTAACTCTGAATTTTGGCTTGTGCTGGCGAAATCTACGTGAGAAGGAGCTGTCAAACGTCAGTGATGGCGCCTGGATTACCAAAATCGGTAAGAAAACGGTTCAGAGTCCACTCTAAAATGTTCAGAAACAGTTACTTTGGGTTATTTGGGTTTATATTGGTCTTTAGCAGCAAGCACCATTTCAATGACGTATTACATATAGGTCGCATTACATATAGGTCGTTGTGATACCGGTGTATTTTTTAAAATTAAAAGTAAATTAAAAGAATTGAGTTTTAAACTTTCAATTAATGATACCGGGTTTTCCCAAAGAACTAAGTCTCGACAATACATTTAAATGAAATATTTGTGGTAGAGAAATAATAATCTTAATTAAATCACTTACTTCAGAAACTTGTCAAACGCCAAATCTCTTATTTTGAAAAAAAAACGACAAAAGCTGTTAACCAAATTATCACATTTTTCGGAAGGTGTTTAGTAATTTTTTCTTAACGTATACTTCATTTTGATATTTTACCAACGAAAAGATTTTTTAAAGATTTCCTCAGTATTAAGATTCGTAGAAAATCTTTAAAAATATGGTTTTCACTATGCCCTAATGGACCAAACCTCAAAAGAATGAACTTTTTCAATCACAGATACTGTTTGAATTAAATAAAAAAATTAGTCCCAAACAAGCTGCAGATGAGCCTGCCTGAACAAAATACCCCGGAGTTTAGTGTAGAAACCAGTCAAGTGAAGTCGCTGCACCAAAGCTGAAATTTAACATGATTCAAAATTACTTTAAAATCCCGTTATTTTTATAATTCCTACACTAAAATGTGGTGCGTTTACCCTTACAGAATCCCATGACACTAATAACTCATTTTTGAAAAAAGTGGCGTTTAACATGTTTCTGAAATAAGCGATTTAATTTAATAATAATAATCTAAATAATATGTAATAATCTTAAAAATAAAATATTTGTGAAATAAATTTAGTACAGTAGAATTCTATTTAACAGTTAAGAAACCCGATAATAATTTTTAATACTAATTATAATTAGTTATACCCAATAGTTATTATTATCGAATACTAATAGATAATAATAAGGACTTTATCTAATTAATCCAAAGACTCATTAATCAATTTTCCCTTTCGATAAATTTTATTAGAGAATAATTTATTAGCATTTGTTAAAATTCTCATTTTGTTGAAATTATTGAACCAAAAAATCGTGAGTTATAAAGTAATAATTAATAAGAAAACCTAAGCTCCTAAGCTAGTTTTGTTAGAAACTTAAGGATTTTTAAATATTTCAATAAAAAAAGTTTACTTTTTAATTAAAAGTTTTATTTTCATGCACCACATGAAATGAATGAAGTTCAATTCGAAAATAAATTCTGATTACTAATTAACTTCTAAAAAATGCTAGTGCTTTGAAAATATCACATTTAGCATAGTAAAAATTAATTAGGTAAGTCTGCGGAAAACCCTTGTGTGGAATAAAATAAATTATTATAGAAAAATTTAACTACTCAAGTTTAAACTTTTTAACTTCAATTTTTAAACCTTACTCTTGAGACAGAATAAAAGGTATTAATTGGATGGGACTTTTAAAATAAAATTTTATGTGTGCCTAGTTTTTTACCAATTTTTCTATTAACTATACTAACCTTTTCTTAATTCTTGAAAAATTTAAATGAAACTTTTAATATATTACACCAATAAGGCATGTTACTACTAGCTTAGTGATGAATTTTGACACTTACAAAGCATAAAGTTTATTAAATTTAAGAGGCACTTAAAGGACACATTTTAGCATCACGCTTGTCCATTGGCATCTACTACTCTTTTAACAACTTTTGGGAAGTAGATTCGTGACACATTTAAGGACGTGTAATTTATGGTTGCTTGTTAGATTTATAAGTAAAACCTGACATTTTTAAGAATAAGAAGTTTTTATTTTCAGTTAAATCTACCACTTTTAGACCAGACTAAAGAAACCTGCTACTTAGTTACCTACTTCACTTCAAAAGTAATTTTTTTTAACTTTGTTTCTTCACAATTGTGTGTTAAAATTTTATTAAAATTTAAAGAGACTTAAAAAAATTTTTTTCTTGTGTAAATCACTTTTGATATCCACCTCTGTCACTTTATAGTACAGTGGAAGCTCTTATAACGTAATTAATCCGTACCGAGTTTTTTGTCGTTATAAGAGCAAACTTCGAGTGATGCACTCGAGTGTAGAATATCACTCGTTTAAAAGTAATAAACTCGTTAAACTAAACTATCAATTTTGATGCTTTTCGGGAAGGTGGACTCGATTCTCTCAAAGATATATTTTTAGTAGATTAGTTTATAAACTTTGGAGGAAATCTAAACCTGAAAACGATCACCAACCTTCAATCGTCAAAGGCAAAGGGATGGATTATGGAAATTGCAGTTATCCCTTACACGTTTTTTTAATCAACTAACTGAAACCCTGGGTTGTATATTTTACCATTATATTCAAACAGTAGGATACTAGATCGTTGGGATTTAGAACACAGTTCGAATCACCCAATTGTTTTTCCTCATTTTAAGCAATTATTTATTATTTTATGAATTCTTGATACTTTCAATTTAATGTTATATTACCTTATTTTTTGCTATGAAATTTAAGATCAATATTTTACAAAGTATAAATATTTGTGTTTGCTATTAAATTTTTATTTTGGTATTAGTTTATTGCGTAGCTTAGCTTCCTCAGAATGTTCGGATGCTTACATAAAACTAAAACGCTAATAATAATAATAATAATAATAAATAAGTCTCAAATCAACAAAGGCATTGGGTAGCGCAAGATTTCGTTTTGGGATTGTAGCTGGTTACCCTGGGCGAAAGCAAGCGAGAAGAAGATGCGATGGTTAATTGGTGCTGTTTGTCATACTCTGATATTCGTTTATTGGCTAATTCATGTGTGACGCAAACAAACCGATCCAGAAAAGTATTTGATAAGCTGAATCGATTCGAAGATTAGTCTTTATAAGAGCACTTTTGTGCTCTTATAGAGACTAATTTTTGGGTCTTTATAAGAGAGGATTTTTATAAGAGCAGGTCGTTATAAGAGCTTCCACTGTACCTGTTATGCCGGTAAATATATCTACACAAACTTTTGTGTACAGTGAAGAAGTTATGAACATTAATTTAAATTTTAAAACCTTTAATAATCTCAAAATATAAACCAGCAACACTTTATTACCCATGCTTTTACCACTTCCCATAAATATACAGGTAACCACTTACGCATTAACGACATTGGATATTTTTCGTTACTTAAAACACTGTATGAATAATCTATTTTATTTTCTAACCAGAATCAACGCGCGGCGGTTTATAACTTTCAAAAGAGCACTTTCGCGTTTTAGCTAAAAAAGAAGCGAGATAAAAAAAAAACACGATATCGCCCAAGTAATGCCAAAATATCGCCAATTATCCGCCACCAGTAAACAACTCCCCTGTCTACGTGTCCAAACACTCATTAAATATTAAAAGAAACAAAATCAATAATTGACTTAGTTAATTTCTTTCGGCGAAAGAGCCTGGTTTAACGGAAGAAACTCACGAAGCTTGTTAGGATAGGGGCCCAACTTTATCGAAATCCACTTCTCGTCACAGTTATTCATTAAGTGAACCTTATTAAGTCCTCTTAATTAATCGAGAGGACGACGGGACAATGTCCTCTTCAAATAAAAACGCGCGTGGCGTTTTTACCGGTGGTAGGAGTGTTCTCGAACAGTTTTGCAAACGAACACCATTCGTACGCGCGTACCTCCTCTTAATAGGATATTAATTTGCGAAAAATGTTTAATTAAAAATGTCACGCTTCGTGCTCTCTGCTATTGTCTCAATAATTACGCTTCGAATGCCGGAACAGAAAATATTCACAAGATGCAGAAGTTCTTTGGGTTTTTTTTCTCGAGGTTCTTCTAAGAATATTTTTGTTCCTTACGAGGGCTTCACGAAAGTTTTGTGTTTCTAGATATATTGGATCATTAATTATTGTGATTAATATAAAAAGTTGCTAATTGAACTGCATAAGGAGAATTATTTGAATCTTCTAATTAGTATTTTTTTTTGTTCTCTAGTGCCGAGTTCGACACAAGAGGTTGGGTAGAGTTTCTATTGTTTCATATTCAAACCTTACCTAAACCTTGGAAAACATCGGTAGTAAAGATTATTCGATGTATTGTTCTTTTTTGAACTCTCTTAAATTATTGATTATGTAATTGTTTTGTAAAGGTAACAAGTGAAAATGTTATTTTATTTTTGGTTAAATTTTTAAATTTAGTACAATAATTTTTTTCTTTAATAATTTTAATATTAAGTTTTGTCTTCAAAATAAATGTATGAAATTAATGCTGAAGTGTTAAGTTTGTGATCTTTACTTTTTAAATGGAAGAAAATGTTCCGCTATGAATTTATATGAAATCCGAACTTAAGGTCAACCGTAGCACATAACCTATTCAATTGTCTTTAGTTTAATCCAATCCTTTTTAAATTAAATGTTTCTAAAAAAAATAAGTTAAAAAATTAATTTCCATTAGAAAGAATGGTTTAAATGTTTTGTTCTTTCAAAACTAACTAGAACTCCGTAATTAGAAAAGAAGAAATGTTCCTTTATTCTTCATCTGTTTATACTTTAGAGAATGAAATTAAAAACAATTTATGCATTCCTCTTTAGAATCTAGAGGACAATAAAATATCTTTAAAAAGAAAAGGTCTCCGTTTAATGAAAGAAACATTTATGCTTAATGCTATATGCATCACAAAATTGATGTTTTTATGTGCTTAGTGATTTTCTAAGCATAATCTCCTTATAAAACGTTCCAAACGTATTCATTATGAAAATTGAGACAAAGGTGTTTTTTGTGATTCTTAAAGAGACTTTAGTTAAACGGATGTAATTATATTTAATGTTCAATAAGAAAAATTTTAAAGCGAAATTACTGTGATTTACACTCTTATCGTTTGAATACTTTTTTTTTCAAATAATTCTAAAAAAAATCCCTTTTACTTAAAGAAAAGATTGTGTAAATGAGTTGAGGAACATTTAAATGAAATATTAATAAAGAACAGGATTTTTTACAAAATAGAAAATTTAGTAGTTATTAATGTCCGGTTGTTTTGGTTAACTCGCCTTTAGTGTTTAGTATGCTGAAAAGGTATTTATTTCTTTGGGCGAAAAGCTTTTTAGGGAATTTTAGTTGGTTTTAATTAAGTATTTGATTGTTATTTACTGATAGTTATAGTTTAATAACATTTAATGCAATGTGGTATTATGTATATTGAAATCTACTTGGACTATCCGGATGGTCATAAACAACTTAGAAGAGCAAAGCGTCTAGTGTTAACTTAGGTAGACATCTTCAGTGGAATGACCATTGACCACTGGATGGGCAAAATGTTTCCTCATATAAGCTTTATTTCGTAGAGTTCTAGACGAAATGTAATATTTCTCGAAGTAAGTTTTCATCACGGTCCACCCGTTCGGATAATTTAAACTTATGTATGCATGACTCCAAAAGTGAAAATATTTGTGAACTTTAAAAATAACAATATTGTACATAAAGAGTTTGAAGTTCAAGCATTAATCACAAAAATGTCTCGTTTTTATAACTGCCTTTAGGTATGGTATAGTTACCCTATGGTACTACGTAAAACTCGTAATAAACTGACACATTTAATAAATACATTGTTTAACTTTGAAAATAGACCATCTCTGAAATAATTAATTAATGTGTATGTTTTAATTAAGTGGCTTGTACCCTGTGTCCTTTAGGCCGGGGATTTACTGTACTCAATAGTCAAGGGATTACTCAATACTTTTAAACTAAGTACTACTAGAAGAGTTGTTTTTACGTATTTTATTTATTTTAAAATTTTTAACGATTATTTAGGAAGTAAAAGCCGGAAGTAACTCGCTGCTTGCATATTTCCCTGTGTGTTACGCTAGAATTTTTTAAGACAATACTTAATTTTGAGCTTTGAACAAGTTATAAAGTAACTTTACCATTTAAACCTTCTACTAGTTAGCTTTTCAATTTTCGGTCAACCCAATCGTAAAACCGGGCAGTGTCAAGCAGACCCAATTCATCTCATCCGAACGGCCCCCAATTAATTCCCATGTTCCCCGGAGACCCCCTCCAGGGAGCCAAATGAGCTAGTCATCAACTAGATGGTCCGAAACATCCCTCCAGATTGGATCTTCATTTACCCCGATATTTCCTCGGCAAACGTCCTGCAAGGAGGAATCACGGCCCGGTTCCGTTTAGCCACTCAAAAGACCGGAATCTAATCGTTAATTGGAAAGATTCTTTTCCACCCCCCTCCTGCGGAATCTCATTTCCGGATCTGGCAACCCATGCAGAAGCGTTATAACTTAATTACGGGGTTATTATGGATGAGCATGCACAGCAGTGGCGACTCTGCTGCTGCTGTGGAATTTGTTGTTGCCGCGTGTCTCGCTGCATTCCCCGCGTGACTCTTTCGTCCTCCTCCCCTTCCCCCTTCGTTCGAGCTTTTGTCGGGGCGGCTCTTCTTCTCTGAAAAATCGTGGTGGAACTTTTGGAGACGTAATGAGTCGTGAGGTCGGATTCGGTGAGCTCAGATATGTCGCGAGGCGGTTATTTCGTTCTGTTTGGTGTCGAATTAATAGTTTAATTTGGGTCAATGAGTGTATGGGATTCGGTATTAACTATTTTGCTAGGTTGATTTCTTTAAAGAGGGAATTTTCAAACAAAGGTTATAATTCCTTAAGATGAAGGTTTTAATGTAAAGATACTATACGTAGGAACCGAATGTTTACGTTTCAAGTACGTTTAGTTGTAGAATTCATGAAAACATATATACTACGATTTAGAAATTGGACAACTATAATGGGAAGTAATATTTACCTTCTAGGTGCTAATAAGTAATGTTGTTCTATTGTGATATGCAGTAGCTCGTGATGCAGGCTGTCTCCCCGTAAGACCAGTCATGTACTAATATATAAGGTTATATTTTAATATTTATTTTAAAACATTTAACGAGTTATCATTAGATTAAATCATAGAGGATTAAACCTAAATGTATGTAGCAAAAATTTAACTTATGCACGTTAATTTAATGGGTAGATAAATCTTTGTGTATTGTACGTAAGAACTCGTACATTTTTCTTTACGTTAAAGTGAGAACCGCTATTTATGTATATTACTTACTTTCAACTTTTTTGTCTCTTTAAACATGACTTGTTTACTTAGTCTTATGTAACTTGTACATGCTTTTTATCCACAGGGCGACTTCTGAAAAAAGGGTTAGAATTTTTGCATATCATATTACTTTTTAACTGAATGGTTTTTTTGGAGGTAAGTTTTTTCTTGCAAAACTATATCTAGTATTTTTATAGCAATTTTCATGGGATAACCAAATAAAAAATGGTACAAAAATAAATGGCTGAAAATATCTGAATTTTGAACATATTCATACATTTTAAGTGAATCTTAGAAATGAACATCATTTTGAAGTTTGTTCACAGATGCGTCGCGTCAGTGGCGAAGCCGGAGTTGCAAACAGGGGAAGCGCTGGAAACTGATCACGATCTGTCCAAATTTGATTCGATCGTATTGTAAGATTAGTTTTTTACAGTTTTATTCGGAATTCGGTTATTTCACTTGATAGTAGAAGTTATAAGTATGATTTTGTTAAGTCTCGATTGATCGAAATTCTTGAAATGGTTGAAATTTGGATCATGCGTTCATGTCTCCTCTCTGTTTCCATGCATGTCTCTTCTCTTTCTCTCTTCTTCTTCTCTGTTTCTCTGCATGTCCATGCTCTCCCTGTTTGCTACTTTACACGCTTCGCCACTGCGTCGAGTACTATACATTAGCTGCAATTTGGTACCTAGAAAAGTATTAGAGTTCAAAGTGAAACTAAAATATTTTGAGTGATAGAAAATTTGTGAAAAATGCGAGAAAAATTTAATCCGTCAAAAATATACCACTGTAAATCTCCAATATGCAGAATTAAAATTTGTTCACAAATTTACGATACACCTTTACCCAATAACTAACAAGTAAAGCACCTCGAAAGATAAAGTAAAACACAACTGTTTATCATTCTGAACCTTATCCCTCCCCTTCCTTAAGTAGATTATCTACAGCGAATCGGGCACCCGTGTCACCCAAATTCTTCGAGACCTAGGAGAGAACATGCAAATATATATCCCCTATCCCGAGTTCTTCCAGCAAAGGTTAAAAATGTATCCTCAGCTTCCAGAACCCTTCTCTTCCGGATATTCCATTCCCTGAAAGTCGTTACGCTTCAGCTAATTTGGGACTGGTTAAATATATGCAAACGAGCATCGAATTCAATGTTGCTCTTTTTTTGGAGGCTCTGAATAGGATGAATGGGATTCAAGGCGAGTTTCTATCAGGGTTTTAATGTCGATGCAAGAAGGTTCGTTACGCTATCTCCAAGAAATGCTCTCCTTGACATGCATATACATCAGACGGCAGTAAAAACTCTGGAATGTCGATGGTTTAGAGTTTTAATTGACAGTGTGAGACCGTTCTCTTTTGCTCTTGGAAAATTTAATAAATTCAATTTAAGAATTTATTTGAAAACTGTCAGTTTTACCTAAAACGAATTTCCAGAAATCCTAAATGAAAAAATAATAATCCTTATTTGTACATTTATAAGTATTATTTTATATTATTATAAGTATTAATATTCATACTAAGAAAATAAAAATCATATCTGTTACCAAAGGAAACAATCCCGTCCAGGTAACTAATAAATGAACATAGATTGATACAGAATACTGAATGAAATATAGAAGTACCTACTTTACAAGAGTAAAATATAAAAAACACAAAAATAAAAGTAGAATATATATAAAATTAGAATGAGGTAAAATATAAATAATTATAATTACATTACTATCATTTAGAACTTACAAAATATACAAGTTGGCATACAGCAAAGGCAAGAAAATATAAACAGTGCTTCCATTAAGTTGAAAAAGGTCCACCTAATTTAAAAGAATAATAAAATTATGCAAAGACCGTTTGAAAGAGCCATTAGAAGAAATATTTTGTAATTCTGCAAGCAAATTACAAACTATTAAATAATTTGGGTGAAATATAAACGAAGTGTTTGCGAAATATCTCTTCATAGAAATGTGTAATATCTATTGCGATACAAGAAAAGTATAATTATATTTAAAAAAAACCACGCACAATAGGGACAGATAGGGAATAGGGGTAGGGGGAGTAAATATAAATTTTAAAGTCAATAGAATAGGAATATCGGAAACATAAAATTTTGAAAACCTCACTTTGAATAGATATTAAAGGCAATAAGTTAGTTTTATATTCTCCCCCAAACTATTATGACACAGTTAATAGAGAGAAGAACAAGAAAAATATAGTGTTTTTTTAATGGGTTAACTTAATCAATACAAAGCGAAGCATTTAGTATAATTTAACAATATGGGTTTTACATTTTAGATTCGAGTCGATATATAAACCTAAATATTTTATACTTTTAACTTGTTCATGTGTTTGAAAGTTAAAATCAAAACTGCCACAACAAAAATTAGAATAAAATTTAATATTTAGCTGAATTAATGTTTGTTTGATATTAAATTAAATATTTAGTTTTGTTTAAACTTAGAGTTAACTCATTAACGGCAAACCATTTTCCAATTCCAGTTAAGTCAGTTTCAATATGTGATTTAAGTTTTACAAGAATAGACTAACGCAGAGAAAATAAAGAGAGAAAAATAAAATGGTATTCCCATTTAAATTTGTTTATAAAATATTTATTTGTTACATTTGCCAGAAAAGTCTCAGATGGAATTGAGAAGGTTAAATTATTCTTCTAAACACTTTTAAATGGATTTTCCTTATTCGGTTGAATTTTAGTAACAAAATACATGAATTAAATCTAATGTATGAAATTTTTTAGAGTACCTATCATTAAACAGATAAATGTATTTCTCTTTATAGGATCTTTATTTTCTTTTATATCAATTATGTTTGAACAACATGAATAAGTAACTAATTTTGTACTTTTCTTTTCTAGTTGGCAGTAGTTTTTAAATTCTATATCTGGTTACGTTGACTTTAAAATACTTTAATATTTTCTTAGTAATTCTCCAGCTTCTCAAAAAATATTTCCCACTCATCCCTTTTCGCAGATAAAACCCTTAAAATAATATTTTTACAAAATGACATTCTATTTATCAAAAGGAGTTTTTTAAAAGCCCAACTTCCCTCATCTCATCTAACAAGACCTTCCAAAACCAACAATCAATGCATTAAATTACACGAAAAGAAAAAAAATCCCTCAAATTATGAAACTTCCAATGGCAAACACCCTAATAAATTTCCTTTTCCACTTCCAATCGAGATCATCATGCATTTTAAAAAATACAAAAATAATAATAATAATAATAATAAATCATCATCGTCTCTTTCTAGGTCTTACAGCCGACACTAGTCCTCTTTCATGTTCCCTTAGGCGCGTAAATTAGCGAGTTTTCTTTGGCAACAAATTCCGAAACACCTTTAATGAGAGAAGAGTATGATATGAAAAGGATTCATTTGTTGGACGTCTTCCCTCCCCCAATCTGTGCGTTTGTCAGGCTAATTGCACTGATTTGGATATGCTTTATGCGCCAGATTTTTGAATTTAAGCTGGTGCGAAACGGGAGGAGTGGGTTTGTTCGATTTTGAGTTATTATTCTGAATTAAGTTAACAAAGTATGTGGATAAGAGTAGTTCGTTGTCAGTTTTTTAATGAGGGTTGGTTGGACCTCGAATGGTTAGGAATTATGTACGTACACAGCTATTTACGATCAGTGAACGTCATTGAATATGGAATTCCAAAATACCAAGAGGGTTGAGAAAAAATGGAGAAAAGTCAAATTGAAATGAATACATTGAGAAAAATAGCTTTCAGGTAGATCAAACGATATCTGTCTAGAACTGATAGTTTTGAGTTTTTATTTTATTCCACGCACTAATGAGGAGTGAAACACCCCCAAAACAAAAAGATATTGATACAGTCGTATTGGTGACTACTTCAAAAAAACCTAAAATTATATTTCTAGTTCTACTTTTTACAGTTTGTTTATTTACTTGTCGATTTTTGTCTGTCTGTTGTAACGCCCTGCATGACCTTAAACCGTGATATTTTTTACTGTGCACTCTATGTGAAAACTTAACATTTCTTTAATTTTTCAAAAACAATTTCTTCAAAAACAAACTGACCAAACACGTAATAATTTCCAATGAATCAAAAAGTCAACCACGTTACTTTATTTTCAAACTTGAATCACTATCCATCGAACATTTTTTCGGAAGGATTCTTTTAAAAACAAAGGCAGTGAACGGTAGCTAAAAAGGTCAAAGACCTCTTTGACCGAAATATCGTGTAAAAAGACGTAAATCTTTTTATGAGTCTCACCCTGGGAGATTTAGTGTAACGATGCCCCGAAAGCTATATTCTAAATGTGTAGGAAAATTTCCATAGCTCAATTTAGATAACAGCTTGGAATGAATAAAGCTTCTGAGTGAACCGAAAAGAGCTTTTTGGTATATTATGAGCTGATCACCCAATATGTGGTTCTTACAGTAGCTTAAAATGTATATAAAAGATATTTTTGAACCCTTCTTTGGGAATGTTTATAAAAGTTAACGTACTCTTGAAAATAGTCTCTTTCGAGTTACATAAGTTGTTATGTTTAAAATGTCTTTTAAATTTTATATACTTCTAGAATAATCATTAGGCGAAAAAGCAATTTTTTGTGTTACATTTTAACATTTTTTTACATTTTTTTGTAGTCAAGATCATATTCAGAACAGTTTTTATCTGCACTTTAACTAATTTTGGTTAAAGAAGTCTCATGAATATTTCAGCCGATATTCAAGCAATGAAATCCCTAAAACAATTCAACTAAACTGTTTTAATTTGATATCGTCGACCCGGGTTATCCTATTTTAAAAGCTTCCTTTTAAATATCTTTAAAAGTAACAAACCTGTAACTTTATTCACAAAATTGATTTTTTTGTTAGAATCTGTCTCAACTAGTTCAAAATAGGATTCCAACGTGAAGGCAAAAAATCATCCATGAGAGTATATGTGAGTAAAAAGGACATTAAGCTGTATACTTATTGAGAAGACAGTTTACAAAGAAAGGTTAACAAGGTGAATAAATGTATAAAAATATGTATAGGGAAATTCTAGTGCAGATAAACTACCGAATAAAAAGACGAGATCACATAGGGTGAAAAATGCGGAAAACATTAGAGAATTTTCTCGGTTTGGGTCGTCAATGTTTGACGTTGGGTGGAAAGAATTTTCCAAGTCATTTAATTCGAAAATTCTTTCCACTTTCTGTCTCAACCTGTTTTGCTATTTCACACATGAGAAACAGTAGAAGAAAATACTTTTTCCAAAGTGTAGCACCCTTTTTGAGTTTCTTGTGGGAAGTTTCAAACTGAGCTTTCAGAAGTAGAATATTGTTCGCTATGTGGGTTAAACTTGTGGAATTTCTTTTTTTTTTCCAAAATATATACTTCAACTTGTATTTTAATACTGAAACAACTGTGTGTGATAGACATTTTGAAAATCTATTTGCAAGTCAAAGTTCATTTTAAATCGTAAAAAAAGTATGAATACTTTTTCGTACTTTAAAATCTCCCTTTTTTATGTTCTTTTCATTACAAGTACCACAAAATTAATCATGACAAGAAATTAAATTTTTTTTAGTTAAAAAAATACAAACCATATTTTTTTCTTTATCTGTTAAATCAACAAAATATGCAAAAAACATTTAGTCTAAATATTTTTATTAAGAAAAAAATGTTTTACAATTTCATTCTAACGCTTACATCTTTTTAATTAGAAAATTTATATTTAATTTACAAAACTCAATTTGATGTGATGAATTGAATGTGCAAAATTCTATCAAATAGAAAGGAAACGTTTTTAATATGCATAAATTACTTTTTAATTTATGCAAATAAACTATGTCGTCTTTTTACTTGATAAATTTCTTATTGTTTACATGCATTTTATAAAAATAATGTTAGGTTTCTGAAACTTTTATTGCATATTGTAATGACATTTAATTTTGAATAATACAAACTTCGCATTTTTCAGAACTATTTAAATATTGGTGAACCAAAAATAAGAGTTAGTAAATATTTAAAAATACCAATACTTAATTAATTAAGAATAAATTAACCATACTTCAAAATATTAGTAAAAATCAGTACATTTTAAAGCGTGTCAAATGCATTTTATAAAAATGAACTTTAGGTAACTCTATTGGAGCATATTCAGGTATGTATTTGAACAAGTACGGAAATAAAAACATAATTGAGACAATCATAAAACCATACGCAAACAAGAGCAAACCTTCTAAATCAATTTAAACACAGTTTCAATTTATGTTCCAAGTAATTACTTTGTTTTGGTCTATGATGAAACAACTAACAAAAAACACTCAATTAACTCTAACAAATCTGAAGGAAATAATAACAACCACCCTCCCAAAGAAAAATGCGAAATTATAAATGAATTATTCATGTATTAAAACACACACAGCTAGCAGGGGAAAACAAAAATACGAAATCTAAATGTCTTGATCAGAAACTATTTGATCTCCGGAGGATTTCAAACACAGGATGTCTGCCAGCAAATTGGATAAGAATTTGTTTTCCATCAAGCTCCTGAGCGATAATTCCTCTAATTTATTAACGCAATGCTAATGAAAAGATTAGAATGTTCAGCTGATTACCGCAGACATTTATATTCTTAAATATGTACAAAGGTTTGTTTGTACTCGAAATAAAATAGTTTTCTCTCGGCCGCAGTACTAGATTAAACCACTTATGCAGCGTCTTTAGATGACAATGGTTGTTAAGCGCCTTCTGCAGTTGTATAATTACTTCGCTAACAGGCTTTGTGTTTTGGAACTACTTGTGTCATGTTTTCATCCCACGGGAAGCTTTTGCTCTTTCGGTTTAATAAACAAATGCAATCTACCAAATGATTTTAATTTACCGAAAAGATACAAAAAAATATAAGATTATAATAATAAAGTAAAAGTAAGTAGAGTTCTTTATTTAGTTACATAAGAAATACTAATTAATTTAATGATCTTATATATAATGTTCCAATTATTTTTATTGTAAACAGCAATTGCCATTTACATATCAATTCTCCGAACGTCTTTTAAACTCATCATCTAATAAAAAAAGATCGACATCTTGACGGTTATGCCTCAATTCGATTTGGTTTTAATTATGAAAAAAATACTTACCATAAAAATAGTTCATTTTCACCTTTCTAAAATTTGCAATGAAAATTTTGACGTTTTTCATTATAAATAGGCTATAAATAGATTTTGGCTTCGAAATCAAATATGCCTTGTTTTTCTGTTGGGGGGGGGGGGACCGGGACTACATAAGCATCAACTATATGTTGAGCGGTTAGGCCTCCAGGTGTTCCTAATATTTTTTAAAGTCCGATATTTAATAACCTACTAAGTAACATTTAGATAGCCTGTCAAGAACTTTTATATAACTATCTATTTTTGTATTTTTTTATAACTTTCTAGCTACTCCTTTTAAATAATACCAAGTTTAAACATACTAACATAAATAGTATTACCAATAATTATATTTTAATTACCTAAAATCTAAATTATATTACTGATGAATCAAACAAAAAATATTAAATTAAGATAGCATGTCTGGTGAAAATATAAACGGTGTTGGAAATGGTACCTAATATATCAGTGTCAAATTATGTATTCCACATCGAGTTTAGTTTTTCATCTTTTCCAGTTTAGGTTTTACGAATACGTTTAGAAAAAGGATTTGAGCGAAACTATATTTCACCATGCGATTTTAAAAACCTGGGACTGAAAGAGGTGAAAACATAATTATTTCGTTAGAAGAAGAAATATAATATATAACTTTGCCAGGGTCATTACTCTGTTTAAAAATAAATCTTGTTCGTGGTGTAGACTTTATTTTGTCTTAAATTATTATATCCAGACAAAAGACTAACACATAAAAATACTGTTTTGAAGAATTCCAAAGGAAACTCTAAATACACAATGCATAATATGTGTTAGGCAGACGTACCTATTGTTATTATCTTTTATATTTAAATCACGAAAAATTCGTGCAGTTTCTTATTACTCTGATTTAGCTATGTAAATATACACTTTTTTTTTATTCGTATCGAATAAGTTCATTTTAAGAACTTCCATACCATGTCTTTCTCTGTATTTAGTTTTTAGTCATATTATACAGAATTACTGTATTATAAACACATACAAAATACCTTTCTTGAATCAACACTCTTTTATTCACATAAATGAATGATACTTAAAAACAATACTATTTGAATTTATAATTTCTTAATTTGATTATTTTAAAAGAAAATTGAGTTTTTTTAATACAACTTAAACCACTAAGCTTAACTTAGCTAAAGGTAGATTTTTGTGGTTATTTTACGTAAATATTAAGTAATATCGAATTTATACAAATATCTTTAATGCCTCTTTATAACTCATTCACTTTTAATTTTTGCATTTTAATTTAACTTTTAATGTTTTTCAAAAAATTCTGATGGATCTCTTTGCCCACGAAGGGGCCGTCTGTGAAATTCTCTAATGAGTAATTGTTTCATCATCATCATAACCCATAACTTACGATACTTTTAAACTGGAAGCGCTGCATGCCATTCCATTTCTGATTAGTGAAGCAAGTAATAAGGTAATAAGTAGCAACTACTTGTTACCTAGGTAACCAATAAGCCAATGTAATCAGCTTTCATTTTTGAGTACTTAAAATCCAAGGCATTACCTCTTAACTTATGTTTTCTTTTCATGTGCCAAATTCTACATCATGAATATTCAAGATGCTACGACACAAAGCTTTTATAGCTGCAGAAAAAAAATTAAAAAATGCATATGAACTCAAAAAGTATTTGATTCATTTTTTCTTTCTAAATCTATTTTAACTTAATAAGATCACTAATACTCTCAAAAACACTTGGAAACTGAAACTATCAGAAATTTAAAGATGGCATTGACAGATTACTCCTTCAAAATAGATCTATGCAACTCAATTTCCCAAACTCCCACACAAAATAGTCAACCCACAGTCGTCAAAAAAAAAATTCCATCGTTGGACTCAGGAGGCAACGGCACTGAGACGGGGCCCCAAAGTTGTACCGTCCAGGCCGGGAATGTAGCGCCCCCATAGCGTCTCCCGGGCAACGGTCCCAAGCACGCCGCGTGGGCATGCTGGGTAGACAGTCGGCGGCGGACTCGCGGACTGTGTGGGACCCTCTCTGTCTCTCGCGGCTGTGTCTTATCTCTCTCTCTCTCTCTCGGACTCTTGGTCTCTCCAGCGGACTTTCGGACTGTGGGTTTTTGATTCGGTTTTTATTTTTTGTGTGGTGAACTATATACTCGTGTACATATACTGGTGGATGAAGTAAGAAGTTTCCTCATGACTAGGTATGGATACTTTTGACGAATTATTTGTGGTGTCGTGGTGGTGTGTGTTTGCTTAGATAATTTTTGTGAATGGTGGCGTAGGTTTTGTTCGTAGTTATGCACTGCTTTTTTGCGCTTTCGTATAAAGTTCGTAGATTTTTTTTTTTTTGGTGGGGGGGTCATTTATTTGGATTTGAAATTCAGAGGATACGTATTCGGTTTGGTTTTTTAGAGTGAGGAATATTTTATGATAAGCCCGAAAATTCTTAATCAATTTTAGGTATGGAAAATGTTTATACATATGAATTTAACTTTTTTATCATTCTTAAAGAGTTATATATACATTAACACATTATATCATTTGAAGCAATACATATTTACTATTTCGTAAATGGCAATTAATTTATATTAACTTTATCTAATTGTATGGGATTCTTTCATCTCTGCGTTCTAAAACATTTAAAACAAAGTTTTGGAACTTAATTTTTTGGGGATACAGTAAGCTTTTGAAACTTTTATTTCAAACTCATTTTGGAAAAACATAAATTTAGGGTTGGATTTTTTTCGGATTTTCTCTACTAAATCCGTTTTTCACAACTTAGAGTTTTACGTTTCTTTTCCTATTTGTTTATTTAATGATTTATTCACACATAAGCTAACCATCTTATATATTTTATTCACTCTTTTTAGTTTAAATGTATTTTTGATGTTTTACATGCAACCATTATCCATAACTTAATTCCAAATGTTTCATTAACTAAAATATTCGGAGAAACTTGCACCAAAAATCAATTAAAAATTTCTCTAAAGTGAAATTTTGTTAAAAGTTCTATAGTATATGAATAATGAAAATTATATAATATTTAATATTTGTAGTTAATTGTAATATGTGAAAAACATAAAATAATTTAAATAAAATTAATATTCTTAATATTATAATTTTAAATTTTTCTTTATCCCAAACTAAATGGCTTAAAATATATTTTTTAATTGTAATTTACTTTTTAATATAAATAACCTGAATATTTTGTGATTTAATAAATACATTTATAGCAATTAAATTCATGAAGCATTTTAGTTCTTCTTCACTCCCAAAAGAATAGGTACTTAAAAGAAGTGTTTCAAAATTCATTTCCATAGCTTTTTCTTTTTGAATTGAAACATTCAATTACTTCGATTTACACAGCTAATTAAATTTTTTCAAGGTATACTTTCTTAATAACATTGAAAATTTGATTCAATTAAGTATAAATTACTTAATTACAGGACATATAAAAATTTTGATTATGTATTCGTATTCAAAGCTGTTATTAAAGTATATTTTTCTTATGTACCTCAAAATGCTACAGGTAGTATAAATAATAGTTTTATAAACTAATAATTTTACTTTGAGAATCACTTTTAAACGCATCCTCGCTAGACTTCGAACGCTAAATGTAAAGTTGTTTTCTGGTGTACAAATCTCCTCTAACTGAAAAACTAGTTTTACAGAAAACTTTAAGAGATATTTTCCGGTAATAAGGTTTTCAAAACTGCTTATACTTTGTTAAATATATTTAAAGTGTGTAAATAAAATTACTATAAATGTATTTAACATATAAAAATGGATTAAATTTCTTCAAAATACGATGAATTTTTATTCAAATGAAATCAAATTTATTGACAACAAAAAAAGGAAAAACACAAACTCACAATTTTTATTCTTCACTCTCTGAGTTTATATCTTTTAAAATATATAGGTAATTTCTAAAGTTCCTTTCGTTTCATTAAATTTGAAGAAAGATTCGTAGAGTCAAAATATTAAGTGACTATACTGAAGACTAAGAGAGGTAATTTGATGTTGGAATACAAATTCTTCGTCAGGTACCTAAAAAGAAGTATAATTGGACAACAAAGCGGGGCGACTCTATTTTAGTATTTTGAGTAATGCTTCAGTATCAGTTCATTTATGAAATACGCCAAAAACTACAAACTATAGATCTAGAAATAGTAAAAAAGGAGCTCAACTATAGAAAGCGTTTAAAAAACGATAATTTCAGATTCACCATGTATTTAAGTTGGTCAATATTTTTCATTCAAAGTAAGTATATTAGCTTGCAAGCAAAACAACTTTGGAAGCTGTTGAGTCTCGAAATCTAGGGGAATCAGCGGCTACGTATACATTTTTTGGTTGTTGGCTAAAACCAATTCCCACTCTTTTAATTCTATCTACCACAAAATATAATAATTTTTTCTTATGGCCACACTGTATGTATTACTAATGCATCCTATATAAGACAACGAACTTTACATTTCAAAAACATTGAAGTTGAGAATGGAGGGATAAAAAAATAACAACCTGTCGCATCGAATTATCGTAATACTCTGAAAGAACCGGGGATTTAAGTTTTTGACAACACCTAGTAAAACGCATCATCGATTCAAATATCAGATTTACTCTAGAGGGGTTTTCAAATTTCAAAGTTTTCTCCTGCTTTAGAAAATCAAATCCGAGTTACAAAAAAAATCCTTTTCCCACTTTTTGCTTAAAGCTTTTGGCAATGAAAATAAGGGTAGCTGAGAAATATTGGAGCCGTTTTATTCGTTCAGAATATTCAAATATATAATATTCTAATATTTAAAATGTTCCAATCCCTATATTTTAATTACCATAAACACTATGTTCATCTTTTTTAAACATTCACTTAAACTTAGATAATGGTTTTTTAAAATGATTATTTTTAATTATTTCAGTTAATATTCTTTACTATAAATATTGGTAGAAAATTGAAAAGTATTTAACTTTTCTATTACATGAAACTGTGTCCGAAAATTATTTTCCGTTAATCAGAAAATCGTTTTCTAAAAATCAATATGAAGTTTTTTATGTAACAATTATCTCTATTTAATATCCTCTCTAACGGAAAGAAACTAGTTGTGATAAAAAAAAAACTATTGTGATATGTGTGTTAAAATTTTTAAGGGGTCGTCACAAATGGATTTTTGAAGTTATTCCTATAACTTCATAAAAACAGGTTTAACTTAAATTTGTGGATGAACCCTATTTTGAATTAATATCTCCGTTAGTTTTGAAGATATTGAGATAGAATTTTTGTGTCTTATTCAGGAAATAATAAAGAAAAATTTTTCTAATTGAAAATTTTAAACTTCGGGGGCCATATAAATTTTATTTTCTGCTTTTTTTCAAGTAGACCCCCATGGAGTTGAAACTACTCCCATCTAAGTTTTCACCTCTTTAATTGAAAATTTGCAGTTAGAAGTATGGGTCCAGGGGAAATATTTTTGGAAATAGCCTATTGCAGGGGCTTTTTGTTACACTCTATTTGAAAGACCCTGCATAAATTTATTTGCATGCCTGTATATGTTATTATAGATATGCTAATTGCTGATGTATCGAAACATTTTTAAACAGTTATTCATTTTTAGATACTAATAAGATTGAGGTGTTTGGTAATTCGTGCACTTTCCCGATTATTTCGTAATCAGTTTAGGTACTTTAAACATACCATAGGTCAAACAGTCCTTAGTGAACGTGTACCTTATCAACAAAGTTTTCTTTAGAGGATATAAGTGTATTACACCATAACCTATCTCATCACACCATGTTTACCTTGCCTTGTCAGATAAATTTCCAATCCGACACATTTCCGAGATCGCAAACATCCTTTTACTAAAGGCGACAGGTAAATCACTCATCGTGCTCGCTTCCCCAAACACGTCCTTAACGTAATACCCACTCTTATAAACAAATCTCGCATCGATACCTCTAATACATCTGAAGTGTCCATTACGTACCCTGCAGCAGATTACTGTATAATCAGATTACATCAATGGCACGTCCAGTGGTGGGTGGTCGAAACTTCACGGTTACAGGGAAATAACCGGCCGTTTGTTCGTTCCTCATAATTTATTAGGAGACGTAAATCCACCAGAGGTTCGAGTTGAGTTGTCTGGCACCTGAGGAGACGACGGTGGTGGCTAATTCTAGGAAATTTAGGGTTTATATGGATCGAGCAGATTTCTGGATGGTGAGAATGGGCCCTGTGGGATGTAGACCCGGATGGGCAAAGAGAAAAGTTAGGGTATTCGTCTTAGAGGGTTTTTATTTTTCTATATTGTCGGCTATTTCGTTCTTTCCGAGTTTAAGCTATATTTTTCACTAGTTGTAACTCCAGCGCTTTTCATTTTTGAGTTCTAAAACTACTTTCAACTTAAAAATTCCAATTTTTAAAGTTGAACCTTTGTTCTAATATTGAATTGAGATCAAGTTGAATAAGGATTTATACATGATGGCATTGATGTTAATGTATAGTTCCTATTTTCGTTACTATTACTACCTTTTACTATCACAGCATCTCAATGAACATCAGGTAAAAAAATAGTAAAATAGGGAAACATTTTTGTGTAAAAACGGTATTTTTGTAAATAAAGTTTTGTAAAAAGTAAGCTTGTATTTTTCGGTCGTTTTTAATATGAGGCAATATAACTAACTGCATGCCTAAAATATAACATTCTATTCTTAATCATAGTGTTTTTCATCTTTTTGAATTCCTTTTCCGTTAGCTTTAAATATGAGTTCAATAAATTAAAAATAAAGATTAAGAATTCTCTTAAGAAACCTACTTGACAAAAAGGAGTACAAGGCACTTTTTTTTATTGAAATTGGACGAAAACATAAGCAGTTGTAATTTCAAATTTTTATCTACATCAGTGATTTTAAAAATTTTCTGACATTATAACAATACAACTTTACAGAATTTTTATGTTTACTTAGTAACGTTATTTAAATGAATAATTACCACTATGATTTAAAAAATGAAATAGTCAACCGAAAAGAAACATATAGACAGGAAAACAATAGAAATAAATTATGTACTTGGAAGTTAA
This sequence comes from Tetragnatha montana, assembly GCA_963680715.1. Classification (NCBI taxonomy): domain Eukaryota; kingdom Metazoa; phylum Arthropoda; class Arachnida; order Araneae; family Tetragnathidae; genus Tetragnatha; species Tetragnatha montana. The sequence continues at coordinate 20,702,088 of OY796680.1, read as the reverse complement.
ATCTTTGAATGAAAGAAAATCAGATAAGGAATATCAAATTTAAATTAAAATTTAATTATCAAATTTATATTAGAAAAAATCCATGTAAAGTTCCTTCTTTTACTCCATCTCTCACCACTGTGTTATCATATAACTCATCTATCCTCTTCTGTTTAAATTCAAATCCAACTACATCACCGAAGTAAATAATTTTTAAAAAATAATTCTCCAATTTAGTATGAATAATTCTATTTCCTTTCGGCTATGTTACACAACTCCCAATTAACAGAAAATAATCCCGAGTACAACGAACCCGAATTTATTATTAATTACAAAGTCTCAGAGTCCCTCTGGTTTAAATATTTATTTCCTTTAAGTGTAAAAATAATTATTGAATGGGAACTTCCGAAGTATATCCGAATAATGTGGAAATATTTATTTTGCTGAAGATTTATTTGCGGAGTTAGATATAATCTGATTCTCCTAATTTTGTAAAAGGATTTAAGACGATCCTGCGTGTTTCCACCAGGTGTATAGAGAATAGCCTGATGGTGTAATGTTTCTTTTACTGAAAGCGGGATAAAGTAATCTAATAATGCGTTGGTTATTATACTCAAATAAAGAATGGAAGGAGCTGATGTGAAATAAATTAGAAAATACGTTGGGTAGAGCTAATAAGTATACACAAGCTTATGACTTTATGTATTATGAAGTTATTTTCTGAATTAATCGTTGTATAAACTATTAGATTTCATAGAAAACAAATAATGATTATTATGGAACAATTTATTTTGCTTTTATGACTTATGGAAGAACTTAGAAGTAGTATATTCATTAAGCATAAATGTGTGTGTTTGGACCCATCCAATATTTTTGCTTTTTGTAACTGAGTATTTTTACTTCATTAAATAAAAATGTTGAGGTATAATATAGTAAGAAACATTAAATCTTAATTATAAATTTATAAACTTGTGAATATGCAAATATTTGTAACACTATTTTAAGAGGTTATAGGATAAGATATTTATTTGATCAGGCATTTTTAATTTTAGCATGTAAATATTTTCCAGATAAAAAAAAAAACTTCTTTCTAGTTTATGAGAAAAATTTACTATCTAAAAATTCAAGTATACTTGTAAATATATTCCCAAAAGATATTTTTTATTTTGTACAGCAGGGTACTTTTTATCTATATAAATACACATTAAAAATCTATATACGTGATAATGAATTCAAAAAAGGTTTGGGTGAGGCTATAAGCTTTCGATACATATAATTTTAAATAATAACTTAGGTACTAACCAGAAATCCAAATAAAAGAATTTGGCTAAAGGTTGAATGTTTTTTAAATGTCAAAGATAATTATTTATATGCATCATAAAATTTCTCTAGTCCTAAACCAAAAGCTTGAAATTGTAAATGTGTTTATTTTTAAAATCTTACTACCTACTATTTACTTCCTTTTCCACACACTTATCAACTCCATTTTTTCTTATAAATATGATCAGCTGATCACATAAATATTACTTTAATAAAAAATACTTATCCCAATTGGCCGAACTACGTCCATTAAGGCACCCGCTTTCACGTCAGTTCTCACTCTACTTTGTAAAAGCTTCTATGCTAAGCATAATAAAATAACTATTTGTCGGAAGTCCCTCCAGAATACCAAACGAAACGTATTTAGAAGCAAGTAAGTGCTTAAATTGATGGACCAAAAAACGCGCCTTTACCATAAAAGAAAAAATCTTTTGCCACGAACACTGTTCCTTCACACTTCTTTATTATTCAGAGTACCGAACGCTCGGTTTTTCCTAAGCAGGGACCTTATTGATTGCTTTCATTCGTCAAGAGATGGCAGCAGGCGTGCCCCCCTCTTCCGCCCCCGCATTTTGAATATTCGAAAGAACGAAAGATGATTCGAATTGCAAATACCGAGCCCCCTGGAACAGACTGCTCCCCTTTGTTCCGAGAGGCGTTTGAATAACCCTTGGGAGAAACATAAACAAGAGCTCATCAAATAACACTCGGCTCCTCCGAACTTTATTCAAAAGTAATGTCGTCGACGTCATTATACCGACGACGTGTAATTCCCGTATACGGAAAAGTAAAGGTTTCCGTCCCAATTGCTCAGGACGCATGAATAAGTTATTCGCGTAGGATGTTCTGATTAATTAATTGATCGGAACACGTGATGGATGTTGCCAGTTAATTTTCATTACATAATTCACGTGCTGGATATTTTCAATATTCACTTCGTGCTCCTGTTTCTTTAAACGATAAATTATCTTTTTTTTTCTGCGTTTATTACATCCTAATAATTACCCCTCAGCTAAATTATTTGGATTGGGGGATACTGCAGTTGAACTGATGATGAGGATTGGGGTATGCATTTGAATGCTTCTCATAGTCTGTTCGGCATGGACACTTTTTTTTTAATGGGAGGGTACATCCCAATGCTTACTTTCCTGGCTAAGATTCTAAATTGCCAGATTTGTTTTCCCCTGTAAAAAAGGGCTGTACCCGGTGCCCGTTGGGTAACGCAGAGGGAACTTTTTAGGGCCTTACATGGGTCTAGGAGGATCAATCCAGAAATACCCACCTATTGGTTTAAAGGTTATTTTTTTTACAAGTGTACTTTCTAATAGTATCCCCAAGATAACAGTTTCCCAAGGGAAATATTAATAGTTTCCCAAGGGAAAGTTTAGTATTATACTAAAATTAAATTACTGCATTTAGTATTTATACGGCAAATCAGTATTATTGTAAGGGCTGATTTTCAAATAACGCAACAGTTTCAAAAAAAATCCTCAATAATTTCAATAGATACCTAAATTTTGATATCGTTAGAAATTTTTATCTCGAAGAAAATTCTAACAAAGAGAATTTTTTCCGTGGTAGAGAGTACCTTAAGACAAAAGAGACATACATTTAACGTTAAAAAACTAAGAAAAAATATTTCTTCAAACCTTAATACACAAATTATATTCCATTTGGTAAGTTTAATTTATAGAAGAGCATAGTAGGTTGAGTAATTATAAATACTTTTCTGCTTTCAAAACACCTACGTGACCAAAAGTTTCTAATATACTTGCTTTTTAATGTTATTTAAATTACTTAAAAGAAATAAAAATGTGAAATAAATCAAGTTATTATATCAAATTGTTGACATTAAACAATTGCACCTTTAAATCAGAAAAAATATACGTATGTAAAACCCAATAAACTTTTTTAAAGTAGTTTCGCAGTCTAATTTTACATACATAATACGTAATTAATTTTAAAATATGTTTCAAAACATTTTTACGCATTTATAAATATGCATTTTTAAGGTTCCATAAACATAACTCGCAAGAGATTACAAAATATTCTTCGTAACTAACAAAATAAGCCCCAAGTATATAACTCTTGGGGGTAATACGCCTACGCTAGAAATGCTTGAAATATTCCAAACAAATGTTATTTTTCAGAGAATAATATGCTCTTGAAAAGTAAACATTTTTTTAGAATATTTATTTTAGAAAACACAACAGCTTAACAAATTCATGTACTACACTTATGATCTAACTTTTATTAATTATTTTAAAGAGATGTATTCTAAAAGTATAAATAAATAAATTATAGATAATTAACTACGATTCAAATGAATTACAGGATTAAAATTCATTGCATTTATTTCGGATTGTTAAAAGTAATGAAAGAAATCAATGGCAAGTGATTTTTAAATCTACAATTTACTTCATTTTTAAATTGCTACATCGCTTATTACTTTAAATCCTTACTTCAAGAAAAATTCCTTATTTTTCCCAGTACTGAATTAGGTTTTTCGAAAAAATTTCATACTTTTAGATAAATCCTTAACAAAGTATTTTAAATTAAACTCACAAACATATTACATATATGTTAGAATAAACATTAATTCATTTATTCATACACTTGTAATCGACGAATATATTATTATATTCCCGAACTCTTTAAAAAATATTTTCAACCAACCTGTTAATGTTTCAGAAAATTCTCAGACGTTTGAATATTATACGATTTACCTCTTGAGTTATGATAATAAAAATATCTATTTCAGCCACCAGATACTTAATTTCTTAATTTAAAAGAGGGAAGTTGAAATTTTCTCATCACAAATTTCGGAATATACTTATCATGAATGTCAGAAAACCATCAAGTAACAAAATATGCAGGCTTAAGAAAAGTGAAATTTCTCTCGTATATTAAATTCAATTACCTTCAAGCCTAACAAATAGCTATTTTTTAACGTTGAAGAGGAGAATACATTTAGATATATTTGTAGCATCTCGTAATTATTCTGAAACATTACTTTGCCTCAGAAGTAATTAAATTTCGGTATTTGATGAAGCGTTGCTAATAAGGATAGATTACTTTCATTTTTTATAATTACTTTCCTGCCATAAAATGTGATAAATAAAGAGAAAATAAAATTTAAAGAAAATTAAGTGCGTTTATAGGAGGTGAGATCACTTAGCGTGGGTATCAATGGGTAAGGTATGTAATATATAAACTAATTACAGGTTTTTAAATTGTAGTATTTATGTGTTTATCATATTAATCTATTAAGTTATAATTTGTTAAACGTTCTAAGTCTTTTCAAAACGTTAATATAATAACGTTTGTATAACGTTAAGTCTTTTCACACATGTTATCGAATTAACTTTAATTGGAAAAAATAATTTCGAAGAAATTTTATCATCTAGTTATTTATATTGAAGAAAAGGTAATTAAAATAGTGTGTGATACAGTAATCAACTATCAAAAATAATTATGTATAATTACATCTTAATAAGTTTTATAAAGCACAGTGTATTTTTTTCTGAGGTGTTTTACCTATTTTAATCACAAAAGGTAGTTATTATTATTTTTTATTTCCTTCGTTTCTTCCCTCATTTATGCAACAAAGCTTCTTATTTTAAATTAAGTAGGTTGTGCCTTGATTGATGTTATGCGTAATTGTGTAAGCCGCTTACATTAATTTAGACTTTAGAGTAAAAAATTAGCTGTCATAGAAATCTTATTAATGATTTTTTTCTATTTAATGTCAGTAGACAGTTAAATATTCATTAAATGGAAAATTTCATTCTAAAGGATACGACTGCATTTTCAGCCAGCCTGAAATTGCAAGTAATCCTGGATTATAAACCTTGCATTTGGTTATTAATGCAACCTAAGAAAGTTGAAATACTTGAAAATCCTTTATTTCCATAACAAGAACTAATCCATAACTAATAATTACAAGTTCCATAAATAAATCTATTATCTTTCTAAACTATCTTCTAAATTTAAATCTGTCTTCTAAATCTATGTCTACGACATGAAAATACTCTCAGCTTTTTTCACAGTCTTAAATTAGGATGATAAACTTTTTAATGATGTGGGAATCTGGTTTATTTTACATGATCGAAAAATAAAAATGATATAGAATTCATACATTTTGACCTTCAGCAGACGGCTCTAATAAACTACTTCCTTGTGAGGAAAATATAGAGGGAAATAGAAGAATACACCTTGCCAGTTGATGAACTTATCCATCCATTTTGTATCCTATTTCACGATCTATAAAACACTTTTCAAACCACACCCATTGTTGTCGGTATAGCTGACAATCCCTTTTGCCGTGAACTCCATAAAACTAGTTCCCTCCACGATACCGGTTCACCCTTATTTAATCAAATTAGCATCGGAGGCACCTTGGGCATTGTCACTGGATCCTCAAACACAGAGGCTGCTCGTTAGCGGGCATCGCATTAAGGAACTGCCCCGATTGCAGTAGAAGCCCGCAAAAACGGATTGCTGAGGGGGTTCTGATTATTGTTAAGGGAGGATTGGGTTTGAGGGTTCGGAATGGGGGCTGTGATTGAACTGATTGCGGTGGTTTTCTTGGTTTTAATTTCGTCTCTCAGCCGTGAATTCGGTTGTGGGTTGGACATGTTGGAGGTGGAAAATGTTCTTGTAGTTTTAGCTGTTTTCATCAGGAAATTATAGTTGTGTGGTTTTAACGATAGAGTATGCAAAAGCAATTTTTAAAAGTCAATTAGTAAAATTGCAAGTTAATAGCCTAAATACTACTCCAGATCTATTTTCATATTTCCTTTTTACCGTTAATTAAGTTTTATAAAGAGTGCGTGTTGTAATTTTTTTCGGTAAAACCAAAGTTAAAATTTCATTTACAAAATATTGGTTTAAAGAAACTTTTTCTAATGAAGAATTACTATATTTTCAAAAGAAATTTTTCAACTCGAGTTAGCTAAACCAGACGAACCAAAAGTCAATTAACGAATAATTTATGAATATAATGGAGCATTTTCAATCACATGACTCGGGCCTAGCAACGCCCTTAGGAACAGACGCGTTGACCTACAGAAGGTTAAAAGTTACAGAAAATAACTGGTCGTGGAATTCTTCTATTGGAGCATTTGCAATCACGTGACCCCACACCTAGCAACCGCCATAGCAACAGATACAGCCGCACATAACCGCCCAAACAACAGACGCATTGACCTACAATAACTGGAAACTCACCTGAAATCACTATATAATTCTATAATTCATAATAATTTTAGAATTGAAGAAATGTTGAAGATATTTTTTAGTACTAGGCACCACTGAACTAGAGACAAAGTTTTTTATAGCTTATTAGACAAAGAGTTTGTAGTATAGCTCAATGCCAGGCACTGGAAATGTACTCACTTCCAGTGCCCTTCCACCAGTGCCCTTCCACTACCATCAAGATGCAATAATTTTATTTTATGTAATGTTCATTAATTATTAATCAAGCCTAAATAGCCTCTTTAGATACAAATATTACCACAATACATATAATCTAACGCAACACACAAGAGAGAAAGATTTAAATTTTTAAAGTCGTAACTGGTTGTTTATCTAAAAGACTTCCTAGTGCATTATTAAGTATCCTCAAATAGTTTCTCATCATATTAAATAACTTAAATACATAAAATATGTACGGAAACTTGACTAACTAGCTCTTGCATTCATTCCAAAGCAATTAACTAAAGATTAAGACTAGATGGAGCCATCAAGCCTAACACAGCTGCACAAACCTCGGCAAGATATTTAATACACCCGCACAACTATTCATAATCTCGTCCATACATATTTTAAAAACAGTCTTCCCCAAAACGCAGCATCCATTCGCGGCACAATATGGCGTCCTCTTGAATATTAACTCGCCCAAACTGCAAAAGATGTCGTCCGAAAAGTACCGCGACTGGGGATTCGGAATGCATAATTTTCAGTTTGACGTCGGGGCAAATTTGCATGTAAGGGCCACGGGCTGCAGACGCAGATTTGTAAACACAGTTCCTCCCCCTTGTTAGGTTCTTAAATGTAATCCGCGCCAAATCCCTCGGGGCACTTTCCGTATTCATCATTTCTGCCCGTCACCGATATGATAATAAATCACGGCTAGGGAGAGTGGACTTAAGAATGGCGGTTAAACCTCTGCCCCGGAACCTTTTGGACTCGGGAAGATAAAACACCTCTTTTGGTAGAGAGAGTGTCTTGGAAGTTTTGCTTAATGGAAATGGATCCAGAGAACGGGCGGGCATCGAGGCTTGCATTCTTTAAAGAATTTAGTGTTACAGGTTTATGTTTAAGTGGGGAAACAGATTCAGTGTTGGATTGAAGTATTTGTGTTTGGTAAATGACATACATAAAGAGAAATAGTTTTAATAAGGTAATGCGTTAACTTGACTTGATTATTTATCAATATTATATATAAGGCAATTCTTCTGAATTTGAATATTAAAGCTCATTTTTCCGATACGATAAATTCGTCTGTAAATACGTAATATAGGTATGAAAATTGCGAATAGCAGATCCTTTCGAGGAAATGTTTGGAATTTCGTGAATATTACATGTAAAAGTGAACAGCTCTCATTTAAATTATTTCTTCTTTCTTTAAATAAGTCTTTGAAATAAACTATCTACCTTCATTTGTATAAATATGAAAGTAGATTTTCCATTTCGGGAAGAATTTATTATGTTATACATAAATTATCATTCTCTCTTAGTGATTTTTAGAAAATTAACTTATGAAGAACTATTTCCCATTACAAAAATAAAGCATTCCTCTAGAAATTTCTGATTGTAAAAGTTAAAATTTCTATTAGTTTTTAAAAAATCCAATTCATATATATCTAAATATTTCCCACCAATTTATACCGAAAATTATCGAATAATAAATTTTACTGTTTCCATGTGCCTTCCTAAAAACTCTTCAAATACTTGTATCCATTATTCTTTTAATGTTAACCATTCGTCTTAAGTAAAAGAAAAGGTTCTCAGGTTTTTCTACTTTTTTTTGCTCACAGATGACACATTTACAAATACCCCTTTTGAAAAACGAGCACTTTATATCCCTAATTGAACAACTTCAAGCATTTCAAGTCGAGAACAATGCAATACATTTAAAAACATCATAGATGCCAAACGTCCCAAAACAGTTCCCCCCAAGCACATCAATTCCTGGAACCGATGCATCACCTCAGAGAGGAACTGTCATTCCGGAGCAGCTCGAGGGAACCGAATCGCTTTTGAACCGCTTGCTGTTTGCGAATAATTCCTTTGGCGCCTTGAATGAAAGACGCGTGTTAGTTTTATGGCCGGTTGATATGACGGAAGGAAGAGGAGGAGATTGATTTGGTATGAGGGGTGTGTGGGTGGCGAAATTCTCGCCAAATGGCGGGGGAAAGTTTAAAAGAGGTTTAAGAAATCATTTAGATTTATGAGGGTTGTTTTGCCATTAAGGGATATGGGGATTAGATGTGTTTGTCGAAGAGAGAAAAGCGGTTTGGGGAGGAAAAGATAAAATGCTACACAACAGAGAGGTTTAAAGTCTGGTGGGATGAACTCTATTGGTGCAGAGAAAAAGGGTAGGCAAAGAGGCTAGCAGGAAACCACTAGATATTGTTCTGATTTTGAGTAGATACTTCTCTCAAACGTCTTTGAAAAATGTAATTTCATCAGGTAAGCCACACCACAGTACAGGTCATGGTAAAAAATAACCAACGTATGGCTATTAAACTTTGCAGTTGGAATCCTCTGCCATATTGATATACTAGTAATTATATATGATAATGTTTAATGTTACTAACAACGTATCTAAGTAAACAAATAATTATTAGTAAAAGGGAAATATTAATAACCCCTCCCTTGAAATTTTGGTTTACTTTCCTTATACCCAGATATTATGAAAAATTATGTGGATATAAAAAATTGGTAAAAATTTTAGAAACAAGTAAACTAATATCATAAAATAAGATGAATAATCTGCCTGAAATTAAATTTAATTGCATTTTTATTTACGTAAAATGATTCATGCACTTTAGTATTTTATTGAGTTATAAAAAATTAGAGTTATTTGGGGAATTTATTTAAATGAGCTCAGAGAAGCAGCAAAAATAAATATTTCGGCTAAAGTGCATCAACAATTTTGGACTTTTATTCTATAATGTAAACTATGGAAAATGCTACTTTTACTTAATCCTCAGTTTAAAAAATTCAATGTTATTTTTATTTAGTGTTTTAATGGAAAAAATTAATTTACAGTCTCACTAAGGATACAACTCAAAAGTTCAATTTTGAACCTTCAATTTTGACCTTCAATGTATCACCATATAAAGAGAATTAATAACTTAGTTTCTGACCATTAACAACAGATTATTTATCTTAGGAAAGAATAAAACTGCTATTTGCATAAACAAAGATCAGGTTAAATTGCTTTCAAACGACACAAAATCAATTTTCATGAATTACGGAATTTTCATTAGCATTTCCTTGTAAACGTATTGTTTAACAACTAATCTTCACGTTTGTTATTGCAAATTTGCAATTAACCACCGAATAATAATCGATTGGGCAAAAGGTTCTCCGGTATGAGGAATTTTGAATAAACGTTTGTCTAGTTTCTAGTAGATATTTCTGTAGAGAAATTGATTAGTGCCTTAAAACTGAAAACTGTTTAGAGATTGAGGCTCAGCTAATATTTCTTTTTAATTTAGGCGAAGTGGTTAATATAAGTTTTTCAATACATCCGATCACGTTGTAACTTTTAAATTCAGTTCAGAAACTATATTTTATTGGTGATGTATCATAATGTGCATCATAATATCTTGTAAAATTATTTAAGAATTTATTCTTCTATGAAAGGAAGAAGCTAGTCCACAATATTTGGATAGAATTGTTAGTGTATTAGAAGAAAAGTAACCCATGTGATTAAAATTTTTAAATTATGAAAAAATATAAGGATATAAAATTTATTACTGAATACAGCCCGTATTGGAACGGTAAGATATAACAGACAACAATTGTTTCAAAATAGCCAAATGTGATAGAAAATCACACGTACTATTATTCTATTCTAAAATTATTCCAAAAAATATGTACTGTTTTTAAAGCATTCCTCTTTCGAGAGAGAGCTAAGATATTTAGTTGTGTCTCTAAACATGAAAAAAAAACTTTTATCAGTCCTTTTTGTTCATCGTACTAATTCATAAATGATGGAAAAAATATCCAAGTTAATCTGAAAACAAAAAATAATTAACCTAAAGCAATAACTTCCTAGTCTCCATCAGGCAATTACACGATGAGAACTTTCGACACAATCCATTTAAAAAGCTTCGTCAGAGTACTACCACTAATAATTTTACCTTCCCAACAAAACAACAACAACACAAGCAACAACTTCTGCCTTGAGTCAACAATCCGATAGCAACACCAAGTGACAAGTAACGCACAGAACACGAACTTCCAAAAACATTCTTTTTCGTCACCCTCCTCAGCCATATAATTTTCATCCGAGCGAGCCTGGCCAATCAATGGGTCCCAATTTACCCACCGAGGAGTGTCATGCCAACACACATACATCCTGATATCACAAAAGGGGAGAATCGGACGAGTATTTTTCTTGCAGATGTTATTGCTGGCTCTGGATAGGGTGTCTGGTGTCACTTTTGACACATGTCTTCTACCCGGCCGCCCTAATCAAGCTAGAAGCTGCAGGGTTCAGTCTCTCTTGGGTTACTTAGGAGATATGTGGGGTGTGTGTGTATTGTTGAGCTGGGTATGTTGAGCTTTTTTCCCTGGTTGTGCGTATGAGCTATTTTGGAACCTTTGTGAAAATGGTATGAATGGATATGGTGGACGTTCATGATTGTTGACACGCTGTGTGCATTTTTTTTTTGTGGACGAGTAACTTTGCGATACATATTTATATCATTAATTTTTTTTAAAACTGTAGTAGTCTAGAACATTTTGAGCTTCGAAGGTATAAATATTTGTATGACTTAAAGAGAGTTACATACTTCCAGTTAGCATTATATTTCCATTAATTTGTATTTAAGATTCCGTACTAAAATTTTGATAACATGGAAAGTTATCACGTTAATTATCATGTTGTTTGTGATTTATGTTTTAGTGATAAAATTTATAAGAATGTTTCCAAAAATGAATGTCTTCATTACATTTACTCCATCCTTTTTTAGGTTAAAAATTTTAAAATGGCAAAAGAGGAAATGTGCGTAAATTAATTTATTATTTTCAACTATTTTTAATATGATAAACGGTGACTTCCCCGTACAAATATTACCTTCTTTACAAATTCAGAACTAAACCGTTTGTTACATCACGGCTTACTAGATACTTATACAGGCTAGTCGAGTTTTAAACAATGAAAACCATTTGACAACTTTTCCTGCTTGGAGCGCTACAAGACCTACCTATATCACCCACCGCCTTCAACACTGTGGATATGCTTTGCCAGTTGGTCCAGTATTGCCATCTGGATTTGCAATGATTTCCGTACTCGGCTAGCCTGTATAGTATCTAGTAAGCCGTGGTTACATATAACTGTAAAAACTCACAAATTTTACATAAAAGATTACAACTACCAAATATTTTTTTCAAAAGAAACCGCTTGAATTATGTGGGGCATAATTTATTAAAGAACATCTCACGAAAGACACAAATCCCGCTGCACAAAACTATCTAACGTTACCATAATTTATCATAACTGAAGAAAAGTAACTTTATGATAAAGTTTCCTATCTCTATGTGAAAAAAAAACTATTCTTTGAAGATTGACATCAAACATTCAATGATTTTTCTTTCCATTCACAAATGTTCGGAATTCAGCTTTGTGACTACGAATGATTTCTGAAATCGGAAGAAGAAGGTGTCCCTTTTTGCATTTCCCAGATCACGCAATTTGCATACAGATACGAAACAGTGACTTCGACACAAAAAAATGTCACACCAGCATTTTTGCACGTCTTAAAACATACAGGAGTTCGCCTGATGGCGTTTGTTAGTGAATACATGTCAAGACTTGGATTCTTTCTTTTTCACCGAGAGATAGAAAGAAACTTGGAAAAAGAGGGCAGAGATACAGGAGAAACGCCGTGTTTCTGGCGTTCTTTTTTAGAGTAAAATATGGAAACTCGACAGTTTACAAAACGGTCAGGGTGTATGCTCGGAAAAAGAACACGCTTCAATAGAAATAGCTTGGTGGAATTTATATTGACGTGCATAGAGATACATTCAAAACTTTTGTTATGCAAATTTTGTCGGAATGACTTTTTCATCCAGAATAGAAGTTAAAAAGAAAAGCTAGGAGGGATTGAAAAAGTAAATACTGCAAGGGAAATTTTAGAATTTCTCCAGAGGCTTAGAAATTCACTTTTCAATTGTAATCTTGTCCAGATTTTTCCTGGAGTTTTATCAAATGAAAAAATAACGAATGCATTTAATTTTGTTTTCGAATCCTTTGATAGATGTAAACGAATATTGAAAGATTTCAGATACAAATATCTTTTGTTTGGGATATAATATTGTAATTCCAAAAATGTGTTCTTCCCTTCAAGTATAAGTGATTTTTAAATTTGTAGTACACTCTTATAGGAAGTGAAGACAACCGAAGACGATTCTATACAGAATAAGAAGGGAGGGTTCTAATTGCCAACACACTTCTGAGGCGCTAATATGAGAACAAAAGTGACCAAAACAGGAAGGAAATAAAGAGATGCTATTGGGAGATAAACTCTAGGGGTAAAAACAATATTGGTGCGTCTTCGATTTTATTTGTTTTAAAAGCTGTGCAAAGTACTTATCCCAAATGGTATTTTTTCAGTTTCCATTATGAGTATTAAATGATAGTGTTTTTGTACAAGGTCATACACAGTGTTGCTTTATTTCATTGTCGCATCTGTGGTGTACAGAGAAATGCTTTTCCTTGGAAGTGACTCTTTTAAGGTTCTTACTTTCCTTGAAATGGTACGTTTCCTTTATACGAAACTCTGAACAATGGCCAGGAATTGCTTTAAATCCCTGGGGCTTAGCAGTCTGTTTGAATTTAGATGTACAGATGATTCTTCTATTCAAAGTTGTTCTTTCCAATTTCAGTTGCTCCGAGGGATTCGGGGTCATTTTCTTTTTGAGGGTGCCATGGGAGTTTGCACGTTTTTGAATTTTGTGGGTTTCCTTTGAGGAGTTCGATTTAAAAATTTCTCTGTGACAGAAAATTTTTCAGAACCAATAAGCTATCTAAATTTCCTTTTTTTTTCAAATTCCGAAAATTTAATTCTACTACTTTTAAACAGATCGATATTTTTTTTTTTTGGTATAATATCAAGCTTATCATTACTTTAAGATCGTATCAAATATCCACTAACCGTTTCCTGAATCAAAACATAAAACATAGGAAATTGAGTGAAAGTTTGAGGCTTAGACAAAAATTTGAATTAAAATAATGTTATTAAGGTATAGGTATACCTTAATAATTGAATAACACAACAGCAGTAACTAAATCAAATTGTAATAAAAGGATATCAAATTGTAATATCTTTACAGGCATTCTTCAAAAATTTTAAAATTTTGTAAAACTTTTAGGTTATATTAGAAAACACAATAACTTTGAAAATAAAATTCTGATTTCCAAAGTCCATGATAAGATTTTGGGTAAAAACAAATTTTAAAATCAAAAGGAATGCTTTGCATTTTAATTTGTACTTTTAATTTTTCTCTCTTTAAAATGAAAAAAATCTGTTTATTTTGAAATATTTCGATGATCATACTAACACGTTTTAAAGAACAGACTTTTACAAAGTACCTATCGCTGGATATTACGCTATTTTTTTACCTTCTGATACTTGCTTCTGCTAAAATAAGCAGAAAGAACATATGTTTAGTTTTTTTTTTATACCTAATGATTATGAGTATTTTTCTTTAACTCAAAAGTATACTTACGAAACAAATTTAAATATTTTAAGTACTTTCAACGTTGGTCACAAGATTTTGAAATGTCTTGAATATTTTGTTCTTCATATTGTTTCTACCGACTTTATTTATCGGATGCAAACTTATTTAGCAACAACACTCTATAATAAATATTTTAGCTAAAACATTTTTTCTAAAATAGGATTTGTCTTCCTATCTACAAAACAAAACACCATTTACAAAACGAAATGTGAAATATATATCTGTGAAATATATTACACACTGTTTATTTACTATCTTAAACAAAACAAGCTCCCTTGACTTAATTTACCTTCCTTCCCAGACATATATATCTCTTTAGACATTTATTTCTACTTGATAGGCCGCCACCAGTACCAGCCCCGAATTCTTTTTTGTATCCATTTTATGAGTTTAGTACATTTCGATTCCATCCTAGTCCGCAGCTGAAAGATAAAGAGCAAATATTGACTTCGCATCTGTCAGATCCTTTCTCGGATACTTTAACATCCTCCCTTTACAACAGTGGGTACTTGACACTTGGGAATGCTCGTTTGGGAAGGAAGGAGGATACTTTGTTTTTGGGGGGCTCCGATGCACTTTCCCAGTAATAGGTCGGAGTATTACTTTCTTTTTTTGCTCTTTACAACATTTTGAGTGCTCAATTCTATGTATTTTTTACGATGAAGTTGGAGCTTAAAGATAAGGTGTGTAATACTTGTACAGTGAAGAATATATTTGAAAAATTTTACATGAAAACAGAGTGTCTTCTAATAAGCTGTATATTACATAGTTTGAGTTTAATAACTTTCAATCCATAATAACTAGTATCAAACGATTTTTAACTTAAAGGCTTGATAATTCCTAAAGGGTTTTTTTTTCTAACTATCCATATACACTTTAAAATACCCACAAGTGTCATGCATAATATCCACTATTTTACAACATCCCGGAACATCCACACTCTATAAGAAATATTTTAGCTAAAACATTTTTGATTTAGCTAAATTGGCTATTGGCTAATTTAGCTTTGTTATAAGAACAAATTCAACATCTTACTATCTATCTGAAGTTTATTTTATTTTTCACTAGTACGTTCCAGAAGTTTTTCAATAAGTTCGTTTTAGGTAACCTATAAATCTGATTATTTATAAATACTATTTAAATTTTTGGTTGATTTTAATTAATTTTGTGGTATTATGAAATGGTATTGCATAATAGTTGAATTTATGTCACATATCTTCGCATTGGAAATGGTTATTAATTTGTATAATTTTATAGTTATTAAAATCTAAAATTGTAGAGCTTTCTAATGGATACCCTGTATCTGAGCAGCAAATTCTGGATCTATTCCATATAGTTGAGCATCAAGAAGTGAAAAAAAAAATTGTTAAATTTGAAAATTGAATAGTTCATTCCTAAGATTGTGTTTATACTTAAATTTCATCTAATTCAAATATACTTATTCAAAATACTTAAATTTCATCTAATTCAAATATACTTATTCAAAATATTTAAATTTCATCTAATTCAAATATACTTATTCAAAATACTTAAATTTCATCTAATTCATTAGCATTAATACCAAAACAAAAAAAGTTAATAAAGATAAGAAATTTTCCAATTGTTTTTGCATTAGTAAACCACTTTTAAATCAGTATACACCGAAATAACACTGAAGATAAAACTTCATCGATCATATTAAAGTATTTATCAAACAAAATATTCATCATAGATTCCTGTTGTCTTTGTAACTGCAATGTTTACCCTGCATGGAGTTAAAAGTAATGTCTATAGCTAATGAATAAGTAGTCTACTCAAAAGTTAAAATCAAAAATTTTGTGGAAAGAATGAAAATCTTAACTGTTGCGTTTTACTAATAAAAATAATAAAGCAATTTAAATATATAAAAATAAATATTTTGTTATAAGAGATGTAAATGTTATAAGTGAAGAAATGTTTCCTATGTTTTCACTCAGAAAAACAAACAATATTGGAACTTACTTTCATCAGTGTTTATTCGAACCCTTCCAAAATAGTTCTTTTCTTTTTCGATTTTTGCTTTTAATGATTGCTGAATCTAATCCTCAGAAGGTAAGCATAAAATTTAAATTTTAGATGTAGAAATTCAAAAATAGAATTTCTTGGAAATATTTATCAGAATAAATAATCAAATTTCCTGTTCACTTGAAAGAAAACATTTCTGAGAACTGAAAATTACCAGGAATTGAGAAATGAAAGTTTATTTTATAATTTTTGAATAAGACATTTTTTAGGATATTCACTATTGGACATAAAAAAAAATACCATTTATCACAAAATTATTAAGTTATCTTGTTGTGTATTGTGTTCCTCGATATAAAAGACTTATAAATTAGTAATATATATAATGAGTTAAAATAAAACAGCAATAAAATTTTAGTGGAAAACTTTTCTAGTGAAATTTCTAAAGAATTAAAAATAATAGTTGTATAAATTAGCTTTATAAAAATACTTTTTACTAAAGCAATTTCTTTTGTGATTAAAATTAATATGAATGAATAAACAAAATGTTCTTTGAAAGCGTAAAGTAGATTTAGTAGGTGTGTGTGTAACACTAAAGGCATTGTAACAATTTTAATGTCTCTTTAAAACATTTTTTTTTAGTATTTTCCTTAAATAGAAATATTTTCGTTGATATATATTTTATAATTTCAAAGTAAATTTAACGAAAAAATATTTAAAGAGAAAAGGTCTCACCAGTAGATCAAATGCAACGAATTCTAATGACTTTCAAATTAGAATTTGTTGAATTTCAAATTAGAATTAGAATTAGAATTTGTTAAAATTCTAATGAGGGAAGAGAAGCAAAGAAACATAATGCAAAATAACAAGTTTTTAAAATAAAACTAAATATAAATAAATATATTCAAAAGCCAAAAACTATAGAGTGTTTTCAGAGGTGACGTCACGACCAGTTATTTTAACTGTTAACCTTTTGCAGGACTTTTAACTGTTGCTAAGGCCGGTGTTTGGTGCGGCGGTATCTGTTGCTAAGGCGATTGTTAGGTATGGGGTCACATGATTGCAAATTCTCCAATAGAAGAATTCCACGACCAGTTATTTTCTGTAATTGTTAACCTTCTGCAGGGCTTTTAACTGGTGCTAAGGCTGTTGTAAGGTCCGAGTCATGTGATAGAAAATGCTCTATTGTTAATATTCAAAACCCTTTCAAGTGGAAATATTGTCTTTTTTCTTAAATTGCAGGAATATGTTTTATTTATTAAATTTTACTAAAGATATGATAAAATCTTGAGGATATTATTAATTAAGGGCTCTAATTGCGCATTTTCAGTGATTTTTGGAATAATATTTTTCTAACATTTTGTTGTTTTTTATGGGAATCACGTGGTAAATGCAGAAATCCTTCAGAATTTAAAATGCTTTGACATCTTTCACTCATCAAAATAAAGTGGGAAATACATAAAAAATTTTTTAAAGAAAAAAACTCCTTCTCCACCCGTGCAAGTCCGGGCATATCAGCTAGTTATTAATATTTCCTGTAAATATTTCTGATTAACCTTACTTTAATTGATTGCGCACAAATCAATATCAAAGTTTTGCACTTACGCTTTAAAGGTTGCATTAATCGACTTCTTGAGGACCAAACTTTGGTGTCTTACATACTTTAAAATATAATAACTTCTTCACAATTCCCCACCCTTCCACAATTTTATAATGAAAAACATTACAACATTAAAAAATTTGATCGGGAAGTTTATTTAACAAAAGTTTTCACACATCCTTCAATCAATAAAGTATTTCCAATGTTCAATGAAAAGTTTACGCACGATTCATATCAACTCGAAACAACATTTACTCCACAAGAAGAGTAAACCAAGGTATTACTCCCTGGAGCGGTCCATTTTGTCTAGTATAGGGGTGAGAAAGCGGTTTCAGGCCACGTCATCTCCCGTAAAAGTGATTATTGATGAATGAAGGATACGTAGCTTATCCGAAGTCAATGTTTAAAGTATTTAGGAAGCCTCGACCACCCTCATCAATTCTCGAGCGTGACATATTCCCCCGTTGCTCTCCATTCTTCCAGAATGCATGATTAATTTTGTGCTAAGCAAGTCGACTTTGAAATTGACTAGGGGAACGCTTTTTATACCAAGGAGGTCTACTTTGCATGTTAACTTGATCGAAAATTTTCGGTTGAGGTTGGTTTATGGAATATCGGATGTTGTTCGTGGGATTTGAAAACTTTCCTAAGGCTATTCGTTATTGGCTGGTTAAATATTTTGAACATGCGTAAGAGAAAATTTGGTCCTTTTTTTGCTAACCCTGGTTACAATACTAGATAAAGAATTGAAAAGGAACTGTTTACAGATAAGAAAGGAGATTATAACGAATAAAAATTCACTGAAATGAGTAAATGATATAACGATAAAATGGTTGAAAATTAATGTAAGGTAAAAAGTAATTTAATTTAATAAAGCAAGTTATGAAATGTTAAGGTTTCATTCTTAATGTATCATTATTTACCCTTTACAAAATTGGTTATAATTTGTGTATATGTTACGGCCAATGTGATAAATCCGGGCGTTATTAATAATGCCCGGGCAATGTGATAAATTCAGTGGAATTTATGAATGAAATTTATCACTTTGCCCACCTCCACTTCGGGCATCATTAATAATGCCCGATTAATCACTTTGCCCATAACATATACACAATTTTAGCTTTTATTTGTTAACTGTAACAAGTAAGAAAAAAAATAATTAAATATAAAATTAAATATTAATAATTAAAGTAATTAAATATAAGTAATAATAATAGATTCTCTCTGATATTTTCCTAAAGATGTATACATCTAACGCAAGAGATGGTTTTAGAATAAGTCCTAAGTTACTAAAATTTAAATATTATCTGATAACATTGCTCTTTTTGATGTGTGTAAATTTACATTATTTTGTACATCGTATACTTCATCGTATATCCAGCTTTATTAATACTTCAGCTATTTTATTGACTTCTAGAGTAATCAAGTACACTCTGAAACAACAAAATACTTAACACATTTTATAACTTTAATACAAAGTAAGCGAAGTTAAAGTAATTATTTTATTAGATTGGAAAGAGGGTGTAAATAAACTATAAATAAGTAGAAAGCTGAATTTCCGTTTACTTACAGTGAAAAAAAAGGTAAAATATATTTACATACATGTGCTTAAACAAAAAAATCTACTAAACAAGATATTTTAAAAAACAGCAAAATTTAACACAGTAAAATTTAAAAACAGTAAGTTTTTGATTTTTTTGTATATGTAAGTTTGGAGAATTGTTTTGTAACTAAAATCTATAGTGAGTCATTAAAGAAAATGGATTGTTCGAGCCATTTTTGAAAGTTATCGAACAGAGGATCGAAAAATTCTTCCTAACTATAACTAGTCTAGACTAGTAGAGAACGGAATCTAAAGTTACGCTCTTAAAAGTAATCGAAGTTAATTATATTTTATAAATTACTTAGAGTACTCTTTATTATGATTATCATTATTATTGTAGTAAATTCGATCATGTTTTTTAGGAAACACTGAAGTAAACAGGGATGATTCATGGTGAGATTTTCAATTATTCGTATTTTTAGATCCTGTCACTCGTGGATCGTGGAGTAGTATTATTGCTACAACTACACCATCAATAATTTTGGAGATTGTAATGCTGAGAATATAGGGGGAACTTATATGGGGGGAATACATTATGAAGTGTTGGACTTAGTGCTTAATAGAGTGAACTCTAGTACTTCAACTAAAATTTCGGGATAAGAAGTTCCCTTGAACATAAAATTTTGGGGAACATAATAGATTTTTGAATTTTTCGAATATCAAAAGAACGCTATAGCATACTTGATCCCTTTGACATAACTGAGAAAGGAAAATTGCGCAGGAATAGATAAAACTACTCCTTTACTTTTATAAAGTAGGTTATCATCACAACAAAACATCATAAAAAACACAGCTATATTTAAAACGGAATAAAAAAGACAACGTAATTAATTTCAGACAGGTGAAACGCAATTCCCTGCCCCAGTCATTTCGACCCAGCTCTCTCACCAGTCCATCGTGGTACAAAAATAAACCTCCCCCTCCCCATAACCCACCCTGCGTTACAATTACATCCCACATAAAGCGAAGCCGAAACCCATTCTGGCCGCTTTATCTCAATGCTAGGCAGAGGCCCTGACGATCCATGTAATGCGAGGCTCCCGCGGGAGAGCACGCCAAATAGATACATAACAGGCATCCCAAACAGCTCCTGTGGTAATCAGCCTCACCGGAAAATGAAGATAACGCTTGCTGCACGCGCCCAAATACTAACGAGGCTTTTGTTGCGGGAGTGCGTTAAGAGGGATTTCGGTGTCGTTTTTGGGAAGGGCGGGAATGATTTTTGGAGGGTCCCTGGAGGAGGTGCTTGCTGTTGTCGTTTGAACTTTTCCATTTGGAATTTTTGAGTCGCTTCGTTTGGGATTAGGGCTCTGATTCGCTGGTGTGGATTCTTTGATGGGGTTCTTAAAGGCGGAAAGATTTTTCCATTCATATTCCTTGTACTTGTTTTTTTAACCCGCAGACGGTTTCCTCCTTAAAGTTTAGTAAATACAAGAACTCTTATGAACGTGATATATAACTTAAATTTGATTCTCTAAAGAAGCAATTTTAAAAGACTAATCCTAGACTATAGAAGGCTTATGATAGAACATACCATCATATTTCATATGAACATAGTAACATATGAGCATACAGAACATAATATCATTTTAAAAACCATTAATGTTAAAAAAAGCTTTAGTTTAAAATTTAAATTAAACTTCTTTCGTAATCATCCCCATTTCAATAAATTTGAACGTTAATTTATATTTTACCAGCAAAAATTCAATCTATGTTTATTTATCAATGATGTTTACCGATAAAATGTACTTTGCGCACTTAGTCTCCATTAATTTCTTACATGCATTTAAAGTAATTTTTAATTCTAAACAGATTACACAACTTCAAAGTTCTCCAATAGTTGTTAGTGTTCTTATTAGAAAACGAATAAAAACAAACATATAAAGCAGTTTAATTCGATAAGTTTATTTTCCTTTGCATCCATTTTAACATTTACTTTATTTTTAGCGATAAAAATCCCTGGTCACTACTGAACTTTTTCCGACTTCTGAGTGACACACAACATTTGCTAATCGTTTGGGAATAAATAGTTATCTGGAATCAATACCTGTGACTTGGCAAACATTGGGCTTCCCAAAAACGGTTACTTATGCTCCCCTTCTTTTGTTTCCGTTGAATTCCCTTAACTGACTTTCTTGGTGTAACTTCCCCTCCAATCCTAAAAGAAAAGGGGCTATTGACTTTTGCAATCGGTGCAAAAAGTTAGCCTAGGTGGAAAAACAGCCCCCGGTCTGTTAATCAATGTTTACTTAACACTGACACTCCAACTAACTTTTAAAGAACTATCGGTATTCTGATCTTTACTGCGGTCCTTGAAATACTTACTACTGTAAAAGATGGCTGGTTTTATTCTGTTTTCTGATCAGAGACGAAGAAATTAAACCAAAATCGTTTTAATCAAAAGTAGATTTTTTTAATAGGAGTAACATTACAGTTTATCCATATTTAAATCTTAATTTAATTTATAGGATGGAAAAACTTTAAATTCCTAAAATATTTACTTTTTCTAGTGTGCAGAAATGTGTTTTTTACACAGCTTAAAGCTATAAAAAGAGGCTATAATGACACTAAATAAGTAGTAATCTCTTTTAACCTCTATCTATAGTCTAACTTAAATATACTTTTATATTTTTCTTTTTTTTTAACACATTTTCCATTTATTTCAGAAACGAAGAAAGTAATGTGGTCGTATATAATGTTTGTAGCTCTTTTCATTTATAGTAGTGCACTCATAATATTCAAATTCTCAATAATTCAAATACTATTCATACTAACTCAAAAATATTTTCGCCTTTTGTTTAGAGTGTTTAAAGTTTCATTAACTTTAATTTTTATTTTGCTAAATTAAAAGTACAATTACACACAGCAGTTTTTTCATATAACAACTAGGGGAGACCGGGGCTAGTTTTCCAACCTAAATGAATTTTGCTTCCTTACATTTTATTTTTACTTATTTTTGGGTAAACAAAATTTCATCATGTTCCTCGTATTGTTCTCTATAAAATGTAGCATTCAATTTTCATCAACATTATTAGTTTTTTTACAAAAAAGGCTTAAAGGTGACCATGTCACGTTGGAAAATGTGCCCCGTATGTGGGGCATGTTTTCCAACAGTAAGGGGCAAGTTTTCCTACAGTACTACTATCTGCAGTTAAACCGATTGCTGGCAAAAACTCTGATTGGTTAACCGGATGGATGCCATTCCTGACATTCCTTTCTCATTGGTGGGTGCCTCTTCTCTCTCTAAGCCCCAGAATACGATCTTGTGTATTGGTTGTTTGATTGGTTGTCAGACATAACTAGATTTGTAGCTTTTCAGGTATTAGCTTTGAATAAATGTAGGAATCGAACGACAGTGCTGGTTAAAAGACTGGTCTTAAAGGGTTAAATCGTAAAATACTTATAGTAAAATTTATTAATTATAGTATAATATGTATTTTTCATGTGAAATCATTGTGTTGTAGCTGTGAACTTTACTTGGGTAGTAATCTCCAAAAATTAGTTTAGTACCTTAATTGTTTTGTTTATTTGTACAGTCGTAAAAAAAATGACACAGTTCGCATTGTGAGTGAACTACGGGGGGTAGAATGATACTTTTTGTGTCATTTTTCATGATTTAATGTCTTCTTGAATATAAATTATAGTTTATGCCATTAGGGGGCCGTCTACATATTAAACGAAGCTCCAACTTTCGTTTTTTTTTTCTATGGGCGACATCAAAGATTATCCCCAAATCTAATGGAACACCTCCTAAACCCCCCAAAAACCAAGTTTCGCAATGTTTGGCCCTCAAACAAAGCCAGGAGGGGGGTTTGAAAATTACGGGAACTTTACTTCTAACAGGAAAGTTTGGCAACAATTGTGAGGAAATTTAAAACAGATTTGGCTACTTATCTATACTATGGCACAATTCTTACAAAAGTTAAAACAGATTTGGCTATTTATCTATATTTTGGCGCAATTTGTGTGTCAATTAGGATACCTAAAGTGGTAGCCTAGTTGGTAGAGTATCAAGTTCGTAATCACTAGGTTGCAGGTTCTGTCCCCGCAGTTGCCAAATCAGTTTCTCATTGTTTTAGGTTAACCGATTGGAATACAGGCAAACACAAAGCAGAATAGATGTTGGATACTTCTTCCAATATAAAGCATTTGAAAAAAAAAGTTATACAATTAAATTTATTTTATTTAATTATTTAATTCCTGTAAATAGGTAATAAAAATACCACGTATCAGTTTAAATTATGAAATTATTATATGGATTCGTATTACGTTAAGTTATTTTACTTCTAAAAGTTCCTGTCAAAAAACTTTAATACAGATATATTTTGAGGTGTTTTTTTAATATTAATATTTAGAGAATAATTCTAATAGAACTTTCCCACTTAATAAAAAAAGCATATTTTTCTTTAAAAATTAAAACACTTTCAAAGTTTAAAATTTGCTTATGCATGTACTATGAATAAAAGAAAATTCAGATAAAATTTCAAATATGATTATTATGATTCTACAGTAGTGTTTTTGATGATTAATTTTTAATAATTTAAACACCCACTACACTGATAAAAATAATCCATAAAGAAAACAGTAAGAATACGTCCTTATAATTATGAGGGATTTTTTTTTTGTTTGGGGGGGGGGGTTAGGGGATAATCGAGACCTATTTTTCGCTGCCAAACATTTGATAATCCTTTATTGTGGAATTGCAAAGCATTGATACATGGAAACAGTGGGATATCCTGAATAAAAATTGGAGAGTGATATTGGAGTTTAGTTTTAGGGGGAGGTTTTTTTTTGTAGTTTTCGGAGGTGAAAGAGAATACTTTTAATGTGTTTCATAGGGTTGTGTTATAGGGTAAGGTGGGGTAAAATGGTTACAGCGGGCTAAAATAGATATAGGGATTTTATCAGTTTTCGTATTTGTAAAACTTAACGTTAATTGGCATGCTAATTTATCATAAGCTTCAATAAAAATCAGCACCCCAATTAACATTGAATTTTACAAACTGTTAAAATCTTTATAAAATTTGTACTCCATTCTTGTCTTAAACATGTTTAAAATCTTCTAGAATAGTCTTTAAACCCGATATCTTATTTAGAGCAAATGCCGCTGGATCTGCCCCTTACACGCAGATAAGTCGGGGTATCAGCAGCCTAAGCCGCTTCTGCCCCTAAGCAGTAAAGTCAAGCCTCGGTAGAACCTTATTGGCTATGACATGCCGCTAAATTGCTGTACTCCCCATTTAAAAGATTGATTGTATATAAAAAAGAATATAAAATTAAAAGTGGTAGCTAAGTTTTAATTATAGTGTTAATCTTTTCTTTTGTGTGGCTACCACTATTTTATTTATAATAGTTTAATTATATATCAGTCCACTTCCAAATACTATCATCGAGTGTTTAGGGTGCGTTAGATAATTCTGACATATGGACCTTGCCTGAACGTAGTGGGCGGTCGGTGCAGCCCTGAGATGTGTTCCCTGGGACATGTGTACCCTGAGATGTGTTCCCTAAACAGATTGTGTTCCGAGGGTGGGGGAATATACGTGTAAGTTGTAATATCAATTTTATCACTACATATAATATTGCATGTAAGTGAACTTACATCTTGAGGAACAGCTTTAATAAGAGTCCTCCAGCCACCATATTTACCCATAAGCTCCAATGATGACAACACTTAAGCATATTGCTGAGGGAGCTGTGGATAAACATGGTGGCTGGAGGACTTATCGAAGCTGTGCCCATCTTTATTACATTTAATAGACAATAAATGTAAGAAGACACCGTTCTTATTAAGTGACGACTTTTCTAGAAGTTTGATTCATATGTAAAACCAAATTCCTTTGTGAAACCTATGTAGAGAAATAATCTTTCTATAGTAAAAAAAATAATTTAAAAAAAATTGTTTAATCTTTGTTGTTTTTTTTTAGACTTTTATTCATGTAATTCAAAAATACTTCTAATATAATGCAGGGGAAATTTTTAGTCGAATATTGTAAAGTATTGTTTCGGAATGTTTTCCTCTGAAAAAAATTGCAATTGTTTTTAAAGTAAATTTCTTAAATAAATTTGCAATGGTAGCTAAAATTATTAATTTAAAGTATCATCAAAATTTAAAAACAAGTAAAAAATATTACATACACATAAAAAATGGGTTAATATTTCCGTTTACTGAAATCAATAGTGTAAAAATAAGAACGTATTCATAATAAATTTATACGTAGTTTAAATTTCAGGCATCTTCAAACTTTTAAAAATTAATCATATGGTAGGCATGCCGATTCGAACCTGCTTCTAAAACCTAGCGACCAAGCACACTAACCGTTAGGCCACGCCGGATGCGGTTGGAAAGTTTTAATAATAAATTTCACCAACGATCTGAGTTAGTATATCGTGTATTGCGGGTTACAGTAATTTTCATAACCTGGCGATTTTCTTTCTAATCTTTGGCGATAAGAGTTTGGAGAAAATTTTCTAACTGAAATTTCCTACAGTGTGCACGGGGTTAATGGCTGTAAGGATCAAAATCCATGAAATACGAGATTTCAACGTAAATTCGACGAACTTCAAACCCCCCTCCTGGCTTTGTTTGAGGGCCAAACATTAGAAACTTGGTTTTGGGGCGTTTTAAGGGGTGCTCTATCAGAATCGGGAATAATCTTTGATGTCCCCCATAGGAAAAACGAAAGTTGGTGCATTAATCCTTCTAGTAATTTAGTGGGTTATCTGTTTAAACTTTTTATCTGATTAAATGAATCGTTGTAAAGGCTTTCATGGTCGTTTTCTATAAATGTAAGTACTATAAGAACTATATACACTTTAACAATAAGAACACCACCTTTTTTTTTGAAAGGAATAGGAAAATTTCAGTGGGATTCGAACAAACAGCTCCTTTGGAATTGTTACCTTGCGTTATGGATTGGTTGATTGGTTTGTGCTTGAGCCACACAATTGTTGGAATAAGTGCCCCGTCTACTTTTGGAAAACCTGCCCCAACTCACTTTTTGAACTTTGGGAGCCCCTCAACGGGTGGGGGTGTAATGTTATTGAAAAACAAAAGCATAGTTTT
Source organism: Tetragnatha montana (assembly GCA_963680715.1). Classification (NCBI taxonomy): domain Eukaryota; kingdom Metazoa; phylum Arthropoda; class Arachnida; order Araneae; family Tetragnathidae; genus Tetragnatha; species Tetragnatha montana. Next base: position 20,675,559 of record OY796680.1, on the reverse strand, counting down.
GTAGAGGAAGAAATCCTCTATCAGAATATGCAATATCAGATTAGTCAGTTAAAATTAAAAGGGCTTAATCACATTTTTAATAAAACTCCAAAAGTTTACGCAAAGAGCAAAATATTGAAAAAACCGCTTTTCTGATGAAACTACAAGAGCTAAAATTCTGAAAGTACATCAGAATGTGTGTGAAGTCTTTCTTTTTCATCCAGTTCACTCGTTGGGTTGATCTAATTGCTCATTTAAAAATAAAGGGCGTTGGAAAATTTGCCCCAGTGGAAAACTAGCCCCGGTCTCCCCTATTCTTCGTACTTATAATTCTTGAATTTTAAGTGTAAAAAAACTTTTTTTTATAGCGCAGTTTTTAATAAAATATTTATGAATCGAATATGTATTTAAGTTTAGGGGTTTTAAGATATCCTATAAATAATTAAAAACAATTTCATTGGAATACTGAATGTAATTTTCCAGCTCTTTATTCTAACAAAGATTTTTGTACTTCTTAATTAATTAATCTAAAGTTTTTACTCACGTCAGCAAACTATAAAATTTATTTTATTGTACCTATTGCTAAAATATTTTCCACCTCTTTATCCTAACAAAGATTCTTGTACTTTTTAATGAATCTATAGTTCTTACTGCTCATCATCAACCAATAAACATTAATTCATTTTACTGTCGACTCCGCTTAAAGTGATCACATTTTTGTCCAAGATTAGAATGATAACAATATCCGATTCATAATAATAAGGCGGTTCCATAATAAAAAGAGGCAAACAGTGTAACACGAGTGTTTGCATTAAAATTACAACTGTGTAGTCCTAATTTGAGTACTATTTAAAACGATTTCCTAGTATGTATTTTTTAACTTAAACATTCTTAAAGGAAAATGTAATAGAGTGGATCGTATAACACTACTACATTAATTACTCATTTCGTATGTTTATGTATTAAAACTGGCCTTCCAACTGGAAAAAAGGAAGTTTTTAAAGGATTTCACCACATTTTGATAACATTAAACGATATACTGATCACATAAAATGATACATTTTGCGTTAATTTAAATAAGAGTGATCGTGACTAATCAATTTCGAAATTCTTGGCAAGCGGCCTAGTGTCACGTCGCCTAGTGCGCGCACTCACTTGAACTTGGAACTTGTTTCAATAGCCAAGGCAACAATTTTGTCTTTGTCACCGTGACAAAAGTCGCTCGTGCGCGCTCAGCCTAACATTATCCAATTGATAATATTAACCGTGATCTTATTAAGCGGAGTCGACTAGTAAAATATTATACTATCTCTTTATTATAACAAAGATTATTGTGCTTTTAATTAATCTGTAGTACTTTCTGCACACGATGAAACCAAACTTTCTGCACTGATCACCGTAGCCATCGCATAAAAGCACACCGAGTCTGCACTGCAAACTACCTTACTGTGATATTTAGTGTGATTTCTTACTTGTTTACAGCCACGATCATCTGCGTCTGTGTGTTGAACTGGTATCGAAACTAAGTTTTAAACTTAGGGATTGAGGAAAGAGAATGAAACTTCTCGACTATACTTGAGGAGGGAGGAAATCAAAGGTCGGAAGGACTGGTCACTTTCAGGAGGAGATGCTGCATAACCGTGTCCCTGGTACAGTTTCAGGATTACATTTCACCACCACTTTTGCTTCTATGCTACAGAATTTCACTCTTAGCTTGCAATTATAGTTTTGCTTTCATTCACATTTAACAGAAAATACGTTTTAAAAATAATTGTCAAACAAAATGGTTTAAAGGTAATAAAAAATAAAAGCTAATAATGATTGGAAAATTCTAACTACTTTTAAGTTTAAGAATAATACTTTATCTAATTTTCCAAGAATCATGCTTGTATATTTAATCAAAATATACTTAACACATTATAAAAATTGAGATAAAGGCTAGTAAGCTACAAATTAATGGATACCTCCTTTTTATTCAACATTTGTTTTTTAAATCGAATACTTATAAATTGCTTGGAAAGGAAATAATTCTAACATTTGATTTCTGCTCGCACTTGCACTCTGTATTATTACCTCTATTTATCAAACTACTATTTCGGTCCTGCTAAATTGTGCTAACAAAATCAAAACTTTTTCTTTAAGTGTAGTTGTAAATTAAATTTCTATATCCTCTTAGGGAATAGAATATGATGCTACTTAAAAAGTGTAAAGAAATATTTTTGCATAAAATGATCTTGTTTTAAATTTTATTATATTCTGAAATGGAAAAAAATATGAAATAGTACGGTAAAATGGAGGATAATGGGACGCATTGATGTTTTCCGTATTAAAAACATTTTAGTAAAATATTTATAATTATTTTCAGTAATATCTGCATTTATGCTTTTACCCTAGCATTTGTTTTAAAAAAATGTCCCATTAGCCCCCACTTCCCCTACTGTGATTAGTTTTGATAAACTGGTATTTCATTTATATTGGAATCCTATATATTTATATCCGTCCAACCGTCAAAATTTTTACTGTGTATATAGAAATTATGGCAATATAATAACAGTTTAACTTATATTTTGTTTGTTTTTAAATCCCATTATGTAAATAATGATGCAAAACTTTAACATATACATATCAACGAATAAATTAATAATTAAATTAAATCCCCTTAACTTTTAAACCTTTCAAATAATTAAATTAAACTATAACAGATAAATAGAAATTTCCTTAACTTTAATTAACTTTCCTTTTTTAATTAACTTAGCTTACTTTGCTCACAGCAACCATTGCAATCTATAAAAAGAAATTGTATCAATTTTTTATTATCTATTTAATAAAATATACTATCAGTTCCATAAAGTGGATTCTCAAAGAGAAAAATCACAGTTGTTTTTAGGGCTTGATTCGTACTTTTAAAAATTAAAATAGAAAGGCATTGGAACTCAAATATTGAAATTACCTTATTCCATATCTTTTAGAACAATAGAACATCCTAACTATAATTTCTGCTTCAAACTTTCAATGCATTTTGTCTTTATGAAACGAAATATGGATATTAATAGACAAATAACAAAAATCAAACTATCCACGCAATATTTGTAGGAATCCCCCCCCTTTGAAAATTCGCCAACTCAGTCTTAAAAATTATCAAACTTAACCCCAACCATTATCCTGAAAATTTCCCTTCTCAAACCTGATTAACCTCAACAATAACCAAACCTGATCACTTCCGTCAGCAGAACTCTTATCAAGAAGAAATCCCCAAACCTTCCATCTCCCAAATGAAAGCATCAGGCGTCTCCGTTTCTTCATTCAAAAGATCCCTCCCTCCGGCTCCTCCAACCAGTTCCATATCCAGTTCCGGAAGTTAAGATTCACGGGGAAGGATCCAATTACTCGGATCCCGCTTTTCATTCTCCATCTATAAACACATCCAAGATCTCTCTCAAATAGGAATGCTAACTCTCGGTTTATTTTCGAAAAGGCCTCCCTCGCCATTCCGGGAGGGACGTGACGAGAAAGGGGACCGGAGATCGTCTGGATTCGCGTCACATCCACCCCTAACGACGCTGGATCCGTTAAGTAATAATGTCGAGCACTTGTTCTGATTGGTTCTTTATTCCCGGATCCCTTCTCTTCGAGGATGAAAGAACGCTTTAAGCGATGGACAGGAGAAACTATTTGGACAAAGGTGTAGGGAGAAATGTTGGATCAAACACTGGACCATCATTAGTCATTGAGTAGCTGGGAGTTACGTGCCCATATAGCACATCTTACAACGGTGTATTTCCTTGAAATAGTTTCATTCAAAACATAATTTAGTTCGATACAAATTGTATGCATAAGCTTATTGATTAAATTTTTCATACTTGTGTGGAAAATTATGCTAATATATGCCTATAATAAAATATTGTTTTGTATTACATACCAGTTAACTTTTACTTTTACTTATTACATTTTAAAAATAGTTTTAAGTGGAAGTTATGTAGCACTTCAATCATAAAATATTATGTAACAACTATTTTTATCTGAATCATTTTCAATTTCGCAATTAAAATATAGATAGACAAGAAACCATCAACCGAAAACAAAAATGTCAAACAATGCTTGTTTTACAATCATTTTTTCGGCAAAATAGTCTCCTTACCATGTTTTGCAAGCTTTGTATATCTTTGTACGTGTATGGAAACCCCATGTAAAGAGCTATTTTTGTCGTGATTGTGTACAATACATTGTACACATGAAAATTAGTAAGAGAGAGGTATTGAATAGTGTGCAGGAATGAACGGAATGGTGGAACACTGATTCTTGGCAGCTATGAATTATAGTTAGAAGTGCAGTAAAATCTCATCCACTTGGGTGGTCACTGGTCATCCTGTAAAACCCACGTAACACAACCACAGTCACCTACCAAATGAATAATATGAGTTTTTTAAGGTTTTTCTCGAATATGAGAATTTATTACACAGTGTAAAAGTGTTAAATGTCCACTTTTTTTCTTTTACAGTGTTTATCTTGTTTCCTGGATATTTTATAATTAAAACTTTTCATTAAAAACATTAAAATTCATTAAAAATTCATTCATTTAAAAATCATTAAAACAAACTGTGCATTTCTCAAAATTCCATTAGATCGAGAAAAAATTAACTGATTTTACATTATTGAACTAATTTAATAAGAACAAGAACAGTGTAAAAAGACCTGCTCTTCAAATCTCATTAAAATATATAATTAAGATGTATCAGAAAAGTCAATATGTAAAGAAACCACAAACCTCCTCTTTCTAATTAAAAGCTATTTTCTTTGGAAATGAGGTAAGAAAATTACATTTTAAAAGTTTTAATATTCAATTACTAAAAACAAATTTAGCCTCGAGTCTTTAATTTTCCAAAATTAAAATTTCAAAGGCATGATGCTAAAACATTTCCGAAATAAAATTTTCTGTTTAATTAAAATCTTAATTAGGAAAAATATGGTAATTATCTTTTGTGTTCTAAAATGATAGGCTTCTTATTTTCTACTTAGCACTTCTTCCGTGAGCCTATAAGATTATTACCTTATGTTAATAACAAATTCTATTAAAAACCTCAATCACCCTGTTTTAATATATCGTAAGAACATAAAATCAAGCATCTTTTATACTGTTTAGTTTTCACAATGGCTACTCATCTATGTTTATAACAAAATGTATCGATAAAAACCTAAAAATAAACTTTTAAAAATCAGATGGGATTGCTCAAAATTATTTTATCCGTTGGTAACTAAGGGAAAACAAACAACCTTATTTGAAATTCTGTAAATTCTAGTTGGACTCCGTTAAAAATTTGCAACCACCGAGTTCCTCCTCGATTGCATTAGAAGCTTTAATTACTCCATCAGTATGTTCCTTAGACCGTGGGGGTCTCAGATGCTAGACATCAGGTTCATCAGGGTTCTCTTCCCTCGACGAAGAACCCTGATGTGAGAACCTCAATTTTCAAAACATCGATATTTCATTATCAAGTTGCAGGGAGTTAGGCAGAAGAGGAGGGCAAAAATCTTTGCGATCTTCAAAATGCCAAATTTGTTTTCGGCGATGAAATTCTCTTGTGCAGATAATGAATGCAGATGAGTGATTGATTCTTAGGTTAAGGTTTCTGGGTTTGCAGGGAAAGTTATTTAGCTGTATGTATAGGGATAAATTTATGTAAGAGAAAAGTTCTGTTTTCTGAATTTTAAAGAAGCTTAATTATCCATACTTCATTATCAAATAGTGTATTGATATGCAAGGTGAGTAAAACCTAATTGTATTCCGTTTATCAATGTGTTCTTTACGTTTATATCTGCACTACCGCATGTGTAATTTATGATATAGTCTTTTTGAATAAAATATTAATTATCAATTTCCTTGCAAATTGTAGGATTTAAAATATAATATATATTTTTCTACGAAAATAAAAATTATTTTATTTTTGTTCCTCTAATACTAATAATCAGTTCTCGATTTGAAACGGAGAGCTTCGGTACGTTGTTTAGGTACCTTTCTCTAGAAACTGGAATATCCCCTAGAATTTCCCTACAACTGAATTCCTGCACCTTCTAACAGAGTTGACGTTCTTCCTTCACGTGTATTATTAGAAATAGAGCGCTGATAATAGTTATCCACAAAATTTCTGATATTCACTTACTTATTTATGACATTCACTTATGAAAGAAAAAAAACTTAGGTAAATTTTCAGAATTTCTTGTTCTTGTGCTTTTTGTTTGTTCTTATTCAAATCGCTCTTGGTTCTCCTATAGCAAAGTGATCAATACTGGAATTATAAGAGTTCTACATAATAAATGAACAGGAATTGGCTACAATAACTCCCAGATTATTCCCTTTGATTGTAACGTACTTGTACATCTTGTTCAGTGATCAGTGATACGTTATTGTCCTACCTCGATTTAACAGTCTCCCGCATTTTACGTTATTTTTCTTTGGTCCATTGAAAGACTTTAAATCGGGGTTTCACTGTATATGCAAAACGTTTTTAAATAAAACACATTATTAATATAACTTTATATACTAGTCAAACAATTTGAATAAAAATTAAAAATATGGAGAGGGTTGAAGACAAATAAGTGACAAACAATCGCAACTTAATAAACAAAACTTATTTTGAAAAAAATTGTATTTTGGGTCAACAATTTGTCTTCAGCACTCAGACTACATTGCAGCAATCATAAATAATCATCTACATCACCCATATTATTTGCACAAAAAAAGTGATCATCCGGAAAACCATCAATCAATTTCTAGACGAGAAAAAGTTTCCAGGAATAAACCTCCTCCCGTCCCATTTATCACACCAAAAAATCAATACCACGAGATTATTTTGTTTTCCAAAAACCCCCACCTACTAGAATAATACTGCTCCGAGGCCTCCAACAATTCAAAACCTAAGATCACAGCATTCTGTGAACCTACCAAGAAAGAAATTTACCGACACCCAACGTTCCAATAATCTTAAAAGCGTCATTCCCAACGTTCCAGGCCGAAATTCCAAAGTATTACCCTAGAATTTAGTGCAACACAAAGTTCGAATTCCCGTGGATGTCCCGACTCTCCCCCCATTATTCAAAAATGTTTTATTCAATTTCTGGCGGCGGTTTGGGGAGAATATTTGGGTTCAACCCCCTCGGTCCGGAATATGTGCATTTTTTCTTCTCTCCGTGAGCTTTCTTCCTCCTTTACATAATGCTCGCCTTTACCCCGGATCCTGCATAACGCTTCCAACAGATGTGAAAACGGGATTTTTTTTTTTTTTGGAGGATGTATCAGCAGCTTTTCTTCCTGTCCGCCAGGTTAGCTCCGTAAGTCTGTTTCCTTTTCTTATTCCTGTTTTCCTCTGGCGAGATTCACTTGTGGGGACCTCTTGACGATTTCTGAAAACGTGATGTACTCTGAATCGAGGGAAGTGGCGTGTTGAATTGGACTTCTCCCTCAGAATACGTTGAAAATTTAACCTAAAGTGACGTCGCAATTTAAGCTGTTCAACAATGACCTTTAAGAACATTTTAGCTCTTTTTTATGTAAATTCCCACTTATTTGCTGCTGTTATTCTGGCTCTGAACTGTTGCAGTTCAATAGAACTGGTTAAGGTAGCAAAGAATAAACTGGTTGCTTACCTTTGTTGTCTCGTTGTCTCAGTAGCGCATAGAACTTTTCACTCTGTGAAGGGACTCATAAATCTAATGATGATTGTCCATGGTAGTTTAGATAGTTTATTTTAATACTTCTTTACTATAAAACATTGAGGGATTAAATATGCATACAAGACGATGATATAAAGAATGCTTAAGCTTTTAGTTACAGATAGAAGAATGATGTAGACATATAAGAGGAGGGAATCACATGATTTAAAGTAGGCGGAGATAAAGCACGTCACAAGAGTCGTGGTTGGATGTGTTACATAAAATACTATGATTAGATACAACATGAACTAGTAGTCTTTTAGCTTTCTTTGCGCTTCTTTTCAATGTATAGTTCTGTTTTTTCTTCTTTTACCTCAATTCATAGAATTCCACATTTCTCTATTATGCTTCACGGAATCATTTAAATTCCGATTTCATATTTGTTAAAACCTTTTTTTTACACAAACTTAGTGTAATGAATAAAAATGTTTTCCCAAAGATTAAATAATGTTACAAAAATCAAAAAAATTCCTCGATAATTTTATACAAACATCTTTAATCAACGAAATTATAATAGTAAACTCTTTAAATATTAAACATTAATTTGATTTTTATACCCATCAACACTATATACCCATCAAAACTATATTCACACACCTTCCAAAATTAATATCCGTGTACTTTTCTTATAAGTTGTATTTATTTATTATTTGAATTATTAATTAACTATTTGAAAACATGGAAAGATATATCAAGATACATCCGTGTAGAATAATTTCACATATCAAACATAAAAGTTAACATATAATGTTTATTCTAAATTACTTTAAATTTATTTAATTTAATATGGTTCTATTAAAATGTTTAATATAAACACCCATATTTAATATTTTTTAAAGATATTATTGCATTTTTATTTTTTTAATGGACCGTTTGCATAAAACTAGAAAATAGAAAAAAACATTTACTCATAATTGAACGATTCTTAAGATAAAACTCCATTATTTATGAATCCTTATAAATGGGCTTTCAACTTAACAAAACAATATACTGAAAAAAGCCCTATTTTACAATTCACAATGTTATTACGAAACAAATCTACTTCAAAAAGTTCCAGAAACGTCACAACAGCAAAGGAATACCCCTTTATTTCAATTTTCACAATGCAATATTTCACCTGCCTTTTCAAAATATCGAGTTTCATATCACCCGTATTTCCATGTCGAAATTGCAACGATTCCCTGATTTAAGGCCCCACATCTTCAAAAATAGAATAAAAATAGTTCCAACATAAAAAAGGCAAACACCCGAAGAAGCTATCCCCTGAGAAACCTGCACCTGAGCATTACGACTGCACCCAACAGAAGAAAGCTCATATCGTACCTTGTGAATAAAATATTAGCTGGCAAACAACGTCTGAAAAACTATTCCGAAACCAATCAAATATCGTGTCTTTCGTGATAAGACAAAGGAAATACCTAACCGCTCACGATAACGCTCCCTCCATTTTTATATCGTCTTCCTCGCCAGTTTTTAAATTTGTTCATAATGTGGAAAAAAGAAAATATGTCATGGTTTTGTCAAAAGAATAGATCGGCAAGAAACTTCGCTGGGCGGTTTTTTTTCTGAGGAGGTGGCGGAGTTATATCGGCTATTGAACTTGGAACTGGTGGATTCATTTTTATCGTTTTTCTTTCCCCCGTGCTGTTGGAAAAGTACAGTCCTCTTGACAAAAAGTAATAACTAGGAATTCAACCAGGCCGTTCGGAGGGGAAAAAGGAAAACCCGAATCAAAAGTTTCCGTTCCACTATGGGTGTGTTGCTTGCGCTAGGCGGGGGATCACAGTACAAATAATATAAAATAAAGTTTTAGGGTCCTACGCATGCATGCTTTGCATTGAGGGAAGATCGGAAACGGGTTTTCAATCGGCAAGCGGTGCAATAAAACACGCTTTTTTGTTTTATTTTCGGTTTCTGTTTTGTTCGGGGGAGAAATTGCACAGAGCGTTTGGTGGAAAGAAATGAGGTCCAAAAAGCGGCTTCCTTTAACCTCCATTTCCAGCCCCGTTTCGAGTTTTGTTTACAGTAGAGAGATATTTTTATAAGAAAAAGAGTACCGCTGCAAAATTAAATATAGGTAAATTAAATACGAATGAAATATAAAAATATATGTGCAATTCATTCCTTGATAAAGCAGATTTAAAAGATTATTTCTATATTGTCTGTATGCTTTTTTTAGCATGGGAATAACTTTATAAAATATAAAAATAACGTTCGTTTAACATATATAAATAAAATAACTTTATATATAAAATGCTTTAAATATGTTTTAGATGTGTTTATGTTTTAGAGAATTAAAATGTTCTTATGGACTGTCTAATTATACTACTTAAGAGTTTTTTTTATCATATTTAACCTATGACCTATGAACCCGACTTGTACAAGTTAACTTTTGGGTATGGTTACACTTACAATTAATATTTTCCCTGTTTCGTTTAAAAAACAACATTTTAATAGGGGTCGTAATGAATTATTCATTTGGTCTCATGATGGTTAAAGATATAATAAGAATTAAGAAGTGTTAAGAATTCTCAGAAAAAGTGTTGAGATACCCTTATCTGAGGACTATTTATAAGGAAAACTCTCTATAAAAGAATATATATCTTCTTAAGTTTTAACATTTTCAGAACACATAGTTGTTTAAATCAAAGCAAACTGCATCTCACTACAACATTTACACAAGTAATATAAAAGTTTTCACATTTTTAGGAAATGGTATCATATTTACATTCAACAATAGTACTTGACTCAAATACAAAAATACTCTGTGTTTTTTTAATAAAAAAAATCATGTAGGTATTTTGTAAAAACAGATAAAGACTTTTCTTTAAAATTTAAACCACTTTTAGAATGTACTGAAATCAAAGGTTTTGTTTCAATATAGAGTGAGTATACGGATATGTTCTACAAATATGGCTATTATACATATTTTCAAAATTTAACTCACATTTTATGGAGAATTATGTTTAGAGCTTTTGTTATATAAACTTCTTAGAATAATATAGCTTTTGTAAAATGCTAAAGTGGTTCACATATTAAGCAAGTATGACATAAAATTAAAAGTTTCATGTGATAATATAATTATGTTCTGGAAAATATTATTTGACATACTTATCAAGTAAACGTAGTTAATATATTTTCGGTTAAGACTTTTTTAAAGAGTTAATATGTGACTATGTAGTCATTTAATTGGAAAATAAATTTAATGTGTTTTCATTATTAACAGAGGAACAGTTTACTATCTGTATGAGTTAACCTTTACGAAATCCCTTTGATTAAAACATCTGGCTGAAAGTTCATTAAACCAAATTAAATTATCTATTATATCCACGTAAATAATATCATTAAATAGTTATTTGGTTACTAGAAGTCAATTCTTTGTCAAGTCAAGGTATATTTTACATCTTTTTTGCTTCGTTAACGATAATTTTAATGACTTAATTAAAAATGATTAACTACTCGTATGTTTAAATTTTTTAATTATTATGTTTACAAATTATATATCTTTCCATAGAAGCATGGTTTATTTAATTCCATTTTATTCAGTTCAATGAAAAACTGCCAAAGGCTGCAAAACTCATATACGAGTAGTTATACAATTTTGATGACTTTTCACCTTGATATTTTTCTGTATAACTTATAGTACATAGGGGTGGTTTTACTCATTTCATCACACATGAATGACAATATCCTTTCTTAAATCAAGGCACTACTTTTAAAAGAAATAACTTTTACTGTGTTCTCTAGAAAATATGGAGATGTTGTATATTCAATCCATCTAATACATATTTTACGAACTCTTAAAAAAGTACTAAGAAATGTAGCTGAGCTTCATAGAAAAAAGAAATAGTAAGAATGGTAAAGAGAAGATTATTTTTACCTTTAAGAAAATTGGTATGCTAAACCCATTATAATTCACGGGAGAAAACAACCTTCTTTTACCTTAACAAAAGGAACTTTTCCCACTCTCTGAGAAGAAACAGTTTCAAAATTTTAAGAAGACCCAAACACAAGCTGGAACAATCTCTAAAGAGCGCAAAATTTATGAATAAGCTGAAAACATGTATTTTAGAGCTTTAGAGTTATCTGTCTTCATTATAAGGGTGTAAGCAACTTTAATGAACAGAGATTACTTTCTTTGCTTGTAGTTACTTTCAAATCGCAGAAGAGTGCGTTTGCAATTTGCGTTGAAGTAATAAAGTGTTTGAGGAATTTTAATTTTGGAAACATTTTTGGAAATTGTACGTGAAAAACTTATTTTACACGCAGAAAGATAATCAGGTTTTGAAATTACGATCTTACCTAATAAATATTTCACGAAGAAAATTATTTTTGTAACTTTAAAGTCAATACTAAATATAAAATAATAGAGAAATCTTGATGAATCCATACTTTCCTTTACAAAGGTCACACTATACTTAGAATTCTGGAATAAGACTTATTTTTTAATTTTATTTTTCGAGATGTATTTAATAATTGCATAAAATTAGTAAGTCGTTTCAGTTTTTCATATTAGTATTTACAAAATTGGAAGCGTAATTGAGTATTACAAAAACATAAAGGAATAGTGCAGAATTATTTAACTCTTTAGTTGGTCAAACATAATCAAATTTAAAATCGTATAGTATGTCCGTTCTCATTATTTGTTAGTTGTCTATACAATTTTATTCTCTTTAGGGACATAGGTTCAAATAAATATTAAATAGTAATATACGGTTTTTTTTGTACTAAAAGATAAATGATGTGATATAGTAGAATGAGTAAATCGGAACCTAAAAATGTTAGGATACTTATAAATTACAACATTAGCAAATATATTCTTTTAAACAGAAAACTATATTTTTTCCTGCATTATTGCATACCTATGCTTTGAATAACTTCTCAAATAAATGCATGCATAATTGTATATTACTTTTACACAATGTGTAAATAGAATATTCATTAAAGAGACTTACTCGAAATTGTAATCTTCTTATCCTGACAAACAAATTATGTTCCCTAGATCTGATAAAAAATGTGTGGATACAATTTCTATATTCATACATATTTATTTAGTTATAGTTTGCTTTTTGAAGTATGATATTATTGTTAGTTTCTAGAAATGAATATTTTATAAAAAAACGTATTTATAAGTTTATGAAAATCCTAATAAATGCTATTGTGTGCAGTGAAAAATTTCGAGGAAAATCTTTAACACTAAATATAAACACAGTTTATTCTCGCATAACGTTTACTTCACAAACTTAAATATATTTCACAAAATCAAATCTCAGTCTTCTTTAACCTCTTATGAAAGCTTGAAATGGATTACACTGTAATTCGGATTTTGTTTGCCGTTAAAAATATAAAAGGAACGGGCGGATATAATAAATTCCAAACATATTCCATAATCGTGACCGCCTGCACCGAACTGTTCCTTTCGAGATTCTAAATTCGAAAACCAGGAATCGAAAACTCCTCTGAGCCCGCCACCACCAGCCTGAGAGTGGGGATCAGGGTACAAACATAAAACGATTCCTTCTTTCTGGCAACGTGAATTATAAAAATAATAGTTCACATAAATTCCATACTTTTCCGCTTGGGTATTTTTTCACCGAAGTTTTTGTGTGCCCCGCTTTGGCAACAATCCAGAGAAAGCTTTGATATTGTTTTCTGGGGAACTTTGCTTTTAATACACCATTTCTTATCTTGGGAAATTCGAGCAAAAAGCTTTTCTTCAAATGGAAAAAGAAAAAAATACGGAGGTAACTTCTCCTTCAAATACCGGTACATACCATTGAAGTTGTATTCTTAAGTGATATGGCTTTTAACGGTATTTTTTTTTCGTCTTTGTATTTGAATTCGAACGTTTATTTCGTACTTAAAAACGAAAATGCTTTTACGTTTCGTATATGAAGGGTTTTTGTAATAAGTTGTGTTGGCAGCGCTATTGATGACAAGCGATACTGAAACTGATTGAGAAGGAAGTTTTCAGACTTGATGGCACTTGGAACTTTTTTTTTATAAAAGAAAAATACTTCAGTATTTTTAATCATTGTGTTAAGGGAAAATTATGCAAAATTGAATTATTCTTTTCCACACCATCACAACTATCAACACATATTCAAAGACTTTTAAAAATTATTTTTACCACCTTTTATTTCTAAGAAAAAAATCATGTGGAGGCCTTTTCAAGCTTCGTGAGTGGATGTAACATGACACATGCTTTCTTTTAATGCCATTGCTTTAAAGCCGATTAAAACAATTCATAGGAAATTTTTAAGATTTAAGAAAGACAAAATCTTAAAAGCTTCAAATAACTTTTAATTTTCATTCGAAACGTTTAGCTTCATGTGATATTGTAACTTTGCTAGATCATCAGCGATTAGAAACAACCCCCCCCCCCAACTAAGAATTCCTAAATCTGTTTATAATAACCTCTCTTCATATAAGGGTTCGATTAACACTCATTAAAATAGAAATTTTGTAACCAAATAGATAAACTTGATGTAAAATCAACGTAAATTATTAAACCGTTCCCTTTTTAACTGTATCAAATCCACCAGCCTATAGGGAATGAATCGGAGAGGAATTTGATATTGCATATTTGGACTGAAATGAGATATCAGCATTTCTCTTTTCATTATTTACAAACTTAATACTCCTTGTATCTTCAAACAGAGCCACTTTTCTCCCACACTTGAAAGTACGTCTCCTTTTCCCCACAGAGATGAGCGGCGTCATCAAAGACGTTTTTCGTATCGGTTAATCTGGAAGCTTATGAGCAAATAAAGGTTCGGTTCATTGGGAATGAATGTTTACCTTCATTAAATGGAAGTAGCGATGATGAACGCGAAACATTTTCTTGTAATGATGAAAGGGCTCGTATTATATGAGAGAGAGTCAAGCTTTATAAATCTCATTTGAGAATCGGGAATGAAATTTTAATTACAGTTTATCGTTACTTGGAGTAATAAGTTCCTGGAAATTATGTGATTTCAAAATACCAGGTTGGTATTTGCTAATGTTTGTGCAAAGCTTAATCTGTTTTAAATGCTTGTTAGAAGCATGGTTTAGGATATAAATAGGCTCGAGGCATCGTAAAAATTGAATTACTTTGAAATAAGTCTTGAACTTTTAAGGATTAAGTGTGTAATATTACACTTGAAAATTTTTAACTTTCTACTATCCTAAAAATTTTAAAGGATGAGTTATTTTATTTTTTGTGTTAACCAATCTAAAACATTGTTTCTTTTTTATATATTGAAATGAAATATAAAATAAAATGTGACGAAAATTTACATACTAAGTGAAACACTAAAAATTTATTAAAAAGTTGCTTTTATATAAATATCCTCTCATTTAATACTTTATGTGGGGATTTTTTTTATAAAATATATTATAGGAATACAACGAATGAGCGGAGATTTGTTGCTTTTAAAAAGTTAATATTTCTGTCTAAGCATTCCATTGGATCTCATTCTCTAACACTGCGAGAAATAAAATTACATCCTTAATTATATTGTAAAAATTTCACTGTACATGTATTACTTTCTACCATATTTACCATTTCTTCTCAATAAAAATAAATTTAGCACAGCCAAGTTTCCAAATATCAACTCATCGACAACTATCAGCACATTTTCTGTATTAGATAGATATTAATACACCACAATTTAATGCTAAAGCGGGTAGCTCAACCTGACATGAAGTGAAGGCCTGTAACGTCTTATTTATAACTTAAGGCTAAACAAGTCAGTTCAAATCCCTTTCCAAGCTATTCAATCTATCACCCCCATGATTGAGGGCATTGAAATACGGCCTTACTCCCGACGCTTACTCCGGGAAGTGACTGTATACCGTAATGCTTGGAGGTGATAAGCTGTATATTAATTTATCATCTTGACGTTTGAGTCAATCGTGCCTGTTGTTGTAATTTCGGTCACGAAATCCATTGCGCATCCCACAATGGTAAATTGTTATGGTCTTGCGGCCCACGAATCAATACATAATAGGAGCGCGAGCATTTATGTGCATTGCTGCATTATTGGAGTGTATGGAAACAAAACGCCTGTCTGGCTGTAGAAGTGCGACGCAATGGCCAATCACGTAAAGAAACCTTTCATAGCTAGCAAAATATGTTATCACGGTAGAGGATATGAAAACACATCATGATATGAATAGCTAAACTGTATCTAATCTACATGTATTTTGAAATTTAATAACATCTTTATAATGCCAGATATTCATGATGATGAATAGATTTAAAGTAAATTCCGATATCACTGATTCAGTGAATATTCTGTGTCAATGAATTTGATAAGTTTTAAAAGAAAGTCACTCTCCATCATGTAAATAACGTTTAAGAATTAATTATTGTGCTGTGTATGCTTTATTTTGTATTAATTATTTTTACTTTTTTTTCTAGGTAAGTTGAATGCAAGTTTATTTTTACGGTCTAAGATCTTGTAATTAAGGTATGTGTTTTTAATATTACTTTTAGAAAGAGACAACTCAGATCTCGTTACATATCTACATTTGCAAGTTAATGGTCTAGTTTTAAGGGATTCAAGAAATTATCCTACTTTTTCTTCGATTTTATGCTAATAATCTATTCGAAATCAGAGATGATTTGTAACTGTTTTTAAGAAGAAAATTAAAATAGTTAATGCGTAATTTCAATTAAGACACGAATGACACATATGAATTCTGTAAACCCTCAAAGCTTTATGTGTACATATACTTGTATATTTTGTAATACATAAGAAACCGTCTGATGATACATATAATATACTTTGTTTATGGAAATTACCATAAGATGAGTTACTATCACTACATTTATCGTAATATTTTAATTTAAACGAATTAATTTAGGCGATTTATTAATTAATTTAAGTGGATTACTACTGCAATTTTTTAAAAATAAAATTACAATTTAAACTAAAAACTAAAGTATAACTAATTTATGCAAAAACTATAAAATTAAGTCCATCTCTTTTATCAAAACACATCATAGGTGAGAAACAGTTTAATTTTCTTGCATTGTTAATTTTCCATCAAATACTTTCAAAATCATTAAAAGCTTTTTTTCAATGATAAGTTTTAATATAGATTCATGGATTTCTGAATTTTATAGGGGCACTCATTTAGAACCATCCATTTTTTTAATCAAATCGAACTTCTTTTAATTGCCTTCACAAAAGTTTTAGTTTTGTGATAATTCTCTCAATGACTTTCACAAGCAGCTTGCTAACAGTTTGTAAAACAACTTATCAGTGTATCGTTGGAAATAAAAGTCAATTTATAAACTCTAACAAGCAATTACCGTTATGAAAATCGAAACGTAACTCTGTTTTAATGAAGTAAACAAAAATCAAATCAATAAAAACAGAAACACGCAGTGTTTCAATGGATCTTTTTTCTCTTTCACAAAACGCTAAAGGTTTTAATCCTCGTAATTGGAATTGCATTCAATAAAATGGCTAAGAAGCACGTATTCAACGATTAAAAAAAGGCATCGACAGGAACAACTATATTAAAGCCTTGCATCGATTTATTGCATTTGAAACTGGAAGACAAACAATCCCAATTGCTTCCAACAGCCATAACTCAAGACATATTCCGCAAGCCTTAATAAAAGCACTTACTCAAGTAACCCTAGGCCGATAATCTTGTTTTATGAAGAAGCAGCTTGTAGTAGTAATGAAATTACTGGAACCCTTCCAATTAGCCGATTCGGCCCCGTAGATTAACTGAAACAAAACGAAACTCTTCTTTGTTTGTCCGCTTGTCCTTTTCAAAACAGAGATATTCCTCGGGAAATTTATATCGGGGATTCCTCCCTCGGTTTCATGGAATCTCGTTTACGTTGTGGAGGGAGTTCTTGGATTTGAGACTGGGGAAATAAGAAAGCACTTGCTTGCATTGTAGATTAAAGACTGGGAGCAGCGGTCTTCGCCAAACAGTCCTTCCGCCATTTTCGCTTTCTGTTGTTTGCTCAAGGAATGGCCTTCGAATAACAAATGGAACGGAAGAGAGAAAAAAGAATGAATTGATTGGTGTTCTGGTGCTTTGATATGCTAATAAGTTTTTTTCCTTCCGTGGCAATGTGATTAAAGTGCAATGATAAATTATATTTATTAAGCGGAAGGATAGTTTGGTAAATAAAATAAATAGTGAATCTTGTTCATCGTACTTTTTAGCCAGCTGGGTTAATTAGAGGATTAAATTAGGTTTGGTGTTATTCTGTAGATTTTTTCTTGAAGATTGTTTTACAGGTTGTTCTTCATTTCTACACTTGAGAAGCAACAAATTTTGTTTACAATATTTAAAAATACAAATGAATATTCTTGTTCCAGTGAAAATTATTTCAATTGAATAAGTTAAATTTAAACCAGTTTTTAGCATCTTTTAAAACATTTTACAATTCAATACAATTTTTTTCTTCTAAAAATGATGAAGAAGAAATATTGCTTTTATATTAATTTCATCGACATTTTTAAGATTAGATGAAACACAATTTTAAATGTATATTACGTCGACTTCTTATTTATCTCTAGCCACAATATTCTTCCCGTAATAATAGCCGGATATCCACGATATTCTTCGGGCCATTGATTGTTTCGAGCATTGGAAACTCTTATCGCACTCTACGAGAACACTTCATAATCATCTTCTCTTCGAAACTGGAAATATTCATTTGCATTTTGAGATTTAAGAATTAAGATATTCGTAAGCTCTTTAACAAAAAAATATGGTAAGAAATGAAGATCCTAAAAGACACTACTCAGTCAAAATGTTTCCTATTTGAAGTTAAATCGGAAATTAAGTGAAAGTATGTTTCCCCAATTTCAAGTAAATTTGCCCATTGACTAAACATTAAACATCTTATTATATTTTTAATTAATTTCTTTAAAAATTTTAGTGATGTTTAAAAAAGAATAGGAGATATCAAAAGCAATTAAAATATAATACTCTAACTATAAAGTATGATTACATGAAATTATCTTTACATGGACCCAAATAAGACATCATATTACAATCGCAAAAGTTAATTTAAAACTAAAATAAGTCCAAGAAAATAATTTATTGACATTTAATAATAGTAAGCTCCTTGATAAACTGATTTCACTAAACATAACCCACAGAACAATTCAGGATTAAAAGATATCGGTGCTTCTTAGCCTCTCCCATTGGCATCCCGCTTAGCTACTTATCGAACGTGATTGCTAAAAAAAAACCGTAATTTATATCCTAGATAAACCACCGAAAAGGCGATATTTTATACAATGATCATTAGAACACCTTCTTTTGTATAAAAAACGTATCAATTAATTACCCTTAACTATGCTTCGTAAAAACTACTGAAAGTGAAGAAAGTAAAAATTTATTTTTTACGCCGTATTTGTCAATGACATGGGGATCATTAGAGGATTCTAATTAATTACGTAAAATTACCTACTGGAATTGATAGTGTACTGTATACACCTTTTCAACAAAGTAGCGATCAGATGAAAAAAACGTGCAAAGCTAAGCTCTTGTTCCTTTATCAATAATATTTGAACTTTGTACCTAAAATTTTAAAGCTACGAATTAAATAATAAACTATAAATAGTTAATTTAAAACTCCCTCGCATTATTTTCTTTATAATTATTTGAGTTAACAGTGAATTGATGTTAAGTATTATCAAATGATGATATTTTTACCATATAAACTAAATGTATTTACAATTTAAAGATACAGTAGAAACGAGCATATAGTAAATTTTTAATTGCTCAAATGTTCTCTTTCTCTCTCTCTCAAACTTTTTCATACATTATTTTAATACGCCTTTATTAATTATTTACATTTATTTCATTTGATAATAATTTTCAAACTTCCCCTTTCAGAAATTACGCTAAAATTTAAGTACTAAACACAAAATATTTTTTTCTGTGTCTTATAATATAAAATTGATTTATAACTGATTTATCGAGATGAACTGATAAATGCACTAATTGTATACCATTCAGTAAAAAATAATTAGCTTTTATAAAAAAAGTAATTCTTTTCCAAATTTAATTCGTCAAATTACAACTAACAAAGTTTAAGCACAGGAAAGACTAACAATCGGTTTACAACTCCCAAAATCTTCACAAAAACCAAAACCACCCACTCCAGACAATTCAACATTCTCGCAAACCATTAATCGGAACTTTTCCCTCCCCACAAGAACCAGTACATTCCGGCAAAATCCAGAACAAGCCGGGGAAGAAAGACTTCCCGATATCCGCTTTTCAATTCGAGCTAACTTACTTCTCTTCCTAAATTACTGTCCTTTCCAAACATCCCAGAAAGAATAACACCCTTCCTGTTTGTATTTAAACGAGAAACGTTGCCATGAATAAATGAAATATCGCTCGGACTTCATTAGGAAGGAGGAACCCATCTTTTAAAATTAATCGATACAGGGGGGAGTATCGATTCTCTCGACGTGTCCGGCGAGCGGTAACTTGTGTTTGGAATATCTCCCGAGCACTGCAATTAATCTTTCATTTCCTGAGACATGACTATCAAAACGAAGCGATTTATGAAATTCCCCGACGTTGCTCCGAAATTGGGCAGACGTCGAGCCGTCTAATTGTTCTCATCAATATCGAGAGTTCGATTCGGGAAACATCGGGCTGCTAATTCGACAGATTAAAGTTTGCGGGGAAAGTAGAAGTGGTTTCTTGGAGTTTTGGGAGGTGGAAGTTGGATTCTGACTTTTCGAAAATTAAATTTGATTCCGATATCGTCTTTGAAAAAGGGGGGGGGATACTCAAGCGCATCGAATAGAGGATTTAAAACGTATATTACTACTATTGAGTTAAAAAAAAAGTTTTAAATAATTTTTAAAAAATTATATTCTCTACTTTTAATTGTTTTTTTTCTTATACTACCCTTATCATTCTGTAAATTTATAAATAATTAAATTAAAGAAAACCTATTTAAGAGTCTCAAAAAACATGTAGAGGTTATTAACTTACAATACTGTTAAACATCCATCAGTGAATAATTTTTTCAAAACATTATAAATATCAGAATTATTGGAAGAACACGCATTGAGTTAAATTGATTATTATTATTATAGTTATTGATTAAATAGCTATGTAGATGTAAAATTTACTTTATGCTCTTATTTGACTGGAATTTGAGTATTTATTTTGAAAGTTTGAAACATTTTTAAAGGAAGGAATTTTTAATTGTACTGATCTTTTTATTTAAAACTGTTCTCTCAACCTTCTAATCACTAAACTCGTTTATGATTTTTTTTACTAAACCTACACCAGATACACTAACCCCTAAACCCCTAAAATCTCTCTCACTTTAAATCCATTTAAATATATCTCTCCTTCCTCATCTCAAATAAATATGTGATAGGAGTCCCCCAGATTAAATCGCGCTGAGATATCTCTTCTCCCAGAACTCCCCCAAAATCCGCAAAGAAAGGGAACGAAAAGTTCCGAGATTCTAACAGAATCATCTGATCTTATCTGGGGGAACTTTCGATTCCTTTCCAGTTCCTTTTGACAAATGCGTCAGATTTAACTTCTGCCGAACCCCCGAAGAAAAAGTTCCCACCCTAACGATTTAGGACTTTCCAGAAAGCAACGGTTCCCCAAATTGGGTCAGGGCGCGGAAAAAGCTCGAAATAATTGGGCTGTTAAATATCGTCGCCTTTTTAGGAGGTACTAATTAAAAAGCCTTCTGTGGAACTGGAAAAAAAAGGAACTGGTCTCTCTGTAAAGGATCTTTAAATAAAGTGGGGTCTCCCGGGAGATCAAACCCGGCTAATGACTGTCCAGGGTTCTTTGCAGTGGAAAGTCATTCCCTCGCTACAGATTAGGGTTTTAACTTCGTCGTCATTTGGATGGGATTCGTCAATTTCGTTTGGATCAAAGCTGCTAACGAGACTGCTGTGAAGTTGATCTTAGTTTCGAAATAAACCCATTCTATCTATTTGCCTTGTGTTGTTAAAAGAGGAAGTGAAGTAGTTAAAAAGCGTTTATTCAATTTGAAAATGGTTAAAGATAAGCGTGTTGCATTCCACGCTTAGCCAGTGGTACTTATTGAGATGATGTACAGAATCTATACCTAATTGGCAGGAATAGATTGTAAATCTGCAAGCTGATTTTTATGCTGCTTTAATTTTTTAAGGGGTTCATTATATATTAACAAGTAATAATTATTTTAAAGACACAATTTGTTGTTATGTGTATATCTACTGTATTTTCTTTTATATCGTAAGTGAAATAATTCATTTTGTGGGAAACTTTCTTTACCATATTTTATTTCATAAAGTTTCGCAAACTAGTATCAATATTAAAGTGGATATTCTAGTTAAAAATGTGTTTCGTTTTTTCCGTTTCTATTTTAATAAAAAGGTATTCAATAAAATAAATGTTAATACTGTGTTAATTATTTATCTCTCTATATTAAAAAAAAGTAACAGTCGCCGCCGCCGCCGCTGCCGCTGTTTCAGAAAATCTTCACTTTGACAATTTTGAATTGTCGCTATGCAAAAACTATGGAACGGAAATTATTGAAATTTTGACCATTTGTAGACAAATGTATGAGGGTCCTTTTCGTTCAAATAGCTAATTAATGAGATAATTAGTTCTGGAATTATTTAATGTCAAAGTCGAAAATTATTTTTTTCTGCTGCGAGTTCGCCCCCAGCAAAATCTATTCGCAGCAGAAATATGATTTTTTGCAGCCGCATTCTCTTAGATGTGAAGTTTTGCACCTCGTCACCCTTTTTTCGAATTTCGAATTAGTTTTGGAGTAATTAAGTTTTAAAGTTTCGAAATTTTTGACGGGTTTTCGGTTTTTTCGTTATAAAAGAAAAACTAATCACAGTAGAACTATGATATTTTAAACACACATACAATTATTTTTTATAAAAATATTGGCGTTTTGTTTTTTAAAAAATTCTAATTAGTTTTGGAGTTATTAAGATTCAAAGTTTTAATTTTTTCTTCTCTTTCTGTGGCCGTTCACTAGAGAAACAGGCGAGTTTTATGATGAGTCTAATTTCTTTTATTTTCAACAATGTTTTTTCTACAAAATGGTTGATGATTATTAGTAGACTTGCTGGATATTTTTTAACATTTCGATTAAATTATTGATAAGCTAAAAAAGGAATGTATTTTAGCAACATTTTTGTTAATTTAGGGGAATGATACGAATTAAATTATTTATAAGCAAGAGAGAGGTATTTTCGGTATTACAAGAGGCTTAATTAAGTCGAGAAGAGTGTTAGGCTGGATTGTTGAGATGAACAAGCGAGCTCTGCTCGCTAAGATCGCGAAGCGATCTGAGAAGAACTGCGAAGCAGTTACGGGGGTTGGTGAGCGATAGCGAGCAGGGGGCAGGCCCCCTAGTGTTTTAAAAAATAAAAGTTTATTCTTTTGAAAAATGTTTATTACACATTTTTAGAGCCACAATATTAGTTATGATGATATTAAAATATGTTTCATATATTTTTTTATGAAATGAAAATGAATATATGTTTAGTACACATATATCTGGATTAATGTTTCTCAGGATCTTTAACACAATTGTCACGTTAAGTTTTTATCCATTTGTAATAACTCCAAATTTAAATATTTATAACAAAAATAATTGTAAAAAGAGGTCAAGTCAAAGAAATGCATTTTAACTATTGTCTTAACGTCTTTCTAAATATACAAATACATCTCTCCCAAACAAACATTCATCTTCTCGTAACGCAAAAACCATTGTTCGCGATAGTTAACAGCTTTTCACTTAGGCATCAAAAACTTCCCTTTAATCATCAGCTGAAACAAAGAAAAACTCTCACGACAAATGCTTTCATTCAAAAACAACTTTCAGAAGAAAAAAAACGACTCAACCGCCCCGCACGTCGTTTCCAAATCGAAGATCAGGACTTCGCATCATTCCAAAGCGTGCCCATAATAACTTTTTGATGCGAAATCCAGGCGTAATTTATAACGGTGGCGACATCACAGTCCCCGTGTCCTCCCATTCTTTCAACCGAGGATGTCTCAACAGAAACAGATCGATTCCAGAGATCGCCCTCCCTATTCATTGTTCCATTTCGAATTTTATTCTTCTTTTCGAACGTCCCTTGGTTCTGTTCTAATGGAGGGGCGAGGGGAGGAGAAGAAATTATCCCCGCTGCAATTTGTTTCGTCGCCGATGTTTTAAAATCCGTGAATAACTAGAAGTCTGATGAGGGCTGCAAGAAAAGGGAAAGAAGGTATGTTTCGGGAAAGTATTGGGGGGTTTAGAACCCCGCATTTGTTTTGTCTTTTTCGTGAAGAAGAAGCGTCCTAGTTTGTTTAGTAATTGAAATCGATTTCGTTTTTTTTTCTTTTGGGGGTTGCAACTTCCATTTAGTTTTGCTGGCAGTCGTCTTGCCGTTTTATTGCAGATCATTTCGAATC
Source organism: Tetragnatha montana (assembly GCA_963680715.1). Lineage (NCBI taxonomy): Eukaryota > Metazoa > Arthropoda > Arachnida > Araneae > Tetragnathidae > Tetragnatha > Tetragnatha montana. Next base: position 20,651,442 of record OY796680.1, on the reverse strand, counting down.
ACTCATCCTCAAAAAAAGCGTTTTGTGTTTTTGTTTCTTTTTAAAGTTTTCCGGATGACGGAATTGTTTTACTTATATTGCAGTGCCGCCGCCTTTGAGAAGGAGAGAATTTAAAGTTTATGTCGCCGTCAAAGTGTGGCTATTAGAAGTTGTTTTTGGTTGGATAGAGGGGGCTTAGGGCTCGGAATCAGATATAGTGGGGGTGTTCTTTTTTGAGAGTGAAAAAAATAACTATTTTTCCGAGTGTTTGAGTTTAAGAACTCGTCGTGTTCATCATTCACTTTGTTTTATTTTTGTTTTGAGAAATATTATTTCATCTGAACTTTCGAAAGAATATTATTGTGTGCTGTAGTTAGCAAAGGGGAACATTTCTTTCCTATTTATCAGCCCATATGTGGCGTATTTCTATGAAAATTTGCTTACATTTAACATTAAATATTTCATCTTAGTTGAAAATCCCTTTTTTTTTAAACTGAAAAAATTATCATGTTTTCATACTTTAATACTTTTGAAAATTTTGATTTAAGTTACTTCTTATGGTAGTGCTCCATCCATATCAAAACAAATATTTAGCTTGAATCTTCTTCTACAAATGGCATCTTTCAAAATAGTTATAATAAAAAATAGTTGTCTACGATTTTTCTCAGAAAAATATCATTTTAATCCATTTCTAAGTAGTATCTTATACCACTATCAGCTGCAGCAGTATCAATAATTTATAGAAAACAAATTATTAGAATGTACGCTTCACTGACTATAAGTAATAAAAGATCTTATGTATCAAATTGGATTTGTGCTTTAGTATTATGAAAACGTGTTTTTTCCCTTCCCTTATTAACATCAATTACAACACATTTGTATTTTTACCTTTGTTAAAATTATGATGACATAAAAACAAATAAAAAAAATAACTCTACATCATTTCTTTTTGTATTGTGTAAAATTACAAGGCTGCGTGTGTTTTTGTAAATGAAAAGAAATATTTAAATCTAGTTGAAAATAAATGTTTCTAGAACCTAGAGAATATCTACTAAAATATATCTAGAATGAAACCGAATTTTATTCGCTTTTACAGGTATCAAACTCACGAGGGAAGAATACATGTTCGGCTCAAGTAGCATTTCATACAACCGACGTGACTATTTCACAAACTACGCAATACCATTTCTCGATCATACAGATACTTCTTTCGGGTCTCAAATATCTTCTTTCCACAAAAGAAAGTTAAAGGTATCAGATGAATGAATTAAAATACAAGTTTAAATATTTATTTGCTGTTACTGAATACCTTCTATAAACTCATGTACTTATTTGTTCTAGATACTCGTGCACACCTTTTTTAATTTAAATGATATAACTTTAAAGAAAACGAAGTTCTGTGTATAATACAAATAGTGTAAGAATTAAAAAACTTTTTCGGAGAAATATCCAGTGATTATTTAATAACTGTGAAAGAAAAACATCCTATCATTTCCACAAACGTAAAATTAAATTAAACTTGATACGCATCCCTCGAACAAAAAGTTTCTGTCAAAAGTTATTCTTTGAAAAGAATTCGCGAATCATATACGGGCTAATAATATTTACACTTTCTTTTTGATCCTCTCAAAGCAAGTTTCAATTTTCCGTCCCTAGCCTCCCAAATTAAGTAATTAGAGGAAAGCCCAAATTAAGTAAAAGAGGAAAAGGGAGAAGCATTACGTTTCTGAAATGAACTCCTCAAAAAACAGTTCCTCTGTCATTTCTCTGACATTAACTGAGACGATAAAGAGTCGCAAAAAAAATCTTTCACAGAGGGCATCGTGCAGGGAGAAAGAGACTGGAAAAAAATATTTAATTGTGTTAAACTCTTCCCTTTCATACGCCGTTAAGAAGGCGGGATAATAAGTTTATCAAAAAAGAAACCAGTTTAAGTACCTTTCCCATTTGGTTGAAAATGTCTAGAGCCGCCGGAAAAAAAATGGCGCAAAAAATTAAAAACGCGAATATTCGGTAATTGTGCGTCATTTGGCTTCTTGCCACTAGTTTTGTTAAGAGCCGGGTGATATCTTGGCCAGTTGCTACACAATGAATTTTTTAAAGGTGGCAGTAGACAGTAATATTTCCTGGACTCGCTTTTTTTTTACAAGCCCTCCCCTCTGGAATTTATTTCCAAGCTTTTTTTGCGGAGAATAAGATGTTTTATTATTTCACAACCCCTTTTCTTTCACTGTTTGCGTTTGAAGGGGGGGGGAGATACATTTTCTGATTTCTTTCTCGTTTTTTTTTGTTTGTGATATTGCTCCACCTACACCCTAAGGAAAGTTCTTAAAGTAAGTTTCGCAGTTCAAATTCTGTTTTCATTCATTTTTTATCACCTGACCCTTTGGAAATCTTGGTGTTTTGTGCGAGTGAAAGTTATAATTTATTGTGAGAAGCTCGTATTATGCTGTTCTTTCATATTTGAAAACGGCTCTTGAAATTTTTTGGTTTTATTGCGAGGTGCTTTTTCCCAGGTGTCAGGTCATAAAAAATGTAAGTTTATTATTTTCAAACACAAAACTTGTTATCCTTAATGTAAATTGAGTATTTCTTTCAGCGCCGATAAATTATTCTCTCAAAACTCTTTATCCCTTGTTCCCATGTAAAGTATGAAAACATTTAAAAAGTTTCTGAAATGTACTGGGATTTCTTGAAATAAAGCAGAGTATTATTATATTTCTTTCTTATTTTCATTAGTTGTTTTCTTTATTTCAACTTAAAGATTAACTATAAGAATTCTTATAGTACTGAACATTTATTTAACAATTAATAAAATATAACAATTTAAAAAAATATGAACGGATCCTGTAAAAAGTTTCAAGTAACTCAGGAATTTTGAAAGGAACATAATGGATGCTGGGAAAAAAGAGGAAATTATTTAATTAAGATAGTTTTTCCCATAGTAAATAGAAATTTCCCATTTCTAAATATTCTTCATATTTAATTCCTCATTTTTGTGTTGATTTTAAGCCAGTATTATGCATTATGTTTTATTTAAAGTTTGTAATGTAATAAGTTTCGTATTAAATGTTGAATTATACGTGATTTTACAAATACAAGAGGTGTATAATTACTAATAGTTAAACTGCGGAAATGTCTCGTAAAGGAGGAAAATAAGTATAGAAATCTAATTTTCATTATTTATTTAGTTATCTTATTATAATATAAAAATTTGATTAAAATATACTAAAAATTAAAAAAAAAATTAGAACGCATGCATTTAAGTTATGTATCCATATTAGACCCTAAACAAATTGAAGTCAAATTAAGTATTTTTCCCTTTTAAATATTTATAAACCTTTACATCTCTAACGTTAGTAAACTCCTTAAAACCTTTTACATATAGTACCTATGGTATTATTTGTAAATCTATAATAATAAAAGAGCTTTACCACTCACTCACACACTCACTCACTCACTCACTCACTCACTTACCAACGCACAGCAAAATCTACCGGGGCTAAAGACTCGAAACTTGGTAGGGTCGAAGACCTTACGGGTGTATACGCGCACTAAGAAGGGATTTTTCGAAATATTTTTTTTCTGACCCACAGGGGGGTTTGGAGCGTTTTCGACGTTTTTGAGCCCAGCAGCGTCCCAAATGACCCCAGATCTTTGTTATTTCGCAGGAAGGTACCTAGCAACAATTTCTAGAAAGGCATTTTTCAGATTTTGGATATTCGAATTTTAAGAGGTCTGAATATTCCAAAAACCCGTTTTTGCTGAGCATAAACCAAGTTTTATATTTACGAAGAAAAAAATACCGAGAAATCGATATTACGAATTGAACTGTTGTTGATACCTTCTTGAGAGAATTTCAAAGAAAGTAATTTCTGGATTTTTCGATACTCTATTCTGGAGGGGGTGCACGGGGGTTTGAATATTCACTCCCGTTTTTAGTTTTTGGATCCTAGCACCCACATTATTAATGTGATTGTTATGAAATTTTAGCATGTTGTTCCTCACACAACCAGGAAGGTTTGCGAAAAAGAATTTTCTGAATCAAAGCATTCCAAGGAGCCTTTTTTGTCCCTTTTCTAAATTCTTATGCTTAGCCTTCAATGTTAAATTTATTGCGGTTATTGCTCTTTCCAGGACACGCAAAACCTCTATTGTTGGAAATATTTATTTTGAAATGTTTTATAACAGGTGAATTTTTAAAAAATATGATAAAGAAACCATTTTTAATGATTAAATAATTTTTTTTATAATAACTAAAAACCGTTCCAGTGAAAAATTTTATTCTTTTTTCTATTTAATCAAATTTAAGTATTTCCAGCAAAGTTCAAATTAAACAATATTTTATCACAGGCATTTTCAGTGTCGATTCAAATGATGTTTACTTTTATTTCATGTTTGAAATTTCTTTCAATGAATGATTTGGTGATAAATCAGCAAAGGGGGTTCAGGGGGTCTCCCCCTGATTTAAAAAAATATCATTATTAAAAAATGGTTATAAACACTAATTCTAAACCGTTTTTTTAAGATTTTTATAACATCTTAAAAAAGTATAAAAGTATGTAGTATATTTAATTGTTTTTTATTATATAAAAATTTAGCGGGATGAGGGGGAAATAAGTTTTATCTATAGACATTGCTGTTCAATAATGTATCTTTATTGTGAAGCGAAGGCGGAGAAATTTGCCTCAAATATACATTTAAACCAATTTTAGAAATGGATGGAGGGAGAAAAGGACAAAAAATAATGGGGTTCAGAAGGTCCCCTGACTTTTTTTCTATTTTGAAAAATTTCTCTTTAAAAACGGGGATGGGGATTTCACACATTAAATCTAAACAGGTGGTATTTTTAAAGGGTTTTTTTACATCTTAACGAAGTGGTATGGCATCAAAAAAGAATCCTAGCGGGAAGACTGTTGACTCTATTGCATCTAAACACTAATTCTTATTTATTTTAACACACAGTTTGATAAGCCTTTTATCCCCCGAGCAACGGCGGGCAAATCAGCTAGTCCAATAATATAAGTCATACTTAAAATAAATCTAAAATTTTTTTGTATTAAAGAGCTATTCCCAATGTTCAGAAATGAAAGACAAGCTTATAATACCCTAATAAGACGAATGGGAAAACGTTATGATATGAAAAAGGAAAAAGCTCTTAAAGAGGAAAATTTTAAATTTTTCATTAATAGGCTTGGATATTTGAATAAGCATTTCATTTCAAGAGTGATGCATTTCTCCCTGCTTAGAATGCTTTTCTTTCAGAGTAAAGCGCAATCTTCCGTATCCCAATAAATCAAAGACATAATGCCACTAAAATAACAGGAACCCGAGAGAAATCTATTCCCAGCCAAATTCGAGCCTTTGACGCTTTTATTGGCACTAATAACACCATATAGCGTTTCGTATATTTCTCGGCTTTGCCTATGACAGTCGCATAAAGCCCGCCCCCCTCCGAAATAAATAACGCCTCCAATACTGGCCCCAGGAAAATGCTCTCCCATACTCGGCGGCATCAATTATTCCTGAAAGGAAACAGTCGCATGAAAAAGGTGCAGATATGACTCCGGAATATTTTATGCCCTTCTTTGAAGTCTCAATATTGGGAGAGATAAGAAAACCTACCTCATACCCGGACGAAATGTCATCCCGGAGACGATTTTCACACTTCGGGGAGTCTTATTTCCAAATTCGTTCTCGTAAAATTTTGCACTGTCGCCATTAGTGCCGTTGAGTCGGGTTTTATAACTCGGAGGAGGATTCCTCCTGAGGAATGGATTCGAGACGTATCAACAGTCGGGTTTCGAGTGGCGGTATTTACATTGGTTTTAGGATAAATTGGTAGTTTTTTGGGAGATGCGTCACGAGACTCTGTCAACACGTAGCGGTAGTTTAAATTTTTTTTAATTCATTTAATAAAACTGCAAAGAGACTCAGCACACAGAACATCAGTTCTGTATTTTAACCAACTATTTTCTTTTTAGTTTTATCAAAATATAATGGTATGGAAGTCCAACATAAAATAGTGAAACTGAATAATAATGTTGATTAGTGATACATGGAATAAATTGTTAAAAGTGACTCATTTTTACCTCTCTACTAGCTTAATGAATTTTCATTTTAAAGGTTTTCCCGGTTTTCATACTTACAAATATACGAAAAGCCTTTACCAGATAATTTAAAGGTAAAGCTAATATTTGCTTCGCTTTAGGTGATTATTTAATTATTGTTCATTTAAATGTAACACTAAGTTTTTATTAAAATTATTTATCTCTAGCATAATAAACAGCAAATTATTCTGTAAATATTAAAGACATTGCATAAATGTTAACGATCATTTTGCTCCGATTATAGCTCAAAAATAATATTCATCATAGTTTGGCATTAGTTTTCCTTGCCATTTTGTATGCTCTTTTGCACGAAATTTTCTCATTACTGATATTACTCTATTTACATACTAGTATTAGAATATAAAGGCTCGAAACTGTTGTTTGAGGGAATCCTTAGGTTGGTTTAATTCTTTCACCTTTAGAAGATTAATCATAAAATGAGACTTTTGGATTTGATCCAGTTTATGAGTCTTGTCTAATTTTGAAATAATGCGATGTTTCCGGCTTCCACATTTAATACTTTAATGTCTTCTACAATACAATAGTATAATACCATGACTTTTTATAATGTTTTAACCATTAATGAAGTATAAAACTATTTTAGTGAGATAAATATGCTTGATTGCACAATAACAAGTTAAACATGATATACAGGTTTGTATTTACTGATAAAGTAGAAAATCAAGGAAAGAAAGCATATGATCAAATTGTTATAAAACCTTATTTATTTTATTTGGTTACAAAAAACAACAATATTAACAGTTATTGAAATTTAACCACGGAAGTTGCCAAAATGTATATATCAGCATCTCATTAAAATTACTTTTATTTGAACTGCTAGAATAACTAACAGAACTGAAATACTGAATCCTCATTTAACATTAAGACATCAAGAAACCAATCGAAACGAACAACAAAATCTATTCGTTCATTATTTATGTCTGAAGAGTCAATAAACAAGTATAAAAAACAATTGAACACCGCCATCATTCCGAAGTTCTTTCACTTTAAAGTCTTTGATTTACTGTTTAAAAATTCAAACCCAACCTGCAAAATTAATTGATACTCCACCGATGCGGCGTTTCTGAAAAAGAACCAGCGAGAGGGTTTAATTATTTCACGAAATAAACGGACCTCCTATGCAGTCTTTTTTTTTATCACGATCATTTATTTAGCGACTGAACAAAACTGTTTTTCGAGAAACATAAATTCTAAATAGTTAAATTCCAAAGTGATAGAGATGAGGATACAGGCGTTTTATTTTTAACACATCGGGATTGGATAAGTTCCTAAAACTTCTTGAGCGTCTTAAAAATTCCATTTTCTTGGCAAAGCATAGGGAACTCTAAAAAAAAATCTTTGTTTACATTTCATTGGTTACGCTTCTCTATAAAATTTTACTTTTCTTTCGTTGGAAATTTGTGCAAACTTAACTGATTTAATTTTTCCTTTCCCTTTAAATATCTAACAAACAAGAGGCTCGTTTCCCCATTTTAGAACAGACGCCTTTTTTTGAGAGTGAGGGGAAAACGTAATTTTATTCTTGAGCAAGTGCTCCAGTTTTAGTTTTTTTTTTCGCTGTTCTTTTTCGAGGGGAAAGTTTCTTTGTATGTGTTCTCCTTCCTTTTGTAATTGAAATCGATTCAGACTTTTCGGTTCACGTTTTGTTTCCGAAGGATCTCCTTCTCTTTTCAGTGGGTTGAAAACTCCCTTTCTTTAAACCCGCATTTAGATGTCACGAATGCAAATGCTCCGGGAGGGTTTAAAATTGTTTTTAAAAAACATCCGTTGCTGTGTATGTAAACGAATTAAAATTTTCGCCTTATTTAAAGAATATTGAAGCTCTAATACTGTTCATAAGTCAAACAAATTTCTTCTTAAAATGAAAACTTTAGAATTTTTCTTCGAGCGAAATTCTTATTTGCCGTTAACCGCGCTTACTCGATTCATAAACGTTTGTTGATTTGTAAGGTTTTGACTTTGTTTGTACAAGTAAAACCAGTTTTATTTATAAATGTTAAATCTAGAGTATTCCCAAGTAAAGTTGCATCATTTCCTATGCTGAGAAGAAATGGATTGTTCCTTGATTGATTGTTGGCTCCTTCCATTTATCAGATGAGTTTCGTCAAAAAGTAAATTCACACTGCATAATTTTTATTGAATTGTGTTGATAATTTATTTCAAAGTTTTTTTAACTTCTTACCTAGGTATATTATAGTATGTATATGTTATGGGCCATGTGATAAATCCGAACTAAATTAATCACTTTGCCCATAACATATGTACAACATTAATTTTTAAAAGACATCTCTCATTTTTTTAAACTTATTATGGTTCATTTAGATGTATAATTAATAAATATTAAGCTCATTAAAAGTTACATTAATTTTTGAAAAGGTTAATTTCATTTTAAAGTTATGGTAGTGTAATACATAATGATATAAAAATGCATGATTCAGTATGAGAAATATGTGGACTTGATAATACATTTTTTGAAGGTAAAACAAATAACTACATTGAGCCAGCTTTTTCAGAGTAAAGAAGATAGTATTGGGGGAATTTATGATCCTCTTTGTGAGAAATGAACAAAACAAATCGTGAAAAGCCATTATATGTCGCGAAGAGGCAGTTTTTCGTTCGGTAAAAGGGTGATCCAAAAAATTCTGATAGTTCAGTGCATCTCAAAAAGGTTCTCATAACGGTACTTGTGTTTAGATCATAGTTCACTTTTCCAATGCTTACAACGTTTTTAATGTTATCATTAAATAATTGTTTGGAATTATTTCATGGTATTTGTGACATTTTGCAGAGTCTGTAACATGTATCTTATAAAAACATTGAATTTAAATAACTTTAATGAGAATGAAAACTACAAAGAATGTCCCAAATACTAGGACGCGGAATTCACTTTTAAACAAAAGTTTTATGTTAATTTAGTTTTGAAACAAATCTTCTGAAGAAAATGAATTATTAAATCGTAAAATAATGTTTATAATTTTTTCTTTAAATAAATTAAAATTAAAGGGGCGAACATTTTCCGGATTAAATAATTAAGAACTATTACTTCAAATCAAAGTTATACATAACTTGGGAATTCAGTTATTTTGTATTAGTACGGATAAAAAATTAAACCTCTTGTAAATTTTCTCTGCAGTTAATAAGAAAAAACTTTTGCAACTCAATTAGATCTGTGCGTCTTCATATTTTTCATCTCTTCGGTTTATATAAATATACATAGATAAATCTCATGTGATATTAATAACTTAAAAAAGTACAACTTTAATGATACCTAAGAAAATTCCTTCCTTCAACAGCAATCAAGACTGCATTCTTTCCTGGACATGATAAACAATCCTCACCTTAAACGAGACTTTCTTACGAATCTTAGAACCTCGAGATATATCTCCGTGATAATGAAGCACGGATAATTATTCAGTGGATTTGTTTCATTATTCGACGCGTTCAGAGTTGCAGTGTGAATTCCTTCGTTTTTTTTTCTCGGACGTGCAAATCTCCATTTTCGCAAAGTGCTTGCGTCTGGAAAAAAGCCAGCCTCTGTGTGAGAGAGAGGGGGAAACGTGACTGCAGACAAATTTCCGTAATTATAAGGGATAGATAGGTAGGGATTTCTAATGAATGGATAATGATTTCACCTTTCGAAGGACTTCTCAAATTGAGGCTACAAATAAAACATTCGGGGAATTTCTTTCTCATCCCTTTTTGAGGACGCTGTGTTTTGGGATGAGGATTCTTGAATTACAGTTGTTTTGTTTTGGATGTACCCGATTATCATTATTTTGTTGTATTGATGTTGTTGTTATATCTGGCGAAACAGGATAACCCTATGTTTTCTTCATTCCAATGTAATATTTTTTTCTGTCAACATGTTTTGTTTATCTTTAAGAGTTTTTGTTTCTTCCGTTCAGTTATGGACTAATAGAAAAGTTTTGAGTATTTTTTTATTTCTTTCTTTTGATATTTTTTAGGTAATAACTATTAACTTTTAAATCGTGTAGGGAAAAATTAATAATCTTTTCTTGCTCCTTTTCTGTAGTTTTCCGTAGTTAATGTATTTTTTGTTGCATTGTTTTAGTTATTGTATTTCCACTTTTGTCTGGGAAATGAAAGTAATACATATATTTAATACATCTTACATGATTCTGAATCTAAATAGTATTAATTGGTATGGTAATATATTTTTAAAATTATAATGAAAATTTCATTGAATTCGAAAACAATTTTAGTAGCATTATTTAATATATTGTATAATGAATCTTAAAATTCCAACCTCGTTTTGATATTAAAAATATATTAGAATTTCAACGAGATTTTATATTTAACCTTTTATGCGTGGAACTTCATTCAGAATTTCTCATCAAATGTATCAAGTTTATCCTTTTCAGTCCTATTCCCCACAAGATTTGCTTGAAATCCTTGCACCTTTCTGGAGTAAAAGGATTACGTTTGAGAAATAATGCTATAGACACAATAATATAATCAATTATTTTATAATCCTTAACTTTTTTTTTCATTGCAGTAGTATTAAGTAGGACTTACAGTGTAGATTTGTTTAAGAGATGATTTGTTTTTACGCCAATTAACTTTTTGTCTCAAAAACGTATTTCATCAGAGCCCCTACCCGTACAATACGCTCCCCATTAACTAATGCTTAAAATTTGCATGCTTGTAATTATTTCCCAAACACTGGAACGCTTAGAGCCGCATTGTTTCCAGAATTAGATTACGTCGTTTTTAGAGTGCAAAAACTGCAAACAGCGTTTCACTTTTGCACTCGCCAACAACAATGAGACCATTATGCTAATTCCCGAGGAGAAGCGGCGCAAAAAGGAAGGAATTTTCTGCGGTGAAAATCTGGAGATAGCAAATCTTGAATGCAACAAATGAATATTAATGGTGCGCACTTTCCTTTTAATTGCACTGCAGCGTGTGAGGGGAGAACAAAAATGAATCTTATTACGGACTAAAACGTTAATAAAACGAGACAAGTATAAACGAGGGATAAAAATACAGATTCAGCGCTTAAAGCCGACTCGGGTTTTACTTAAAGCATAACCCTATTTGATTTTTTCTAGACTTTGTGAAAATGATTGGATGTGATGGCATGTTGCATAAGCGTTTCAATAATGAAAATAGCAACACGTTTTCTTGATGGAAGTTCCTGAGCAGGTTCCAAAGTTTTAGTGAATTTGTTTTTAACTTAAATAAATGGATTTAGTATTTCTACTTTGAGATATTTTAAAAGAAATGATTGATTATATAGTTTTGATTCCTAATAAAATGCAAATTATTTTGGAGTCAATTTTGAAGCTATAACTCATCACTGGGTCAATATTGAAAGACAAGGTGGTTTTTATCAAACTAACATCATTCAGAGTTTTCTGTGGCTATTTCTACGTATAAGTCGGTGTGCCATCAAAATTATTAACAAAAAGGGTGTTTCGCGTGGCTATTTAAAATTGTTGGTATACACAAAACCCTGACAAAAATGCTTTTAAAACATTACACTTTCTTATCACCTATTTGATAAGAAAGTCGTTATTTTGAACTTACTTTAAAAATAACAAGTGAGTTAAGAAATTTTTTACAATCAGAAAATTTTTTACAATCAGGAATGGGAGTGTAAAGTATTACAAGGTACCCATTACATTTACCCCGTATACTCTAAAAGGTAAAGGGGCATATGTTCGAACTCTAGGTAGGCACCACGCCATAATCAAAATCTTTATTAATAGGGATTTTAATTATTGTAAAAATATATACTTCATACCAAATCACTCTTCAAAGCTGTAACTCTATACATGTTTCTCCCAATGACCTTCTTTCTAATCCCTTTTTAGTTTGTGATTTTTTGAGGATATTTAAGCTCATGGACTTGGTCTATAGTCTGTTCATTTAGAATTGGCGCCTGAAACAGGATCAAAAACGCTGAATAATGCTTCATAACGGTCATCACACAACTTCAGTGACCGATTTTTTTTACAGTATTTTAACTACTTCTGTTTCGGTTGCCTTGTCATTGCGGAAGAAAATGCTTTCGATGATAATTACAATAGTAACTGCTTCTAATACATTTCGTCTCAGGCGCCAGTTTTAAATGAAAAGACTATAGCCTGCGGCTGGACAAAGAGGAATAAGTCAAAAAAAAGAAAAAAAACAACTCTTCAAAGCCATGAGAACTACGGAATTGTTGTGAAATATTATATTTTTTTAATTCTTCAAGACACTACTCTGGAATTTTCTATTTATTGTGCAAGAAGTATAAACAAACACTTTAAAAGCTTAACTAACTTTAATGTTATAATTTCTGAAAATGTCATATTCCAACATGGAATTCTTGAAAACATACAAAAACGCATAAAACATTCATTAAATTAATTCTCTAAGTCTTGTATTTTGATGGTTGGGATTGGATTTTTTTTTTTCATAATTTTCTGGAGCTTTTCAAATTATTACTTATCTTTCTTAGGTAAAAGGTAATGGATTTAGCCTCTAACATAGCTACCGAAAAAAATATTTAAATGCCTCTTCCTTTTCTATCCAGCAAAATGGATTAAAAAGCTCCTCGGAAAACACAAGAGGAATGAATAATGTTTTGAAAAGGAAACATTCTTTACAAAATGTATTCATTTATGTGTTTCTTGAGAGTTAAAAATTTTCTTTTCAGTGGTAACTCGAATTTGTATCTTTCATTTGAGTTGCATTTGAATTTAATGTGAAGGCACTTTTCAAAAACACTTTGGAGACAGGTTTCGGTGCAAAAGAACTTTTAAGAAATACTTTCTCAAAGAGCATGAAATATTAATTCTGATGTTTTGCGTATTTCATGTTTAAACAAGGTACTTCGAATATCTTTTGTTTATCTTTAATGCACTCAAACACATCTAGAAAAGGTTTAAAATTTTAAAGAAACAAAAATGTAATTTTGATGTTTTTGTCAACCTATTCTTAAATATTTTATAAAGATGTAGGTAATCATGGTTATACGTTACTTGAGTGCTTTTATTCCAACTTTTTTTTTCCAACTTTAATTTGCTGTAAATTTTATGTTTAGTGTGTTTTATAAATCAAAAACTACCAAGCAATTTAAACCTCAAAGCCGGATGCATGTAAAAATTTTAGTGGATTTAATTTAGGATTTTTTAAACTCAAACTCTAAAAAACGTATTAATAAGTAGTAAAATGCATTTTGTATTTAATATTATAAGGATTTTTCACTATAATATGTGATAAGAAATACTTAAGTATTTTAAAAATTACAGAACCCTACTCAAAAATTTTTAAACGATAATCAGGAATTATCATTATTGTGTTTTCTTTACACCGGAGAGTTAACTTATGAAAAATTTAAAAACCTCACTAAATTGATAAAAAAAATTATACCTATAGATTATTTTATGTTTTTATTTTCATATTTTTCTGATCATTAAATTTGTAACTTTTTATCTTGTTATGATAATCTAACTATGAAAATAGTTGAAGAATATTTTTGGCATTAAAAGTGACAAAAACTAGAAAGTCAAAGTAATAAATATTTAATTATTATTAAAGTCTGGAACCCAACTTAAGGTAATTTGGGATTGGGAATATGTTTAAATAATATATTATACCGAATAGCTAAGCAGGAAAGAGAAAAGAAATTCAATTCAGTTCCACTCAACATGAACGTATAACTTTGGAAGAAATAGTTTTACTGAAAGCTTTAATTACTTTAGTCTGATGAAATTTAATTTATCTAACATTGTACGGGTAATATAGGGTAAGTTATATGAAGTTTAAAATGCGGTTCCGTATATGTTACTGATTAATACATTTATTTTACGTGCTTTTTCGGATTTACTCAATTCTCCAACTGAAAGTGGGTTGATACGGAGGGGCGAAACAGCCCGGAAGACTCATCTTTAATTACAAACATTTGGATAGTTTACAATATTTCCTTTACATTTTATTACTTTTTAGGTTATCATACTGAGGAGATGCTTACATAAATTTAAATGACGCCATGATTACAATTTCTTAAGACGACAAATACGACAAATGTTTTCTTTTTTGAAAATTTAGGGATTTGCATAGGTCAATAACGTCTAGACCATCCTTTTTCAGATATATATTCCATACAGAAACCTAGACCAGTCTCACTGCATTACTTTGAGTTCGTCTAGCCCCCAGTTACTGAAGATTTACGGATCCAAGAAAAATGAGTGTATTATTCACTATAAAACTCGAGCTTCATTGCTTATTTTTAAAGTCATATTTTTGGTCATAACAAGTTTTCAAACTCTGCAAATACATTCGATCATTTTAAAGTAAAATCTGCAAACTGTGGAAACGTTCGATTAAAAAGATGAAATATTCGGTCAATATTTTTCTACAACCCCGTTCCGTTTCTTTCCACAATACCCACTAAGCACTGCTTTAAAAACGGAAATAACATTTTCCTTTAGCAGAACATTTCTATTCCGAAAAGAGAAATGGGTTTCATGAAACTTTGTTCTCCAAAGAAATTCCAGCGTACAGCCGAGGTCGTCAGATTCCTCCACATTTTACGCAATTTCTCCTCCCCCATGCATAAATCATTCGGTTTAAAGGGCATTACGCGAAAGGTTACATTACATTTCGAGGGAACTTTCCTCGAGGTCCCCCCATACAAGTGTCACATAAATTAGAAGACGTATGAGGGCCTGGGGCTTTATTACGAAAGGGGTTTTGAGGTGAAACTACAAACGAATACCGTGCCCCCATCTACCTGAAAGGGTTTATAATAATGCAATGAGCTCTGTGTGTTACTTCAATTAAAATATTAATTTCGTTCTCACGCTTGGAATAAATTATGCAATTATAAAACTGACGATGGCAATTATTTTTACTTTAGATACAACGACGTAATTCATTTCTTGGAATATTTAAACAAAATGGAGCATTTTCTTCCTAAACTGCAGTAAATTATAGTGTATTCCTTCGTTCTTGTTATTTTTTTATTCAGTAAAATGTACTTCGTTCCATCCCCTTCTCAAAAATACATTTATTACTAGTAGTCCCGTTATATTTTTTTTACCTTGGCTGTAATCCAGATTTGTGCAATTTTTAAAAATTTTAAGTATACATTTAACTTCTAATATTTAAAAATGGATTAAATTTTCGTGTTTAGGATAGAGGGGTTTTGTGATAATTATAAAGCAGAATTTATAAATTTTAAGAATACGTTCATACGTTTGTAGCTTTTTTACTCTTATGTAACTCATTTGGTTTCTCTAATTCTCTAAGATTAATTCTTTAGCATTTTGCTGGGTTATATATTTTATGTTTTTCCCTGAGAAACTGTTAGTGTGAAAGTAATGGCATGTGTGTTTTTAATTATTTCGTTTATATACTTGAAAGTAATATGATTGTTTTTTAAGAAAAAAAAATGCCCTATTTAACATGTGTTTGGATGAATTAGTTTTCTAAAACATTGGGTTTAGAACGAGCATTGTTTTTTAATTCTCAAAACCATTTATGCAGTTAGTACTAAATAGAGGATACTTTGTTTTAAATTTTTCATCTGTGTAATTTCAAGTTTAGTATACTTAACGTGGCACTTGTGGACCGATGCCACGGAAAACACTTTTATAAAATCCTTAAATTTATTCGAATAAAAAAAGAAACTTAGTATTTTCTGTTTTAGTTCTTCATCAAATTGTATTTTTATGTCTGTAGAAATGGCATTTTCTAATAACAAAAAAAAGAAGACAAAACTAAATCATAACTTAATTTATTCCAAAATGTAACAAAAGCACGCAGAAATATTCCAAAATAAGGTAATGCTAATACAAGAGATGTGTTTTGCGTATTTAACAAAGACTCGGTATGTATTTTTTAAACTTCAAATAAGAAAACGTGCCGTTTACACTAGACCGTAATTGCAGTAGTTTTGAAACGAAATTATGTGACCTGAGAAAGCAAAGGCACCTGAATAAATAAAAAGGCATTTTTTGACATTTCTTTGAAGTCGTAAACGAAATAAAAACGTTTCGTATCACTGAACTTGAATGAATTCCAAATGTGAAGCACTCTTCAGAGTCGTTCATGTAAATCTTTTAATAATCTTAAAGAAGGTATTCGAATAAGAGTTTCTATTCAGAAATATAGGGTATTTTTTGGGGGCGTAATGACAAACATTTTAGAATGCATATTTGGTATTTTGCAGAATGAAAAGAATTAAATCAGTAAAGCTCTTTTTTAGAATTAGGTTTTTTTTTTGGTCCACATTCCTTCGCATATTTTTTGCAAATGGCTGTATCACAGATTTATTCTCCATTCAGAGAGAATTAGAGGATTTAGAAATTTATCTGTGAACTTGTATGACATTTTTTTTAAACTTGAATTTTTGAAAGATTTAGAATTTAAATTATTCACATTTAAACATGTTTCTTGTAAACGTGGTCCCGTTGTGATCTATAAATGGTTAAAAGAGCGTTAAGTTTCTTTTAAAATTAGCAAAGTATTTATTTTTCTTTATATATTCCATTTACTCTATGTACTGTCTCAACCCAAATAAAATTACTATTTTAGCTTTTTTCGATTTCAAACAAACGTTTTCGTTTATAAATACCTTCTTTCTTAGTACAGAATTTTTCAAAGAGTTATAACCTAGTAACTGTTCCGTATGAATTAATCTTGTACGATGAGCAAAAAAAAAAGTTAGTTTTATAATAAAAACTGCATGCAATGCTTAGAATTTTTGCATCCTACAAAATAAAACATATAATGCATTTCAAATTTCAAGAAGATTTTACATTGCAAAAATTAATTTTCATAAAAGTAATTGCTAGTTCCTCACCCATCACATAAAATACCTCCACCAATACCCTAAAGCAACTACGATCCAAGAAATCACAAACATTGACCTCCCACCCGTTCCCAAAATGATTCAATACCCGGAATCACGGGACCGATATTAAATTCGATATCGACTAACACCCCATTGTGCACATGAATAAATAAATCCCCAAAAACAAAATCGAAATCGCCGTCACCCCCGAAAATTCCCCATGGAGGGGAAAATAGGGGGAAACAAACGCAACAGAAGTTGACACGCTGCTTTCTCTCTGACTATCGACAAGCCCATTTATTATTAGGCTTTCGCCAGCTTTCGGGAAGCACTTGGGCTTCAGCCTTTGTCGGCCACAAAACACCTACAGCAGATGTTCTTAAATGCCTCTTAAAATATCGGACTTTTTGCCCTCCTCTTCTCGCCCCCTTTCAGAGTGGAACTAATGCGTATTTTGTCGAGTGATGGGATCGCTTGCTTGTTGTTTCTTGAGAGGAGTTGGTGTGCGAGGGGATAATTTGTCGGGGGTGCATTGATTTTGGAATTAGTGACAGCGTGGGTTATATTATGTGGAAGTATCTATTGGGGGGAAGTTAATATTTTCTGCTACGATTTTAAGGAATAGTTGTTATGCTAAGAATTTCTCACCAAAATGAGCTTGATATTCTTATGACTATTGCCTTCTTAATAATTTAAAAGGAGAATAACTAACATAACACCACAGGACTATAATGATATTTAAAGATCAAATATAGACTCCTTTCCTCGGTTTTATTTTATCTTAATAACATTTTTTAGGGTTCAAATTGTAGATAACCTAATGTTTTAATATTTTCTTTTCAAGAAAATCTGTATCAACCTCTGATAAATTAATTTGGTTGCTATTGTGATTTCCATTTACATGTTTCATTCATATGTTTGTGAGCTTCACAAGTTAATATTTTTCTTACCTGCCGTCTAGAAATTGCCATGTTTCTTTAAAAGTTAGACGACTTTTCTTTTAAGATAGACGACTAACACTTACTTCACCTTCACCTTTTTGGTAACTTTCAGTGTGTATATTTTTAATCTCTATTCACTCAATGTTTAAAAGATACTAATTTTTCTTGTAAATTGATAAAATCTTGCCAATTGTTTAAAAACTTTGATTCCCGATTTTATCACCACCAGATTTTACTCAAATTATATTATATTAGGGTCGTAAGATCTATTAACTATGTATTTTTCTACGTTTAACAAAGCTTGACATGTATCTTTATGTCTTAATTTTAAAAAGTGTCTCCTCTTTTTGAAATAACCGTCAATCGCCACAAGGTTACGACTTAACAGTTTTGTAATAGTTTTTGGTGATGATGCAAATTTGAGCCTTAATGTGTCGACATGCTATTATATAACTACCAACCTCAAAAAGTTTTAATTTCCCGATTCGTAATACCACAGAAAAAAATTCGATTTTTTAAAACTAAAACAATAATCTTGTTTATTTGTACCTTTGTTTTATATCCTCCTCAAAAGTTTCAAAAATGTTTTCGTATATAGTTAACCGAAGAGTAGTACCTAATTCCTTCCCTCTGTCTTTACAAATAAGTACAACCTTATTTTACTTTTAAAAACATCCTTTTTTTTTTCTCCTTCTGCAATCACGGAACTGGCAACGAGCCACCTCCCACCTCAAATCTCGAAATAGTTAGCACTAACACCGCAACCGCAGCAGTTAAGAGACACAAACTGGATTGCGTTTATGTGCCGCCAAAAGCACAACAAAACTCACTCCCCACAAAGAAACAGTTGAACCCACAAACGGCACAATACAGCAGCAAAAACAACCAAATTCTAAGCCCCTGTATTTCCTCCGGGAAGGTTCAGCCCCTGTTTTTACGACCACCCAGACATAATCTCCACCTCCCTCCAAATGAGCTTTGTTTCTCAGACTGAAAATTTCATTGCCGAGACGTGATTTTAAGACGGGGCCGCAATGCGGTTCGAGGTTATCTCGGCCGGTGCCTGGCGTTACGTAAAAAGCTCACGATCTCCAATGGTCAGATAACGTCCATCTCCTCTGTTTTCTAAGTGATTCTTAGCACGCTTTTCCACTGCCGCGTTTTCTCGGTCGCTGCCTTTTTGCTGCCGAGCCGACGTGAATAGCCTAGATGAGCGCGATAATCCCGGTTTTTATCCGGGGGCGATTTTAAGTGGGTGAGAAAAAAAGGGGGATAAGCGCCCTACATAAAGTTGAAGCCTTGGTTTTTAACGTTTGGTACTTTTGAAGTTGACTGAAGACCTCATGAGGAATCGGTTATACAATAAAAGCATTAATCTAGAGAGGTTTATTTTTGTGGAAATAAATCCTACAGTCCAAAAACTATGAAGATATAGTCGGTAATGAATTTTCCGATAACTATAAGCTGCCTTATAAAAGATTTTTGCTTTGGTTTTGGCTAAATTCCAGACGAGTAAAACATCTATCTAAAATAATACTTCTCTAAAACAATATGTTTTTTTCCTTATAATATCGCTAAAGTAAAAATAATACGTTTTACAGCTTGGAAGAAGATATGTAACTTGTAATTCTATAAATTTTATCTGAAAATGAAATATTTGAACGTTAAGTTCAGTTTATTAAATTAGATATGACGTTATCCAGGTGTTTAACTTATATTTGTTATTGGGGCATATTTATACATACAAAACTTGAAAATCCAGGATTTAAAGTGAAGTTCTGAACTTAGGAGATATTTTTTGTTTTCAATATCTAAATTTTTAGAAAAGAACTAAATTTATTAAAGAAGAAAAAATCCATTTGATGTTTGTTTTATTATAATTTTCATTGAAATTTATACTCCTCTTCAAGAGAAGTTTTAGTACGTTTTTTCATATACAATACAATGTTATATCATATAAGTTTCAAAGTTGCTTTGCACCTTAATGAATGTATAAAAGGGAAAGTGTTTAAAATTAAATATCGTATCATTAATCAACGCTTTTTATAGCTCATGTCTTTCTTTAGAATTCTCTTGAGTTTAAAGTCTATTAAGAAATAACTCCACCCTAAAACCCTTAAGTAGTTTTCAGAATAAATTTATATTAAATGAGTCTCACCATTCAGATTTTATGGTGAATAAATATGCTACACTAAACATACAATCTAAATTTTTAATAATATTTTATCACGATCCCAAAGAAATCGCGTTATTTCTTGAAAAGTTAATGAGATAAGGTATGGAGTGAATAATACATTTTAAAATGTTTAAAAGCAAAAACGGGAACCGCAAATGAATTTAAATATTCAAATGATAAGTTCAGGAAATAATGTAGCGATTTATCTCTTATCAGATAACAAAAAACCTATTTTTTCTAACTTCTTTACTCATGAATCTTTAACAAAAGAAGTAATTTTCAGCTAAATTTCTCACTTTTTTATCAGCTCCATGAAGCAAGTATTTTTCGCTTCTTACCACACTTTTTAACACTCAAAACTCTTTAAAGAATAGAGAAACTGCGTTTTTTCACCATTACTTTAAAGAAGATATTTTTTTCTAGCTAGATAAAAAATCAATACCCACAGATTAGTTTATTGGCTTAAAAACTCTAAGATTTACTGAAACCATTGTGCTGCATCTTTGTTACCAATTAATGCGACTTAATCTTAGTTTTTGAGAGCACTTCTGGAAGTCATTAATTAGGGATTAATCATTAAGTGACGCCAAGCCTTGCACCAGTCCCCACATCTGATTTAATTCTTTTGAACCCAGCAACCGGAATGTTACTAAGAACTTTTTTTGCCACTTCCTTAACTAAGCTGCTCTTTTCTTTTAATGTTAAATCGTCTTCTGACAAACTTTAAGCCTATTTTTTCAATCCCCATTTGTTCTTAACAAAATGTTCAAGTCTGTCAAACCATTGTTGTAAATTAGTGATTTTCAGACATTTTAATTTTTTTCCATAAAATGTATAAAAATATCAATATTTCTTTTTAATTATTACAATTATTTGCAATTATTTCCTTTTTTTATAATATTCTATACTTTTATACAAACCCTGTATTGTAAAAGAAAAAAAATAAAATGCTTTTTTTGTATCAAAGTTATAGAATGTTTCACTCCTCTTAACCCCTTCAGTCGGAATTTTGAAATTTTAGTATGAAAATATTTTCTTTTGGTACATAGTATGCTATGATGATAAATATATCTGTCACAAATTTTGAAGTGTCTGGTATAATATTTAAAGAAATTACAGACAGAAAAAAGTAGCATTTAAAATATCAAAAATCACTAAAATAAATTATTTTTTAAATATAATAAAGCAATAAAATGAGAAAACTTGCATTAATACAGGTGTAAGTAAGTTTAAAACATGTTTCGTCCATGTAAACAAACTACACGATCACAAGTAGCTTTTACTTACGTCCAGTACGATGTCCGGTATAGCGGACATCCATTTTAAAAAAAAACATTCAGCGCCTTAAAAAGAACTTATTGGTAATCAAATTTTATGTTTAAATAAACCTTGAACAATAGTACAGATCTGGAGCATCAACTATACAACAAAATCGGTGTTATTCTAAAGTATTTTAATGAAGTTAGTAGAGTTTAAAGTTGATGTCCGGTATACCGCACATCAGGTCCGAAGGGGTTAAATACCAGTTTTACTTATATAATCACTTTTATGTAATTAATTTGATCAGTTTCTTTTAATTATTATTTTGCTCAATGATATTTCAATCTTTTATAAATAAATATATATGGACTAACTTTAAGAAGAATAATGTGCAACAAAAATATATTGTTTTTAACTGTACCCCATATTAATTAATTAAGAATGTAACGATTTTAAGTAAAAAAAAATAAATTTTCTAACTATTGAGTTGAAATTAAGTTTATAAGTTTAAAAGTTTTAATTTGAACAATATATCTTACAAAACTTGTAGTGTCAACATATTGTATCAATATATTATGCCTTTCAGCCCTCTGTTTTACAAACAAAGACAAACTTGGTGCAAAGATAATGGAAGTAAATAATAAGAGAGAACAAAGAATCTTCTTGACATTTTATAGATAAACAGAATAAAGTTCAAAATTCCCACATAAAAAGTTCCACTACAAAAAGTTAAATGTTCCACTACAAAAAGAGAAACATTTCTTTGATATAATTTTTATACATATATCCTGATTCTAAAGCATTATTTATCAAAATCGAAAAAAAACTATACATCCTTCATTATAATAATATCCTTCTTTGCAAAACATGTGAAGAACTAAACATCCTTTTTCAAATTCATAAGCTCCCACGAAGAAACCGAGCGAATTTCATTAAACTACTCAGCATACGATCAATATACTCCCTAATGTGAAACAAGCCAAAAACAAAGTTTGTCCACCACATCAAGTCAATCAGCCCTCCGCCATAATTCCACCTTCAAGTCGTCAACGCTTGTGACACCAACCATCATTCAGTGCCCTGTCGTTCTAAACCATCCATCTTCATCCTGAAATATCCTTTTTGAGACCATCCATTTCGCCGAGACTTGCGTGACGTGGCATCAACCCCTTCCACCAGCTATCTATTCCCCGTAGATAGTTTAACGTTAACCCTCCCTTAATAATTGAAAGCGTCATGCGAGGTGTAAGAAGATATAAATTTTAATGGCCGCTTCCAGTAGCCCTCAACGAGTGCTAATTTTCCTGGGGGATCGGTTCTTTTAGGGTGTTTGCACTGTATAATTTCGTTGCACGATGTTGGTGGGTGTTCGCTTAAGTGAATTTTGTTCGTGGGTTTGTTTAGGGTGGATACCTTTTTACGTTCGTGTAATTTTTAAGTGGGTAAGTGGGGGAGAGAGCGAAATAAAGGTTCTGTGTAACGCGTTAAAATGACCCGTTTTCGTCAGAATTTTTTTTTTCTTATTTTTAAAAGATACAACTGAGCTTCATTAAATATTCTGTTTTTTTTTTTTTTTTTTTTTTTTTTTTTGTCTTTAAGTTTATTAAAATATAATAGCTGAAGAGTTTTATTTAACAGAATAATGTCATAAAATTGTAGATAAACGTTCGTTTAACTTTACTCCTTTACAAGTTTCAACTCCGATTTAAAAATCCCTTCAGTCAATTTTTTCCTGAAACTTAGGGAATATCATCTCGATATTGCAGTTGTTGAAAAAAGTAATAGAAAAAAATAGATCAAAACTAATTTGTATCAAAACATTGATGGTATATCTCCCTGTAAAAAATCATCTCAGTATTCTCTACCAAAAAGCAATATATAAATAAACCTACGTTTTTTGAAATAGTGCATTTCTCTAATGGATTTTCATTCCTGAAATATAGGTAATTCTGGACTTAAATATATAAACAAAAGAAATATAACGACTCGTTTTAATGTTTAAATTTCCTATTTTGCATTAAAACACTCTAAAATGGTAGTCCAGTTTCTAATAATTTCAATTACTTCAAACAGTTATTTAAGTAAATATATTCTGCTAGTTTAATAAAAAAATTCAAACTATTTCACAGGAAACTTTAAAACTTTTACTTTTATGTGTCTATAATCATGTTTCTATCAGCCATCTATTAAGCATGTTTACGCATGGTGCAAATTCTATGTCTAGACAACAAATATACTACAACTTTACTAACTCGTTTCAAATGGAAAATATATTGATATTTCCCTTACACAGGTTGTCTCTCAGTCTGAAATTTTACAGGACCTCATTAAGCTGCATGGAATTCTAAACCATTATAAATTACCCTAAGCATACTTGGCATGTTATGCCTCTACCATCATTTGGTAAATGGATAGTCTTCCTCTTTCATCATAAAATAACAACCCTCCATCTCAATCTACTCCAAACCGAAAATGTAGTTAGTTTTCAGTCATTTTCGTTCCCTTAGAGCCAACTGACTTCAGCAGTCGCACTTTTTATCACTCTACCGGAGCATATTTCAATAATCCAACTAACCATGACAAACAGCCTTACAGGTTACACGAACCCTCTAAATGCATCACTTAAAACATTAATATTTATGACGCTACAACCAGATAATTTGTCCCATTCTCAGCCTCGCAGCGAAATAACTTCCGCGACAAAAACTTGCACAATGCTTCAAAAGGTCGACACCTCATGCACGAGGAGCAGCCATTTGCATTCCGGTCCCCCTGTCACCTCAAACCGCCTCAAACGGAATCAACTTTCCATAACGGGCCCGGAATTAATTCATCCTCTGCCTCAAACGAGCCTCGGTGTCACGGGAATTATTCATACCTCTCATCGCAGATCGGCAAAGCGTGGCTTCGAGGCGGTGGTGATATCCGCAATTTGTTTCACTAAGTATGCAGCTCGGAAAATAGGAGGTGAATGCGAGAGTTAACTCTATTACCATAATCTACTTCTATTAAAGCCCTGCTGCACTGACTGAGAATGGTTATATCTATCTCTCTGGTGAGGAGAGATCTTCACCGGTTTGATGGGTGAAATTCGCCGGGATTGAGTTGCGGAAAGTTGTTCCCGATTAAAAAGCTGCTGTGATTTGCATTCCAGATTCCTGTGGTAATTGTGTTAGTTCTCGAGACCCATAATGAGTTTTCTTTAGGTAATGGCGACTGGTTTCGCTTACGCTTGGTTATCCGTTTCAATCATTTTCCAACTGAGCCTTAACTTCATTTATTAATTTCAAATGACAGTTCGTTCATTTTTAGTCTTCTTTTCTTTTGTCCCCTTTATAATGAAGGAGAAGCGATTGCCTTCTCATATATTTTCCTTTTTTCTGTCTTTTGTCTAGACCAAAATAAAAGGTCTTTCATCTTAATTTCATCCAATCACACTTCCCTAGACTTTGCTTTTAGGGTGTCATAATCCAATACTTGTAGAATTATCATTTAAACTTAATCAGAATATTGACATTTTATGTTCTTATTATAAGTTATATGAACTTAATGTAGTTAAATAGTTGGAGGGATCATTAAAATAGGAAGTTCATAGAAAAAAAATTTTATTACGTCTAAAAATGATTATGTCATTTTTAACAAAAACACTTTTTTTTCTCAATTTGGTCAATAAGAACAGTACTTATCCGTTATATGCCCTGTTAAAAATCTTCATGATGTTTTGGACGCCAAATATGTGAAATATCACTAAAAAATTGCCAACCAACTGATCAAAACAGAATGGGGTTAATTTCGTTATCTGTCCCGTAAAATATCGCCAAAACTGTTTTAAACTCCAAAGAAGAAATATCCCCGAAAATTGCAAACCAAACGATTAAAATACACAGTTATATCAATGAAAACAATAAAAATTTTGCGATTTGTAAATATCCTGTGTTTAATACAGCTTGGGAATATTTAATAAGCCAGATAACGGAATTGAACCTAAAACAGTTAATTATATTGATGAAAATACTAACAATTCAGCAATATTTAAATACGTAGTATTCAAAACAGTGATGATTTTTACTGTAGCAGATAACGGAATCACACCACTAAACTCACACATTTCAATCTCAAACTCTTTCTCCTTCCCCAAAAATAACTCACAAATTCCGACAATCTTTTCGCGATCGAAACTCCCTCCGTCTTTTCATTGTGTCCCCATCAAAGTCCACTCGAGCCCCTTCAAAGGCAGACGGAGGGAGTCCGGTGAGCAGAAGAGAGTCCGGACACCGGGACGCCCGCCCCCAATCAATAGGCGGGGCAATAATTGCTCTCGAGTGGAAGCAAAACTATGACAATCAAATACGCGAGCTCTGATTTTACTCGTGTAGCAGTAGTAGTAATTGTTTCGGGGATGCCGGGGCGTTTGCGACAGGTAGTGTTTTTAATTGGCGTTCAGAGATTCGTTTTACGAGATTGAGTGGGATGTGTTTGATTGCTGGTTGTTCGCGGGTAGGGTCTGTTCATTGTATGCTTGATTATTTATTCTGTTTTTCGATAGGTTATTTGAGGTGTTGAATTTAAATGTTATTTGACCGTCTTTAACCGTCCGCGCAGTAGTTGGATAATTAAATAAACTTAAGTTACAGTCAAAGCTTTCTTTATTTTTCATATTTTTAAATGAAAGGTGATATGTCTAACTATAAATTTTCCTACTACAGCAACACTAGCCGAACGTTTTTGACCAAGTGCGTATTAATTTATTGAAAGTAGCCAATTCATGTTAAAAATTTGACGAGCGAACACGAATATCACCTTAAAATTCTGGTGTGGTTCTTGTTTCAGTGCACAGGAGGTGATATACTGTTCTAAATGCATTCTCTGTCTACTCTACTATCCCTTCCCATTAAGTATGCTGCGTTCACACCATAAACACCTTCAAAAGCTTCTCAGCTGAATTTACTTAAGAGTCTGGATATTTAATACCACTTACAACTGACCAGTAATTAAAAAGTTGTTAACTGGAAATAGTTAGGAACACCCCAAAACTATTTTTAAAATATCTAGAAGAATGTTTAGAAGTTATAAATGAATGAAAAATAGCTTACAAAATAACACAAATGTTAAAATCGCAAACCATGTTTTTAAATTTAAGCTACTCATCAAAAGGATGTTTCCCACCTATCCGAATTCCATCAAAGCTTTTTATATTTCTTATTTCTTGTCCTTGGTTCCTATTTTCTAAGTAAATTTCCTGAGGTGATATCTGTATTTGGTATGTTTCATAAGAATGTTCAAGACAGAAAAAAATGTAGTGAAAAAACACATTGCCAAAGAAATAGATGTAATATTACCTTAAAAGTATATAAAACTCTGTTATATATACTTTTAGTTCAATCAAAAATATGTTATAGGTCGAAAGTTGGATGCTAAAGTAATGCGTGTTGTATATGAAAAATCGCTTACAATTTTATATTTCTAGGTTCCTCTTAGATAAATATCTTCCCCATAAAACCCAAGTAATCTTATGTTATTGTTGAGTTTCAATCCTTTGGAAAATAGTGCAACAAAGAAATATTGTCAATTTCGGCAAGAAAATCGAGAGAAAATAGAATGAAAGGGAGTTCTTATCGATATTTCTTTGTGAAATTCTTCTCCAAAAGTTTCGGATCCTCTGAACTTAAAATCTTTCATTACTGGTATTTACTCCTTGAAAAAAGTCTAGGGGGAAAAGTGAGATGACTTCTCTTGATAACGGAGCAATGCTAAAGATAAAAGGCTGTATACAAGGAAAAGAAAAATAAATCGCTCTGATTTTATCTGGAGAAATTCTACAACTATTTGGCGGCCTGCTCTCTTTAGAAAGCAGCGGAAATGATTATGCTCTGAGAAAGGAAGGATAATTTTATTTTGTTCAAAACCGGTAGAAATAAGAACTCTACAGCAAGTTTGGTTTCTGGGTTCCAGTTATTAAAAATGAATTGAGTTTTCGTATCGGTGTGACGGATCTTATCCCTAGGTATTTCCTGTTTTGTTGTTATAAAATGATGTTTTGGGGATTACTAGTGTCTAGTGACTCATTTATAAAAAAAATGATTTTCGACTTTGACATTAAATATCTCTAGAACTAATTATCTCATCTATTAGCTTTTAGAACGAAAACAATACACATTCATTTGTCTACAAATGTTTATAATTTCACAAATTTCCGTTCAATAGTTTTTGCGCAGTGAGAGTTCAAAATGTTCAAAAATAAAATTTTCAAAATCAGGAGCGACGGCGGCGGTCACTTTTACATTTTTTTAATGTAGAAAGAAAGAGATACTGTAGTAAATAGGATTTTTTTGTCTCTTTGAAATAAAAGAGTCGAATCGATCAATATAAATAGAATTATTTTAAATAAAAGTATTTCTGTTGGATTTTCTTAATTGATACTTGGGTATTTTAGGTTCTACAATTTTATGAAATAAGATAAAATATTTTTGCTTACAAAGAAACTGTTCATAAAAACCTTAAAGCCTTAAACCAAAAAGAAATATACATATTTATGGTATTTGAGAAAATAATGTAAAACAAGTAGACCAAAACTTCATCAATGGTAATGATTACAATATATTATTGAACACTTAAAAAATTCTTGGGTTATAAGAACTTTATTTATATCAAGTGATTGTGAACGTGATATCAAGTGAACTTGATTGATTACATTTATTTAAAAAGTTGTGTAACTTAGATATTTGGAACCAGTTGGAACATAATTCCCTCTGGTCTTTTAACTTTACTCTATACCTCCAACCATAGATTATTTTATTACTGCAAAATAACCGATCTCTTGACAGTATCAAAAGGTTAACACAGACGCAAAAAAAAAATCTCTGAAACCTTTTCCAAACAGCGATTCCAAAAAACGAAACTGCGATTCCCATAAATGACAGGTCATAAGATTTAAAGTAGAAACACGTACCTACCACTCCCAGTACTCCCGGTAAATTTCGAGTTCGATATCTGTCTTTCAATCAGGCTGCCACAAATACTCATAAGAACGCTACAGTGAACAACAGAGCCTTTTTCCTTGTTTCAGAGTAAGTGGGCATTTCTCCTACTCCAGCAAAAAAGATGTTTGCAGTGACTTAATGCTCCAGACTCCCGTCATGTTTATCTTCTTGACTCTCGTGTCCCGAAACAATTTCTCTCCATGCAAATCGAACTCTCGGTTCGAGAGGTACAAATAAGTTTTTCGGTCTATCAGGAAATGTCGCATTGTGACCCGCTTCCATCGAAGTAAACAACGCCCGCATACTATGAGACTGAAAGTGAAATGGATTCTCGACCGCGCGTGGTTAAAGAGTTTTCTTCTCCCGCTTTCTTGTCAGAATCGGTTTCCTTCTTCTTATCTTCTTCTCTCCCCCCCCCCTCCCAGAAGAAGTAATTGTAGGGAAGTTGGAGCTGCTTTTCTTTATGTTTTGTTCTTCTTCTTTTGCGCGCAAAGAAATAAAAGTTTTATGAGGGTCGCGGGAAGACAATCGAAGTGATGTATGTCGCGAGTGATAATCGATGTGCTTGTGTTCCGGCCATTAAAATTGGAATTGCCGAGCTATTAGGTGGAGAGAAACTTGTAGATCACTGTTTGATGGGAATGGAATCGCGACGCTACCACGCGGTGGTTCGAAGTGGAATTAGAATGAAATAAAGCAATATCGAGGTGAAATGTTTAGACTATTGCATTGCATTCAAATAAAAGAAATCGAAAGGTAAAATCCAATATCTCTCTTAGAGATAAAAAAAATTGAATGAATTCTCTAATAAATGCTTTATTTATTCAAAACTGAAAAAATCTAAGCGTATATATTTTCAAAGACAAGAAAGAGAATCAATAAAATGGAATCGTTACAGTGATTAAACTTAGCTTTTAATTTAAAATTTTTCTCCTAAAAATAAAGTAGAATGCGTTTTAAGTTTTGTGTTTATTTACATTCGAAATTAAGTTTTAGTAAAAAAATATTTATACATATGTAATTAAAAGTCCATATTGAGAAAGTATTTTTTTTTTTAAATTAAGTTTACATTTCTCCTCGCATGAATTCGCGTAACCTTTTTATTTATAGAAAGCTAATTACATGGTGTAGCTTTTTCTTTCAATTTTTTACAATAGTATTCTCTTTTATATTTATCCTAGAAACATTTTCTTACAAAAAGTCTACTGATGAGCAAGTAATTGGATCACACGCAGTAAATTTTCTCAATATTTTCGGTGATGTAACATTATTTTTACGTAATAACTTCTTTTACCCTGATATTAATGTATAGAAAATAAATACCCTCATTTGAAAATAACTTTCAAGGACTACATTTATTTTCTACTTTTAGCAAAAATGAATTGGTATTTCTCTCAATCGTAACTAAATTAATTCATATTTTTTTTTTTTTTGTTTTTTTTGGTTACATATATTTTCCGGTATGTGTGCTTGATCACAAGGATCCGCTTATACACCTTCGTCAAGTAAGACAGACACAACAGAATTTTTACTGACACAAAGAAGGAAAATACACCCAGGGGCGAGGTGAGAATCGAACTCACGACGGGGCAGTGCGCAGACTGCTGGCGTGAAAGGCAGAGGAGCAAACCGAACAGGCCATCCCGTCCCCCTTTTAATTCATATAAAAGGTTGATAAAGAATAAAGCACACTCAAAAGAGGAATTATGTTTCTCGATAGGCCCAATAAAAATGCGTGCTATAAGGCTGCATGCGAATTGATTTCAGACAACCTGTATTCCTTTATTATCTCCATTATTTATTTCAAGTGTGTTCGCTCCCCGAACAGAATCGCAATTAATTTGAAAATTAATTATCCTGAAGAGAATCAATTTGAAAGCGGTGATTAATTTAAAAATCAATTAAAGCGCACCACTGCCTGGCTAATTTCATTTAGAGGCCTCTCGCTCTTTCTTTTTCCGAATCAAGTGCAACCTTGTTTCTTAATTGGGCGCGGTTGCTGCGATATCGATTTTTCAATACAATCATCAGTCTGAATGTGTGATATCAGAGAGATGCTCGAATATCAAGGAATAAGTAATGACCCCCTTATTAACAACTTAATGAATGAGTGTGAGGTCTTATTTAGAAGTCTTAATGCCGACCAGTGGTGAGTCCTGCTCATTCGTCACTAATTCAAATGAAGTTGAAGCTGCTTATCGAGAAGTTAATACAGTTGTTAATCAACCCTTGTCTCTTTGCCTTGAGCGATTGTCACCCACCAATGCTGATTCTGAGTTTAGTATTGATGTCCCATCAGCTGTTATTGCTCTTAAAATTGCCAGCGAAGGCATCGAATGAGCATTTCTGTGGACTCTTAGAATTTGAATTGTTATCTACCTATCTATAGATGAGTTAAAGGATTTCGTGAAAGACCGGTTATAGAGATCAGTGTAAGGTTTCTGTGGGTTATATATAGACCCTGAATTATATTTTGGAGCGGTAATTTTGGTTTTGATATTTTCAAACATTTTTTAGTATGCATATGATTTATTTGGCATTTTTAAAGTATATTACACTAACAACAGTAATATTATAATTAATGTTTCAAGAGTATTTTTAAAGATTATTTTTCTTTATTCTAATTGGCTAAACAAATATTTTAGCATAACAATTGTAATTTTCAATGAATAATCAGTTTAACTTACCTCCCCATATTTTAAGTTCAAAACAATCAACTAAAATGCCGAAAACTCCGCATAAAAACTTGTATTGCCTTTGTATTGAGAAAATAAATTTGAGAACACAGATGAAACAAAACAACCAAATAATATAACATTGCTTTTATGTACAACCATCACACCTCTTTCTTTTTACTAAATAACCATTGATTTCATTTATTTTTTACAATCCTTGATATATAAAGTCTCCTAAAACAATTTGAAAAACGTATACAGATACTTTTTACAAGGCATTTTACGGTTACCAGTCTTTAATAAAGCACATAATATTAGCCTCCCTTGCAACGAGCAGATGCTTTAACACCTAAGCTACCACAGCTGTATTTTGTTTGGCAGTAGTTTAACTTTCTCCAGTGATTACTTCCTCCTCCAGATAAAGTCCAGTATTTTGCCACCCTACAACCCCTGAAGAATGATAATCAGATCAGGAAACTTTATCGCCACTTGAGTAAACATTCCTACAGGATTTACCGACACTCAAACTAAAAAAAGGTGGTATTCAATAACATTGCGGGTAGAACGGCCTGGAAGAAAATAAAAAGGAAAACTGCCGTTCACTTGGCAGAAACTCGATTTCCACTCAAGTCAAGCAGGCCAGAGAAATCGAATTCTCGCCAGAAAAAGTGTATGTATGGATTGCACAGCACACTGGTCAATGGAGGAATCTAAAGGCTTTCAGACAGCTTCGTTTCTTTCAATGGCATTCAATACCGAGCGTCAGAGGCAAATGTTTACGTCCTTTCTCCGCTAGCCATGGATTTTTAGAGATTTTTCAGTTACTTAAGCCTCGATATGTCTCATGCAGTCCTCGATGTGTTTGCTGTCTTGGATCCTATCTTCTTTCTACCATAGTTCGAATTTCATTTATCAGTGGGAGGTAGCTTTTGCTCTGCTGTAGGAGTGTCGATTTCAACATCAGTCGCATTCTCCAGGGAGGAAAAACAGCTGTTCCTTAGAGCTTAGGAATTTCCCTTCTGCGTCAGATACATTTACGTTACATTTTATATTGGAATCTTTTAATTTAAAATATCTATCTTGAGACTATGTAGTTTTTTTCTAACTAAAACTTCTTCGAAGCCTTTTTCAGTTATTTAAAATCACATTACATTTAGTTCAACAAAGTGTTAATCAGAGCTCTTTTGGTTCAATGCAACATTATCTTAACATATTATATTACACAGTTTAAATTTATTGCACTATTGCATTAGATATTGAAAGTGCAGTAAAATATTTAAAACAGGATTAATTGAATTTACTCTAAAAACATTTTCTTATAGAGCTATTTTTTATATAAGTGTTTTTTATATATTTTATTCTATTTTTATAATCCTGAGTTTGGTTCAGAAAGTGAATAATGTGTCTATGAGTAATTTTCACTCAAAACATTGTAATAAAATATACTTATAATACTTTATTTTAATATAGTGTAAAATTGTTTATTCTACAAAACTATTTTTCTTAATCTATCTCCATTTAACACAATCTCTTGAAATTGAATCACGATGAAACATAAAATAGAAAATTCTTCATAGGGAAACTTATATCAATATTTTCACCATAACTATGATATTGATTATTTCTTTCAATTTAAAACACTTTAACACATCAATTTCAACACTTTAATATTCGTTTACTTACCTAAACTTTTCACAAAAATTTCAAAAAATCCTTATATTTAGGTGAAAGATTCAAAATTGATCAAGTGCCATGTAAATTAAGTTTGTAAATGAGTGCTTAATTGCAATAAATAGTTGCAGCAAATATTGCAGTAAAGTAAACAGTTTCCTATACCTATATTTGATTAAAACGATATAATTTGGAATTGGAATGAAATTTCTATTACACAAAAATATAACAATTCATTTGCAAAAGCCTCTTCTTTTTCTAAAAAGATTAACGGCCGTATTCACTGCATCCGAGTGAACATCAGACTCATTCAACACTAGTATTACGCGAGGTCGTGATAGCACCGTGTCAGCAGTGGATCCGTATTCATAGTACTCGGATCAAGTGAGTCCGATGCTGGCCTTGGCGATTGCTTGGCGAAGGTGTTTAGAGCTGAAAAGGTCTTCTCTGATTGGCTAGAGAGAATCACATCACACGTAACGAGTTTGTTTAGTAAATAAAAACACATGGGCAATGCCTTACGCTGGCCGATCGACTGAAATAAAAATACTGCTATGTTTAATACAATCGTATAACTATTATATATCAAATTAAATTAATTGCTGAGTGTATGTAACTTGATGATTCATTTATAAACTTCGTCGCCAAGGTGTTAACTCTGATGCTGATGGCTGTGAATACGGCCGTTAAAGTCCCTTTTAAAAGAGAGAGAGAGCTTTTATATTCCCAGTCCAAACTCACCGGCCCAAATTTTCAGAGAACCAAAGGAAATCTCGGGCTACATCGTACTGAAAAAGATATAGCATCTGTGCCAGGAGCCATCTATCCCCAGCGAATCTCTATGGAACTCTAAACTCCCCGAGCAAGTACCGACCGAGGAGCAAATTAATTTTGTTTCCCCTTTCCTCGAACCACTGGGTTTTTGACGTCCAACAGCAACACCCAACTACTTCAAACAGCCAATAAAATTCCAGTCACGAGGTCATAACTTTTAATATCGGTGAATCGTGACCGGAATTAAGCGACTCGTGTAACTGTAACTTTAGTTCGAGATTCATTGATTATATTTCCTGCCTTTTCTCTACGACCGTAACGATGGTCTGGAGGAGGTTCTTTTTTGCTGGACAAATAAATATTTCTTTTAAATTACTTTTTGACCTCTTCATTCTTTGTTGAGTCATAGGGAAGTCAAGAAATAATTCGCAAAAATATATCAGGTTGTTTAATGAAGGGTAATTAAACTTTTTGAGTACAATTAAGATCAAATTATGCAGGTACTTTTTATTCAAGGTATTAAAAATCAACGATTTCTGCAGTTAAAATGTTAAACATTCTTAAGGCACATTTTTTTAGATTGAAGAAATGGTTCTTTCACATCAATTTATGAAATAAGGAATGAAATGCAATCACTTACTTATAATAAATATTGTCATCTTTCTATATAATATTTAGTAAATATTTCCTCCATACATTTATTAAATGCATAAAAAAATTTAAAGTAATTTGATAGTTTCGTGAAATTTGACAATCTTAAATTGAAATTATCTTCTTTCGAACTCAAGTTTGAATAAGAAACAATTTAAAATGCATTATTCAAATGTCATACCAATATTATTATTGATTATTACCATTCTTAGTAAAATTTTTTTATTTTCCTTTGATGAGTTTCCTATCATAAACCTTTGCATACAATAAAACTACAATTATTTAAACTGATGCTATCACAATATCCCGGTATTAAGACGTTTTAAGGAGAAAAAAATCCCTATAATTATTTCATATTTTATCAAAAAATGTGTCTTATTAAACAATGTATGGCATTTTACTTTGCTAAATATATTTTTAAAATAGAAAAAAATTGCCAATAATCTAATACGATGCACTTTTTACGTCATACAATCACGTATTTTTTGCGTTTTTCTTAAGACATCGTTTTCATAATGATTAAATCATCCAAATAAGGTTTCTCGATCAATCCATATATTTTGAGTTTTACTGAATTTATTAAAAGACATTAATTAAAATTAGCTTCCCCAAACTTTCAACGCTATGTTACTGAGAGTCAGAAATCTGGGAATAAATTTTTCGTAAAAATATCTTCCCTAGACCTTTGATGTCCTCTAGTTCATTAGTGTTTCAAAAATGTTTATCAAACGAATCCAGTGATTAGGACCTTTTAATAGCATTTAGAAACACGTTTCTTTCCAGACTTCGCATGCCTCAGTGACATGTGTCTGGCGCAATCTGAACTTATTCGGCTGATAAATTACTTCCCCTTCAAAATGAAATACCTTTTCCTTAATGAACTTCGAACTGGTATCACCAGCTGAGAACCTCAAAAGTTTAATAATGGAATTAATGCCACAGACGTAGCTGGTTGATAAATTAAGGCTCTGTCAAGCAAATAAATAGTTTGCTAATGAAATTCAACTTCTATACCATTTATCTCAAAAGCCATAACTTAGTTTAAATTGTAATATTTAAAATTCAGATATAGAAAATTTTACTTGTAAATGAATGAACGAATGATTTGTGGTGTGGTGGCTACAAGTATTGTCAAACATAAAGTTACTTGTAATTGCACGGGTTGAGTCTTTTATTATTTAAAAGTTTTATCAACTTATCTATAATTTTTTTTTACCTTGAAACCCATGTCGGTGTCCCATCCCATATTTGAACTTTTTCATCAATCATTGCAATTACAAAATGATTATAGGGAATGAATTTTTATAATTCAAATCTTTTATTTCATTTGAAGCTCTACATTCTTAGGCTCTTACAGAACTTTTTTCAATTATCCCTCCCCCAGGTGAGATTAAAGGAGATCTCACTGAACCTCATCTCTAATTTTTAGATACGTGAAATTTTCTATAAAACTTTTTAATAACAACATTGATATTTTCTATTCTAGCCACGTTTGGTTCGTCTTGTCAGCATAACCCTAAACATAGATTTTGTAAAATCTTTTATACCAATCCATATTGAAATAAAAACATTTTCTTACATGTTATAATTATCCTAACTGGCTAACTAATGATTCGCTGTTTTGACTAATGTGTTCATTTTACTGAGCTTGTGTTAATAAAGATAAAAGTGAAAACGTATATTCTCTGAAATGAAAGTTGACGGGATAAAAAAGGTTATTTTATTTTATGCTAGGCTAATTTATTAATTAATTATTTAATTAATTATTAAGGCTAATTTATTTTATGTTATATCATATTACAAGAAGAAATGAAAATAAAAAACAAATTGTAAAAACAAACCCCTTAGACGAAAATCCTGGGTTCAACATAAGTTTGAATTAATGAAAATAAATGTGCAAAACATTAATTATAATCTTAATACGTAGGGGTTTCTGGGTTGGTAAATCTTAGGTTGCTATGGATGTGAAACAACCAAGCGTCCGCTGGTTGCTAGGTGCTCTAATAATGTCAAGAATGTTTACAAGCACTGTTTCTTTCACTTTTTCTAGTTACAACAATCATTCCCAACAGAACATTTCAATCAACTTCGAAAAAATTAGAAAAATTAAATAAAGTTTCCCAGTACCAGTTGTCATATGACTGACAAACACTAGTTTTTAAAATAAGCAAGGAACAACCTCCTTCCTTCAGGAAGCATGTCTATTGATTTATATTTATCTCTCTTCTCCCTCAAATCAAATATTTTACTCAGAGTTATTGCTTTTTCCTTAAATTCCGAGGCATGATTAAGGGCCCCGCTTTTGTTATTAATAGAGCCCCTTCACTTTCTATATGCTCACTTCCTCTAAAATATGAGCCCGGGGGAAAAAATTGAATTTCTCTGCCTGTAAATGTGCGCGGGTACATTTGAAAAATCATCATTTTTATCCCCGTCTTTTGCGAGCATTCTAATAAATTGGACGGGAATTTCTATTATTCTCTGCCTACAGATATGGAAATTTGCTCTTTTTTCATTTCACGCCCGACTCTCATTCTTTGCATTTTTTTTTTCATCGCCTTCCATTGTGTTTTTCCGCACTCCGAAGAACGTCAGTTTAATTTAAGACTGCTGTTTTTGAATATTACGGACGGGTTCCGGCTATTGAAAGTTTCGTCGGTCTATTGTGACTAGATTGAGGAAGTATTTATTTCAGAATGCTGTATGAGAAACCTTTGAAAGAAGTCAATTAGGGACCATTTACAAGTTACGTAACACAGTTTTCAGGGGATTCTCCTTCCTATCCTCTATACTGATTTTTGAAATTTTACATACTTTATCCAATTTAAATTCGACGTCAATATTTTCGTTCCTTGTGAGTCGGTGTCTATTTAATTTTTCTTAAACTAGAATTAGTGTAAAAATACCTTCTTTAGAATTAAATCGTTAGTTTGGAAAAGGGAATAAGTCCATAAACAAAGTTTTGAAAAAATTAAAAAAAACTATATAAGCAATAAAATCATTGCATAGCCACCAAATTTTTACTGGAAATTCAGGACCTTTATTTAGAATACAGAACAATCATCAATAAGTATAATATTGAAAAATATTTTACAGTTGAAAGAAGTTAATGATGAAATATCAGCTGAAAAAATATCTTAAAAATCACTTGAATTGACAATTCAATTATATTTCTGCTTAGTTAACTTAAAAAAG
Source organism: Tetragnatha montana (assembly GCA_963680715.1). NCBI lineage: Eukaryota > Metazoa > Arthropoda > Arachnida > Araneae > Tetragnathidae > Tetragnatha > Tetragnatha montana. The sequence goes on along the minus strand of OY796680.1, from coordinate 20,614,202 downwards.
TAAAAAATAGAACCACTAAGACAAACAAGATTAAAAAGTCTTATGAATTAAGGCTGTTTAAGGGATATCAATTAAAACCAAATTTTATTTTGACTTACCTAGTTTACAGCACAAAGAATAAAAAACAGAAAAATTAACTTAAATTTTAAATTAAATTTTTAAAAATCATCTTCCGCTTAATTTTGCCAAATTTAAGGGGTTATAGCTGCTTAAAGGGTCTATAGGACCTATAGGTGTTCCCCTCTTCCCACGCATGTATAGAGTGAAGCTTGGAGATTTTTTAGCACAAAAAATAATTTGCTATTTTTGGTCTTTATTCCCTTTTTCCAAACTGGTGATTCAATTGTAACATAAATACTCCCCTAATGCTACACAATCAAGACCCTGTCTTTCCCCCCAAAAGTGTACGACAATTTGTGAACGGTCCCTTACATCGCAAAAAGATATGGTTGCTTCATGTCAAAATGTGATCCAGAGAGTCAATTTTGGATGCAAACAATTGTAATACAATTGTTTTTGAGCTTGTTCCAGTATTCGTTATTAAATTTTATATTCGAAAGGAATATGAATGACGTTTATTTGGTAATCAAAATATATTCGGCAAGGGTCTTGAGCAATATTACTTCATGTATTATTCTTTTTCACAACCAAATGTCGTACATTTATATTGAACTTATTTATAATTATAAAAAAAAGTTTCTTTTATCGTAAAATTAAAAGAGTGCCTATCAAAAAAACACGTTTTGCTCATGGTGATAAATAAATATTTTAAAGCGTAATCACATTAACTTTTCATTTCACCCAATAAAAATCGAAACGAAAAATACATTTTTATCGGTTTCAATTTATGTATTTTCATCATGAAATTTAAAACGTGCAGAGTAATTACTTTCTGATAAGTACAAATGAATAATAAAAATAATCAAGCTTAGGCTGCTTTTAAAAAACGTGTAGTTTGTGACAGTAATTAGTCTCAAAAGCTATAAAAAATATTTAATAAATTAAGAAGCATGTTCTTTGTAAACAAATTATCAATATTAAAGCAAAAAGCAGTTACACTTTGAACTTTGTTAGATAATGTATTAATACTAGATGGAAGAAAGGTCTTAAGATTGAATCCTTTGCCGTTGGTTTTTAAGTAAGTTGGTAAATTGTAGTTTAAATTGTTTTTTTGTAATTATTTCTGTAAAAAGCAAGATTTTTTAAATAATTTCTTATGTTTAGAATGCAAGTACGAATAAATACAATTTGAAAGTTTACGAAAAAAAAGTAATAGAGCATTTTCAATCACATGACTCGGACTTAGCAACGTTGTTGTTCTCCTCCAGTGACGTTATGTGCGAATGCTTCTATTTCCCTAGCCCTAGCAACGTTGTTTTTGTCCTCCACGTCGTCAAGTGTGACGTCATGTGCGAATGCTCTATACGACAATTTAGTTTTTAAATAGATAAAAAATGGTAAAGAAAATTAAAAAAAAAAAAACTTTAAAGACAAGTTTAATACTTCACTGTACATTTTAAGAGAATTTTCAAATGAAAATTTTTTACGTTATCGGACAAAATAGTTCCGTTTACTAAATCATTTCAACAGCAATTCGAAAATGTTTAACATGAAAATTAAACACCCAGTATACTAAAACTCGCATTAAAACGTGCTTAGGAAAATAGCTTAACACCGAAACCCCTCTCTCGCCGCTGCATCTAACCACTCGATAGAAGAAAAACTTTTTCAATCAACATCCTAATCTTCTGAGGAATTTTGAATCACTTCCCGCCATAATTACTCTGTATCCCGAAAACGGTGCGCTCAGGTATGCCGTCAGCCGATTTCCAGACACACAATCGCCAGAATCAATAGAAGACCACAATAAAGGGAGAACAGCGCCGCCAAATAAAAAAGAACAGATTGATGGCATTTTTGGGAGTGTTTTTTCCCCGCTGTGCACCCACTGCTGGCAAAAACAGCAAACAAAAGAGGGAAAGTCAGTCACCCAGTCTTTGCGAGTCATTAGCCCCCTGAAATAATAATAAAAACAACGCGGAAGGGGGCGGGTAGAGAAAAAGAACAAAATGAACCAATGAGCAGTTGACAATGGCACTGTCATTAGACACAGAAATCGCCCGAGTTCTACGCAGCTGGCGGGGATCTTGCGCCTTTTTTGTTGCTTCTTTTTCAGATTTTTGGGTTTTTCTTTTGGTATTATTATTTTGTTGAGAACCGCCATCCATTATTTCTCTCGTTGCGGTGGCATCATAGCTGGATTTTTCGCCACAAACGCTATCGTGATGGCGAAATGGTGGGAAAAGATTGTTGGTAAGCTATATGGGTAGGAGGCGTTATGTCTTCTTTTTTCCCCCTCAGCCACTCTTCGATAAATTGTTACAGAGGCAGGTGTGGAATTCTGGAGTGGTTTTAAGAGAATATTAGCCGCTCGTACAATTATGACATTAAAGTGATGGTCCCGGAACATTTTTTCGCCTGACGTAATTAAAGCTCATTTTTCTTTAATGCGTAGGATTGCTTTTTACTTTTGTTTCGAAGTAATGTTATTGTTCTCGCGATGCATTAAACTGGTATGTGTCCTTTTTATATGGAGACGATTTTTTTATTTGCATAACAATATTTTAAGAGGTTTTTTCAACAGAGAAAAAAAATAGTTTTTGGAGATCCATCTAAATGTAACGCTGAAACAGTATTTGAAACACCAGTTTAAAAGGGAATAAGTCCAAAAAATTGCAAATTGATTTAGGTGCGCAAAAAAAAATCTCCAAGCTTCGCTCTACACGAGTGTAAAGAGGAAAAAATAACTACCCCCTAAAGGCAGATATAACCCCTTAACTACAAATATAACCTTAAAATTAGTTGAGTCATCAGTTTTCCTCATTCCATTTATAAATTGAAGATTGCTCGTTTTTAAACATCTTAACTTTAAAGAACCAATTAAAATAGTGTTATAAAACCATTTTTATAGTTTTATTTTGTTATAAGACGAAGATCAAACAAATTAATTACTGTTTTCAAATGGACTTAAACGTCACACGCATAACTCTATTTTTAGGTTTTAAAATTTTTTATGAGTCTTTTTAATCACATAAGAGGATAAAAAGTTACGTAAGGAATAAGAGAACCAAATGTTTTTATACATTTAATCCAATCAACTATTTCATATTACTTCTAATCTGAACAAAAAAAAAAAAAGTTTTTATTATAACTTGTTGAACCTAAAGCAAACTCATAATTTAAAATTATTGCATAAAGAATCAAAACATCACATTAACAAAGCTATGGAATAAAATGTTTCATTCAAAAATAAAATTACACAGTTTTCTACGTAACAAATTTTAACTAAATTCTAGAGGGAATTATCATAGTGATTCTAGGGATTGCATTTTACTATCACGTGTTCTTCATAATTTATTTCAATGTCATTGTTAAACATTTTATATTTTTTTTTATTGATTTAAGGTTTAAAACATAAGCTCCATATTTTTTTTTTCGAAGAGGTCGCCTTTCCCAACTTATCTACCACCTTGTTTTACTACCTCCTATAATTAATAGTTCTTTTCACAACACTTTTATTCTTAAGAACTTCAATATTTCCCCATTATTTAGGTAAAACTTTTAAAAAGCCGATATTTTCTAGGGAGTCTCAAAAATTTTCAACTTAAAAAATAATAAATCGAAATCTTTACGTAGTAAAAAAGTTCACTTCAAAAAATATCCCTAAAACACCGTAAAAACTTTTAGGAAAAGCTTCTTCAGACATGATTTTCCTCCACGAGACAAAACATTCTAGCCGGTATTTTGTTTTTTCGTAAACCAGGTGTCCTACAGTAATCTCGTTAGTCGATATTGAAGCAGTATTTTCCGTGATTACACGTAGATGCTTTTATTTTGTTATTTTTAAGGGAGGGGCCGTCGATCTTTTTTTAAAAAATCAAAAAATTTCGGAAGTAGTCACGTTTTTCTGAGTTCGAGCAAGCTTTAAAATGCATTAGGTTTGAATTTTTGTCTTAGGTAGGATTGGGAACCGAGGTAAAATTTATGTTTAATGTGGAGTTTCTGGGGGGAAGTTATAAAATTTTTATAAACATGCTCAGTAGAATATAACTTAATAAGAAAGTACATTACAATAAGTGGAAGTTCCTTAAATAGATATGTGTATTTCATTCAATAAAGTTATGGAGTTAAGTTTAGTTCGGTAAATTAATAGCCGCGCCTTTTTTTTCATGTACTATCAATAAAAAGATGTTGTATCCTGTGCACATTTCTCCACATTCGTGGCTTCTATATGTTCATTCCTCTTTATGTTCACCTTTTTAAAATTGCTTTTTTTCACTTTTAAACACCACTGTGTATTCAATTAAAACTCAATAAATAACATTCAATTTCAAATTTTGATTAATAAAAAGAATTGATACATATTAACCTTTTAAACGCCGTAATTCAAATTTCAAAGAAAAGTTTCTGCTTTTTGGCTTAAATGGCTTGTTTTATCATTGTTAAAACCAATCTTGCCTTTTTTTGGCAGAAAAAAAATCTTAAGGGTGATTTTGAGCATGTTCCCATTTGGGAACATCGGCGTTTGGGGTGAAGTTTTTAGGGGGGTTTCCAAAAGGCCTATATTTAACAATTTATTCAAATGAAATGACTGAAATCGGTTTCTACTTAATATTTTTGGACATTTTTATGGTATTGAACAGTTTCTTCATCTGTATTAGCCATGGCTCGATGATTGGATAAAATTTTTAAAATTTTGATTAGAAATATTTCACTTGTTTATTACGTGCAAGACACTTTTTTTCAAATTTTTCTTGCACTATAGGTAATATTTCGGTGTAAAAGATACAAAAGAGTGTTTCAATGCGTTTTGAAGCTAAAAAGTTCTGTTCCCGTGTGAAAAATTACCTTTAATTATTTTTCTATACAGATACCTAGCATATAATCCAATAATTGTATTACAATCTAATTAGTTTTTAAAAGTGATAACCATAATTATTGTCATTCATTAAATAAAACTGAGTTTCTTATAGAATATTCTATACTGAATTACACATCTCTTTAATCCAACTTACGGTAGAAGAATATTTCAGCTGTACATACTTCTCATTATTTTCAAGTTTCTTCAATTTTTTTTTCAAAATATTATGTAAAAAAGAGCATTTGAACAAAATAAATACGCGAATCCTCAGAAGTACCTCAAATATGCCCTTTGTATGACCCCTTATGATTATTACTTAAAAATAATGGGTTGGGAGGTGAAAATATAGATATTATTGTAGTTATCTGCTATAAAGACTCGACAATTATTCACCATAAATCAGGTGAACAAATTAATATTATTCATTAAGAAAGTTAAAGTATATATTTTAACCGGTTTTAGATCCTTTTAGACATAAAAAGTTCAAAAAAGTAAGGGTAATAAGGAATAACTCTAATTTTTACATGTTAAAAAAATCCCCTCAAAAACTATACCCCAAACGCCGATGTTCCCATTTGGGAACATAAACAGGGAATGGGTAATTACTCTCTAAATATAAAATATAAAGTTATTCTGCCAAGCCTAATGGAAAGCTGCTTACTAAAGCTACTGAAACACTAAAAAATTATTTTAAAATAATTTTATTTAAAATTAGCAGAAATTGAAACTTGTATAACTTTTGAAAGAGCCAAAAATCTGTAAATTTGACCTTAATTTTACAAAAAGGGTTAAATAGTATGTGAAATATTGTTGCATGTAAAATAAATTCATACATTTATGTAGCTCTCTAGCAAGTATCAATCCCCTGCATAAAATATTAAGTGGTAAAAAAATTCCATAAATTGATGTTCCCATTTGGGAACATCGGCAGGTTAAAGGTTAAAAACGTAAGTTTAAATATATATAAATTTATTTAGATTTCCCTCTATTTACCTTTTAATAAAATGCTTGCGTTTAAATAAAATATCTCAATCAGCAATATAGTGATTAAGGATCCTTTCAGGAAAACAATGTAATCTGATTCCAAATAGATTTTCGTACAACCCACACAACATTCTTAACCACCAAGAGCAATCACTACAATTCCCTTAACAATTCGAAACGGGGAAAAAACTAACCAGTAGTACACCACCCAAAAAAAGCCAACGAACAAGGAGCAAAACATTCTGACTCAAGAAAAAAATTCGGAGGTATTCTAATTTATGAGAAAACGAGGCTTGCCCTCCGTCGCTTCCAATGTTCCAATTAGAATTCTGATCCGCAAAAAAAAAGGGGGAACAAGAACACAAACGGAAGGGGCAGAGACCGTTTGTTCGATTGTGCCCTTTTTAAAAGCTCCAATTACTTGGGGGGTGGTCACGTGATTCGTTCGATGCAAACGACACCGAACGTCGGAATTCGCAGGGAAAAGAAGTCGATTTGTTTGCAGCTCCTGACAGGTAGCGAATGTACTAGCTGCAGGTAAAATATTCGGCGGGTGATGCGTTTCCGTTCTTCATTTCCTCAGAAGGAGAGAACGAAGGAGAAGAACGCAGTTTATACGAAATGGGTGGAGTGTAAGGAAAATGTTGTAACGCGGTGAAGAAACTTTTGCTGCTTGCTCCGAGGGCAGTATGCGTAATATCCCCAGCATCGTTTTCTTTTTTTTTTTTTTTTGCTGTCCCTCTCTCTTGCTTTCTTAATTGGCTTATTACGCCGTATCTCGTTTTCGGAAGAAGCTCTTATCGTAAAAATGTGATGCGTTTTCTTGGTCTTCATAAACTATTCCATTTCCCTGAAAATGTTAAGGTAGAGAAACATTTTTATTTTAAGTCATAAATGAATGTGTAAATGAATGGAAAGTGTTGGAAATCCACTTGTGTGCTTTATAGTTAACAAATGGTAAAGATTTGTTAAAGAAATAAATTAAGTTAGAAGTAAAAATGATTATTCCCTGTATTGTTTCAGTATTTTTCACTTAATTTTTAACGGTTTTAAATGATTTTTGGAATTTTTAAAATTTATCTCTAGAGGAAATCCTTTAATTTGTACACATAGTATACAAGTTTGAATGTAATATTTTATCAATCAAATCTAAAATTTTTTTTGGATTTGCACAAGTGTACAAAATGGGGAAAATTGTTTTTAACTCTATGTCAGTAAAAATGAGGAACTAAAAAATTAGCAAAGTGGTTAATAATTTCCTGAACATACATTATCTTAACTAAGTTTATTAAAGTTTTGAAGTTAACCAAACTTTATAAAAAATGCCTTACTATGTTGTTTTATTCGAAATAATAGTGTGTTTGAATGAAATAACGCAATTCTCAAGATATGTATAAACTTTTTTCAAAACTTGTTATTTAAACATTTACAATCGAATCAAAACAATCTGCATAAGTTTTAAATAGCCTCATACGTTTTTATATTTTTGGACCTAAAACCAAGCGAAAGTATGTCTTTAAAACAAAAAAGTACTTTCCTCAAATATAGGAAAAATACAACTTGAATAGAGCGCTTAATGGATGTATAATGAAACTATTTGTTTTCCATAGAAAAAATATGTTTACCGTTGTTTTGTAAGACTACCTAAAAAGGAAATTGATTTTGTTTTATATTATTTCAAAACCGTACTCGAATAACATTATCTTTAATGTGCACCTTTCCTAAAATACGTCTAAGTACTAACTTTGAAGAAATCTACTTGTTTCACTGCAATAGACATTCATCATACATGTCTTTAACAACCCAAACACAAAAAAATAGTTTACTTTTTAAGATTGTTCAGTAAGTATACACCACAAACAATTCATTTCCTACCATTAGTTCTGTTGATGAACTTCTACTAGGAACGTTTAGCTTGAAAATTGTTCTTCGTCGTTTGTCATGAATGACATTTTTCAAGGAAAATGTAACTCATTTAGATTGATGAATTCAGTCTGCGTTTTGAAATGCTTTATTTATTTTTTATGGTATTAATGCTGTCAAGTGTGACTGATTTCGAAAGCAAAGTTTTGTGTTACTTCCAGATGATTTATCATGGTATAATTGCGCTATAGTTTAGTATAATAACATCGTTTAAAGTAGTTATTAAGATTACATAAATAATATATGTAAACCAGTTTTCTATATAACACAAAATGCTTGAACAAAAAATATTTCAAAATTTTTATGAGCAGGAGGCTATATATGTTTTTTATTTAGTATGTGTTTTTCTCATTAGATTCTGTTTCAAAACAGGGTGCCATATAAATATGCTTTGTTTTTAAAGCTAAATTTTAGGAATACATTATCATAAAATAAATACATTATCATAATATACTACAAACTTTCATTTAGTATGTTTTGATATTTTAATTGAAAGTGTTTGTTGAGTAATATATGTACAACACAACTTGGATACCATTCGATAATATTTTAACCTCATAATATTTATTTAGTAAAAGCATTTTATACATAGTATTTTCTACTCATAACCATTATATTTTTTTTACTTTATAAAAACCCACTATATTTTGTCAATTTATTGTCTTCCATCCGGTAGATTGAAAACCACCCCTTGGAGTTGTAAGATGGGTTTGCCAAAATGAAATTGTAAAGGCAGGTTTTGAAAAGTTATGTAAAAAAATGTATCTTAATAATAAATCTACGACATTGATAATAATTCGAAATAAAAACATGGTATTAATGACTGAAAAGTATGTTCAGTCATTCCTTTCGGATTAAATGAAGCGGGATTCTCTATGAGAAAGGGTTTCGAAGTCAAAACGTTAAAGTTTAATTAAATTTGAGGTTTTCAGTTCTTATTACAGCTCAAGAAAAATACTTAAAGAGTTTAAGCATGCTTGAAACGAAGATTCATTTAGACTTATAGTTCACTTTTAACCCCACACGTCATATTCTTAAAATAGTAAAAGTTTAATGAAAATAAGCAATAAAAGAGAGAGAAAAGTCTAACTGTCTAACATTAGCACAAATAAGAGTATTCACTTTCCCAGAAGCAGCCATTAAGTAAAGTACCTATTGAATGTATTTCACTGTGACCGCAAAGCGTCTTTACTCTCAAGTTTCCCTACACTTTACTTTAGAAGCAGTTTTAGTAAAAAAAAAGCGATTACTCTAAATGCGTTTGATGTAGACGTTTAGAAACATCATTGTGAAAGATCTATCTTAAGTACTTACAAGGAAGAAAAGGAGACATACCTTTAGTGAGTAACAGTAGAAAATTTGAAGAGAGAGAGAGAGCTAGTAAAAATTACTTCCCTTTCAAGTGTGTGTAATTATACCTAATGTTAAGAAAGTCGTACAGTTTTATGGTGCCATTTACTCGTATTTTACAAATTGAAATCTATTAATTAGGTTTTAAAGCCAGGGCATTAAATGAATTCCCTGCATTCCTTGAAGATATTTCAGATTACGTGATTCGCGTAGTGATGCATCACGGCAATTTTCTTGATCTCTTTGGGTAATAGGAATAGAAAATAAATCAATTTGGATAATGATGAATCCAAGGGAATTTCATCCCTGTTTTGAGCCAAGTTAGGAATTTAAATAATTCAAACACAGTTTCACCCACACGAAAAAAAATGAGGCATACGCAAATATAAACTGAAGTTTACATATTTTCTTTTTCTTAGAAATTTTAAATTGAGTTTTTGAGACTTTGATCAAGTATTTATCTATAAGAAAAATTTTCTGCTGCAAATATTTACTGAAATTAAAAAGGAATAATCCTCAAAGAACTTGAGAAACTTTTTCGTAAATAAGATAAATCTCAAAACATAAAATATTACGGTGGTTAATAAATTTTCCATTCATTTGATCATTTGATCATTTTCCCAAGAGATAAAAAGGAAAAAGTATCCTCAAATTTATAACTAATGAAAGTGAAATATAAAAAGAACAAATAGTAAAGTGTGACGCCAGTAGAATTTCTTTTAGGGGAAATTTCTTTGAGTTGAGAAATAAACTGTCACACACAAGGAAATTTCAGTACTACAACATAAAATCTTAATTTGGTTATTACCTTTTCATTTTTTACTCAAATATATTTTTAATTATGAAACATTTATTTTGTCGAATGAATGACCTTAAAATTAATAGTATTTTTCAAGAGCTTTTCACAAGAATCTCTCAAATAAAATATTTAAATTAAGAGCTTCCCAGGTGTTCTAGAACATTTTAAAATGTATTAGAAGTATTTTATAAAATCTTATAACTTTTTGGAGTAAATTTAAAAAGACAAAAAGAGAATGTATGATATTATGTTTGATTTTTGTAAAACTGAAAATCATGTATTTAATGTAAAAGTCATAATATTTTTTAGTTAAAGTTAGGTTTTTTTCCTACATAATTTTTATATTTAATGACTATTTTTCAAAGTGAATTATCATATTTTTATACAAGAAGTTAAAGTACTCTTTAATAAGTTCAAAATTTATAATGAAATCCTAGATATTACTCTATAGATTTCTCAATCTTATGTACCTAAGTCCTTACCAAAAAAAAACGTTTGGTAAAAGAGTTGTTCCAGAACCTAACTATTGTAAACCAGAGTAACTAACCTAACTATAAACCTAAATTCAATTTTCTGAGGTAGCCTTAGGATCTTTTTTACAGTTCCCTTTTTCCAGTTTCTGGTCTTTTCCATGTTATCTTCGATCGAGAGTTTATAATTCTCCTACAACATAAAGTACTTCCGTTCAAAATAAATAATCGAAGTCGTGCCTTGAGTTTGAAATTATTTTCACTTCTAGGTACTTATTAGAATCGGAAGGCTTTAGCCGGAGTTTTTATTTCATTCACGTCTTGTCTTATCTCTGCCTTAAACTTTTAGAGGTAATAAATTTGAAATGTATACAATTTCATTTCTATACCCTGCTTCTGTAGACCTGGCTAGCTAGAGGGGTTTTTTAGGTTACTGTTAAATTAAATAAAATAGGATCATTGGATGTGACTGAAAGGACCCATTGCTACAAAATTATAAATTCTTCAATCCTCCTTATACTAACCTCCAAAAAATCCTTTACGCTTCGTGGCTTTCTAGAATAGAAGTTTAACCTATTCAAAGGATGATATTAATAAATGTTTTATTTCTAGAATTTAATTTATAAATTCTTTTATAAGTTTAATTACCACTTACACAGAATAAAAAAAAATGTGCACATTATGTTATTTTTCCAAACCAGTTATTTTTTTATAGTTTCATATTATCAATACAGTTATTCTGTATTGATTCATACCCTACCTGATGATCATTGTTTTCAATCCCTTTCGTTTTAGAAGAGTATAAATATCAATCCTTTTATCTCAAATAAATAAACGAGAAAGACGAATGAGTTCAAGAAAGTGCAAGACTCATAACAAAGTCAAAATAATTTTTATCGCGTTCGGGTATTGTTAAATCAGAAATAACGATATCGAATGATTTATTCGCATCATCATTTAATCCCTGTCCAAGGTGTTACTTTTTTCCCTTCATGACGTTTAACTGGCCACAAAATATCGTCCAGAATGGAGATTCAGTGCTCCGGTATCCTCACAAACCGTGATGATTTATGATTGGTCGCAAACAAATGACATCACCGCCATCACTTCCACGCGTTGTCAGCCTCAAGGAAGGAATTTTCCTGAAAGAATGAGGTATTTGCATAATTCAGAGAGGAGCACAGAATGGATAGCGCTCAAGATCCCGCCTCGGCGCAATTATTTATCTTTAAAATTTTGTTGTTCTTTTTGGCAACGGTGTATGTGTGGAGAGGAAATCAGGATGAGTGGCCTCATTCTTTTGTCCGGGGATTGTTTTTATTCGGTGTGACATCTTCTGGATATGTCTTGATTCAAACCTCGAGATGTAAGGAATTGAGTTACCGTTTTTGGAGTTTGATTAATATTAAAAGATGTAGAATAAATGAGAAGGTTGTTTGAGTTCAAATGCTTTTGATCTCGCTTTTAATGCTACCTTGTTTATACAAAGTAAGGATACAAAAGAAACATTTATTTACTAAACATTTTAGTTCACAAAAGAACAATAGCTTCGATAAATGGTGTATAATTGCTGTATTGTTTAACAGCGACGGTTTCTCAGGTTTGGTTTGACTTTTTTTAGGAATTTAATGTCGGTTAATTATTATGGAACAACACAATTAACGGTGATAAATAAAACTATGTGTTGGGAAACTTACGTGTTTTAATTTATCTCTGATTAAATTTTCCAATTAAATTTAGCTTTGCTTAATTTGATTAAAGATACCTGATAATAATTGATAAAGATATACGTACCAAATTCTTTAATCATTTAATGTAGCGGTTTTTATCCATAATATAACATAATTTCTTTTAAAGTATTAAAATCCTTTTAAAGTGTAAAATTGCATTCACCACATTCATTTGAAGATGGGTTTTCTGTTTAACACACAAACTGATACCGAATATATGTGTTTTATTTCTCTAGAAAAAATATTATTTTTATTTATCTCATTTTTCATTCACGGATTTACTTATCCATATGAATGTTTTATAATTTAACCCATAATTTGTACTTTATATTAGTAACCATAGATAAGCAATAAAGCTGCTGATTTTTTATTTGAGTTTTGATATTATTTAGTTTTTTATGTTTTACGCAATACGTAGCCATACTCGATCAGCACCTTTAAATAACAGCAAAACTTACGCCCACACCTGAGTGAGACTGACTACAAATTTTGTAGTTGTAATACTGTGGCAACCTATTTTCCCTGCATTCTACCTTTCTCCATTCTATTATTTCTCTATCCTTCATTTTTTAAATAACCTTACTAATCCTTTCTCTTAATTCTTTCTTCAAATATTGATCATGGGATTAAAAAGTCAATTCAGATTCCTTTAAAAACGATTGTGTAAACTCTCTACTCTCATGGAGTTATGTGTAGGTATAGTTGATGTGTTGCAGGGAACTTTTTAGAGACACGGATTTAAACTTATCTTTGGTCTATCACTTAGATACGTGTCCTATTAACTCCAATTGTCGATGTGCAAGTCTCGAAAAAGTAAAATCAATGAAATACCTTGGCATTTTTATTGACTCAAACCTAAAATGGAAAATCCATATAATGTATGTCATTAAGAGGCTAAGATTTTTGCTCTTTAGATTCAAACATTTACGTTATTCAATTGACAATAAATTTTTACTTCAGTTATACGATGCTTGGGTTTACCCAATTTTTTCATATGGTTTAACTACATGGGGTGGTGGATACGTTAGTAATTATTCATCTTTAATTTCACTCCAAAATAAATTCATTAAAGTGATATTAAACTCTTCAGACCACACAAATCTTTTAATGTACCAAACTTTATCTATTCTACCATTACGATATTTTTATTTTTACAAAACTTGTTTATTCATCTACAAAAATCCTAACTTTTGTGAAAGAAAAATACTAATAAACGCAAGAAGAAGTAATGAAATCTACAAAATTCCATAATGGTTTAATAATTCCTAATTCTTAATAATTCCATAATTCCATAATTCTTAAATGGTTTGCAATGAGGGACTTAATCAAACAAGTCGGTGGTTTCTTTTCAAATATATCTAAATCTGAATGGCAAGGCTCCAAATATTACACTGATTTTAAGGTTCTTGACGATCCTATAAATTTTAAATGGTTAAAAAATAGAGAAATGGATGTTTTAATTGCTCGCTTTTTCACTGGGATGCTTCCAACAAACAGTTTGTTATTTAAGTTCAATTTAGTAGATTCTCCTCTTTGTTCAGAGTGCCATGTGTACGACTCTGCAGAGCATCGTTTTACAATTTGTGGCAAATTTTCTGAGATAAGGAAAAAACTGAAAGAGAAAACAGATTTTAAGGGAAAAGATATTGTATTTTATACGTTAATGAACCGTGCAAACAAATCCAAAAGATATCTACAAGCTGTAGGAAATTTTCTTAGAGACGCGGACAGCAGCTAAATGTGTTTTAGACTTCTCTCCCCAAGGGCGGGGAGCTCTTAGTTATCTTACGTCTGTATTATTCTTTTTCGATACTCTGTCTCCCTTTAGTATCTTTACAGTAGTACTTTAGAAGAAGTAGACGAAACGGCCGTATCTAGGTCGTATATGTCTCAAACCCCCCCATTCAATTCAATTCAATATTTTCGTATCTTGGCCCAAAGTTTTTCAATAGCCTACCACTAAATATACAAAATAGTGTAACCAGTAAAACCTTCAAAAAGCATCTAAAACTATATTTACTAACAATTACTGATATTGAACAACTTTTTTAAACTGACTGAAATTAATTGATAACTCCCCGACACCGTACCGTTTCGCCAACGCTTAGTACACCTTTTTTTTTAATACATATTTATTCGTTTTTTTTGTTTTCCTTTCACATTTTTCATTATTTCGTATTTCAATTCTAAGTATTAATTTTGCCAGTAATTTTATGTTTGTTTATTATATCTCATTGTATTTCTATTATACCTGCACAGGATTATTTTCTCCAGGTTATGTATGTTCAACTGTAAAATCCTTCTTTCTTTGTCAATAAAATAAATTTGTTCTCTGTAAAAAAAAAAAAAAAAACAACTTCCTAACTCTCTCATTGCCTTATTCACTGCTACGTGATCAGGGAGGAGAGGGACTCAACCAATCAGTCACCCAAAAGCTCCTTTTACTCTCTCTTTAGCTGGTTAACCGCTGGTCATGAAACAGTGAATAACGCCGTCAGTCTTAGGGCACGGTCAGCCAAAAAACCTATGGTATCTCTTCAAAAAATCTGTGGTATCTCTTCAAAAAATCTGCCCTATCTCCCCATTCATGACCCCTCCAACAATAGCGAAGGTGTCCGAAGTCCCCTCCCCCAGTCAATTAGCAGACACCCGATAGTGACTTCTCGCTCCTCCCCGAGGGCTGTCTTTTGTTGGAGGGACCATTGAAGGGGTTGATTGCGGTTTTCCTATTGTCCGATAACCAGATACTGCAGATTTTTTGAACAGATACCATACTGATTTTCTTGCTGACCGCAGCCTTACACTGACCGCAGTCACTGGGTACTGTTAGAATTAGAATGTTTTGACATCCAAATCAAATATTTCAATCAGCTCTCGTTTATCACGACCAATACCGAACCTAAAGTGTCCCCCTTCTCGAAAACCCCCCTCCCCATCCCCCTTCCCTTAATTTATTCTTCTGGTTCAGCCATCCCGGACACATCCCAGTCACGCTCCCCCAATCCCATGGCCATGCATAAAGTTAGCGTGTGCGTCATTGGCGCACAGAAGAAGAGAGTTAGTAATCGGCCCCGATGTCTATCGATTTACATAGTCAGCGTCCGGATTCCTTTTGTGTTTCCGTTACCCGTAAGACTTTGGCCGGATTCCAAATGCAGCCCCTTTTAATGCGATACGAGAGAGGCTTCTTCTTCTTCCTCTTCTTCTTTTTGTCGGTCCCGTTCAAGTTCAATGAATACCGATAGGTATTTAACCGGGGATGTTTGGGGATTAAGAGCGAGGAGAGGGGACTTGACAGGTGGTGTCATCTGCGCAGTGTTCTGGAGAGTTCTCGAGATTTCTTCTTCCCCCTTTTTTTTGTATTTGTCGTCGTTGGGGATTTTTTTTTTTTTTTTTTGTGTATGGTAGGGATCTGAATGGAGATTGGAGGAGTGTGTTTTGGGGAGGGTTCGGTGAATGGAGGTGCTCTTAGTTGGTTGGATGGGTTAAATTATCTGTGTAGGAAACGCTCAAATCAAAACTTCCATGTACATAATGGAAGCACTTGAGAGGTTCTTATGAATAAGGGATTTCATTATGGAGAGATCACTTGAATATGGAACTCTTTTCTTAATGATATATTCTTCTCTCCGTCTCAATTCTCTGTTTATTTTGTAGGAGAAAAAAAGAGTAAAACTAACTTTAAATTTAGCATAAAAACTCATTTATTTATAGTATGTGTGTTTTAGTTCTAAACTCTTTCAAGGGTTGACATTTTGTCCTGTAACAAAAGACGAATTAGGATAAATATGTTTTTGTATTAACCCTTTCAGTCCCGCCCCAAATTCTCTATAGGATTCAATGGTAATCTCGGGTAGCTTAGAATTTAAAGGGTTAAAATAGTATAAAAATATTGAATCTAACGATTGGGATCGTTTAGTCAAATTTATGTATATTGTTTAGAGGGTAAACGCAAACCCGTAAAATTCATGAATATGACAGAAATTATCTCACATGTAACATTAATTTAAATTAATTTTAATTTACTGTTTTCATAATAACTCAATATTTTAAAAATACCAATAAATTACGTTTTCAAGGTATATTAATCCATATACCAAATTTTAAGTTATTAAAAATGATTTTTAATTTTATTAGTTACCCAATTCGCTTCACTAATACAAAAAAGGTTTTTTATGAACTCGAATAAAAAAAAACCTTTTATGTACTTGCAAATGAATCTGGCATAGATGATTATTCTACAAAATCATTCTGTAATCGAAGTAACCATGGTAACTTAGTTAAAGTTCTAGTATCGTGACTACCTTTGGAATATTCTACGTTGTTTAAACTTATTTTCTTTCATTAATCGAAAGTTACATACTTTATTCTATAGTATAAGTACCAAATTTATACAGGACATTCATTGTATTTTTTTTTAAGTTTCAAGTGAGTGTAAGTAATAATATTTTAGCATACTTCCATTGGTGATTCAAGTATGATTATTAGTATGCTTATGGCTACATAAGTTTATTTTCTTATATAAATTATCTGGGGCTTTATCTGTAAAAACATAGGTACTGATGTGTAATGTAACTAAATTACTGAATGGGACAGGGTGATAAATCGATTTGAAAGTTCACCTTCGGAGAATTCCAACTAAGTCAAAAAATGAATTGGTATTAAAAGGACTAACCTATTTTTATGTTTGTAAATTTAAGCCTTAAAAGATGGTTTGTAAAAAGAGACTTGATAAGCCATACTTAACAAATTGTCAAATATTTCCAGAAAGGATTATGCACTCCGTAAATTCTGCTTCAAGTTAAGATTCGCATTGTAAGAAAAAAACGCTCTTTATTATGGATAAAGCCTATGAAAGTTATTTACATTTTAGTAGTTTTCCTCTAATAAGTGTGTTGTAAAGAACCAAAGTGGTTCCTAGACGTATATGAGATCAAGAGAGTCCAGTACCAAGCTTTATTCATTACTTTTAAAAATTCAGATCCATTTTTCAGTTTTACTACTTAAAAGAGTTCTTGTCCTTAGTATTTTGTCTTAAATTTGTCTATTTGAAAATAAAAAATACAGTCCACATTGTTCCTAATTTCTTTCATTCCAATACTTGTACGAAACAAACTGTTTTGTTATATGGAGCAGAAAAATATTTCCACATGGCAAAGAACATCAATAACACTTAAACCCTACAACAAAAAAAAAAAGAAACGAAACCATCCCGGAACCAAAGAAAAACATAAATTCATCTCCTAAAAAGTTCACGAGAGCATTGCTCGACGACCCGATCTCTCTCCTTCCGCCATAAATCTCACTAAAATAAAAAAAAAAACTCCCCAAAAAAACTCATCTCACCGAAAAGAAAGGAACGGAATGCCCCCCCCCCCAATTTATCTGGTGACAAGACACCACCCCGGCCCCCTACGGAAAGGGGGGAGGAGGGAGGCACCCACCACTTAGCGCGGCAGTTGTATCGTGATCCATCACGCACCCGGAATTTAAGCCCACCGCTTGATGACGGCTTCTTTCCAGCTCGTTACGGAACAGCTCTCCGAACATTTGTTTCTGCCCTTGGGCCACCCCCTTACCTGCGAGTTTTAGGGAGGATGTAAAGTGTGATGGATGGACAGGGATGGGTTGGGTGGCAGTTGGGATGATGTGGCTCTGAAGTGGAGTGTGAAGTTTTAAAGGAAGGAGTGTGTGCGCGTTTGTAGTTTTCAGGTGGTACCTACTACTAATTGTGACTGTGTTCAGACGGGTTGGGTTGTTACTGAAAATGTTTGGATGATGAAGCGTTCTTCTGTTATTGGTATGAGTTTCTCAAGTTAATTTTGACGGTCTTTGCTCTCTGATATGTTTGAAATAGTTTCTTCTGAGATTTTGAGTCATTTATCCCAAATCCTAAGGAACGTAATTTCACAAGTCTTGTTCACTTGTTAATTATGCTATTGCGTTAGTCGTTATTCGTTTTTATGGAGTGTTATTTTTGTAACTAAAAAACTGATCTTACGTACACTGGATGAAAAATTTAATTTTTTTATTTTAAACTTTATTGTTTTGAAATCTGTAAAATATATATTATGGGATAAGCTGTAGAAGAAGTTTTTTTTATAAATCTCTAATTTTTAATTTGCAAATTTATTATCGAGTTGCTGGTTGCTTGGGCATTTAGTTTAATGAAACTTTTAAACAATATTAAATGTTTCATCACTTAATAAAAATATTCAAACTGAAAAACCCCGATTTTATGTTTAAGGGAAATCATATGTAGTTTTTTATTTCTTTTTCTTATTCTTAGAACAATATCTCCCCTGAGAAAAATTTTTAAAGCTGCTCTTTAAATCTTGCATTGCGATATCCTTCTTAAAACTGATTTGCATTTTATTATCCAACATGAAAATCGTTTTAAAGTTACTTCTTAAACACTCCTGTACTAATATTACCAATGATTATTACAACCACCCCCCAAAAATATCCTTTAAATTCTGAACTCAACTCCAATTAATCCCTCCTGAACTAATTCTACCCAAAACCGTAAAATTTTTACGCGGATTAAAGCGCAACATAAACAAATCCCCCTCACAAATACTAATACCTTACATAACTCCCGACCTCATCTCCGCATAACTTTCCAACACACAACCGGAATTATAACTCCCTAATTACCTTTCCAAAACTTGCGTTTAAGCAGCAGGGAGAAAAGCAAACTAAATTATTATTAGTGCCTCCTTCTTCTGACGAGAAGTTTCGACATCAAGGTCAAATCGTCCTCTCACGTAGCACCCCGGAGAGCCAATTACAGCCCTCCGGAGAAATTCCCTAAAAGGGGAAAATTCACGCATAACTCCCGACCCTCGCGGGACGCGTATCTTCAAGAAAAAGTGGTCTGCCATTGAGACCTCCGATTTTCATTGGAAAAGTCAGATACAGTTAATTTCCCCAGAGATCCCGAGCATCCTCCTCCTTATGGCTGGTGAATAATAAAAGTTCCTCCTCGTCCCTATTAGGGGAGCAATCCTTTAATTCGATAAGGCAGTCTCGCATTGGGATTTTAATCGCGTGCAGAGGAGAGATTAGAATAATGAAAGACTGGTGTGGGAGACCCGCAGCGAGTCTCGTCCATAATTAAAACCGGGACGCGCATTCGGAGCCACTTGAGCTTGCCTAATAGCCCAAAGAAGAAGCTTCAAAAATTGAAGGACACATATCGCGCTGATGCTTTTCTCTTTGAAGCCCTCCATTTTCGAGTGAATGAGTTTCGATAAGATTAAAGTGTGTTTTGGAAGAGCATTGTTTTTTTCTTCTCTGAGGACTGCCATTCGAGAGTTTTGCTTTGTAATTGCCCTAATTGATTCTTACAAGGATATTAGCCTCTTTTGTGACTGACTTGGGTGTGTGTTTTGTGTGGGAAGTTATTTTCGATATCTTTCATACAAAGAAGATCTTCCGACACAGGAGATTATACAGGGTGTTTCAAAAGTCCCTTTCACGGTTTTTATTTGGAAACAACGTCTCCTAGGGTCATGGAAGCAAGGTCTACCCCTAGGTAAGTGACCATGGAGAATCTATTGAGATGACTTACTCTTAGTGGCAAAATAAAAAAATAAAAAAATTAATTAAAATACTAAAGGAGATAGAGTGAAAACTTCAATTCTAATATTGTTGCTAATATTATGAAAAACTAACTGGAAAAAAAGTTCATGAAAATATCGTGAATACTTGTGATGATATTAGCATGTGAAAATAGCACTTTTTTTAGGCCTCAAAAAAAGTAGAAGTTCGCAAATTTGTAAGTTTTGTTTTTATTTCTTGATTAAATTTTGTCATGTCAATCAGAAAACTACATAATTACAAACAATTTCTTTTTTGAGGCCTGAAAAGTGCTATTTTCATATGCTATTATTGCTAATATCTCCGCGAATATTTACAATAATGTTTTCATGGGTTTCATGGTTTCATGGTTTCCAGTGAGATTTTTATAATATTGGCAACAATATTCGTATTGAAATTTTAACTCCATTTCCTTTTTTAACTTTTTTATTTCACCGCTAGGGGCTCATCTCAATGGATTTTCCATGGTCATTTACCTTGGGGTAGACTTTACTTCCATGACCCTAGGAGACGTTGTTTCCAAGTAAAAGCCGTGAAAGGGACTTTTGAAGCACCCTGTACAAAGGCTTCTCAGAATATATCCCAATTTTTATGGTTACATCTTTAAGATTTGGTTAATCTTTAAAAAAGTAATGCAGTTTTGTAATTAACAAACTAAGTGTTTTTATTATATTTTGTAGAAGCAAATATTGCAAACGGTTGATTTGTGATTAAATTTTTTAAATATCCTCATAACTAAAATCCCAAAACTATCAACAAAACTTTTTTTGTAGTTACTGAGACATTTTAAACCTTTTTGAACCTAAATTTTTAACCTAACATTTGAGACATTTTTCCTTTTTAGTAAACTTCTAAAAATTATACTTAATAAGACATGAAATTCACCTCACTCTGAAACTAAAATCAAAATTTATTTATACAAAAAATGAATCATTGCACTTCAAATGAATAGCATTAAAGTACACCATTGCACTCCGAAAAAAATCCACCCACGATAAGGAATTCAAATATCTCCAAACTCTCTGCTTCCAAAACCATTACAATTCAAATGCCATCCACGCTCAACAACAATCTCCCACACCCAAAAAAAAACCCCAACCCCCTTTAAAAATAAACAAACAAAAAACTCCAGGGGGCGCCCCCTCACCGATCATTATGCCTCTCGAGATGATGCGGGTCTTTAGGTGATGATGATGATGATGATTGCATGACTCCATGATCCGCCCCCACCCTGATTGGAGCCAGAGCCTTGCTCATTGATTTAATACGCTCCCTCTTAATAGTGTTGTTTCGGACAGGGGTTCCTAAGAAAAGGCATTATTGGCCGACAACAATAAAGCCACCGGACGCTTCTGGACAAATCCTTGCCGTGATTTGGGGACTAATGGACTCGAGGATTTGAGGGTTATTTCGAGTGATAGAGGTTTGTGCAGTGCAAAAAATCTCGAAAAGTTCTATGCCTAAATATCACTTGTGAAAATACCAATTCTCGTTCTATAACCCAAGTTAAACACATCCCCCTCCTATGGTAGGGGAGACTGGGGACAATTGTAACAAAATTTACAAATTGATCTCCAGCCAAACCATTTTTTATGTTAGAGTTATGAAAATTGGTATGAACATAGGTTGAAACATCCCAATTACAATTGCGTTATGAAAACTGTCCTGTGAACATGCATTACAATATAGTAAATAAAAAATATGCCAAAGAATTTTGTTACAATCGACCCTTGAAGTGGGGTCGATTGTAACACATACAAGGGTCAATTGTAACACAACACATTTTCATTAGAAATACGGAAAATTATACAAATTTTTTAACAATATATTTTGTACGAAACACACTGAACCCATTTTTTACTGGGGTGATTGTTTTTGAAATTGTCCATGGAAACAACACACAAATATTCATCGTCTGATGAGGTTTCACAATCTGAATATTTAAATTTCTTTTTTGTGTAGACTTCTTCTCTTTTACACTGGGTTTATAGGTGCAGATGGGGCTCTTTCTCCTTGAGTTTCCATTTTAATAGTTGCATTGTCATTTTGTACCACTTTTGGTATTGGCAGAACAGCCTGTGGTGAGCATTTTGATATTTGTGGTGATGGCAGCGAATTTGGTTATCTTTTATAAGAAATTGTGTAGGTGATACAGGTGATTGCTGGTAACAATTTTCTAAAATCCCGTGCCGATAACGTATACATTAATTATAACCCACTTTAGGGTTTTCATTTTTTCTGACAGAACCTGTATAACGGCCCATAACAAATACTCTGCTCACAAACAACACTTCACTGACTTTCCAGACCCCCAAACCTCAGCAGCCGCTGCCTCCATTCTTTCCTGACTAATCTGACCCCTTTTAGTTGTCCTTGTACGAGATCTCGGCATTCAAAAGTCAATTTTCACATGTTACAATCGTCCCCGTCTGAGTGTTACATTTGACCCCATGTGTCCATTTTTAATTCAACCCTCGTTTTCAAAGAAACTAAAAACTATATTAACTTAAAACTAAACAGAATATAACTATGATAAATGTAGGTTCATTTTGTAAAAAAAAATATTTCGTGCTACATACCTGTAGTGTAGGAGAAAAAATTTCACTCAAAAGTAAAAATTTACTTTTATGCTCGAAAAACCCTCTTTTCTCAAGTACACTGTGAAACCTCAACTGCCAGTCTTGGCGCTCTCGGACATTATTTGTTTACAAGCCATGCACATGCTGTTACCTTTGTAACAGCTTGGCATCTATACTTTTCCAGGAATACGAAGTGTTACAATTGACCCGTGTTACAATTGTCCCCAGTCTCCCCTACTTTGAAGGGTATCACCTGATCACCCTGTGCTAAGGGTGTAATTTTTACTTCTTTTGTAATTACTTCTTTAAAAAATTCGTGCACAACATTTTCTACTAATACAAATTCGTCATTGCATTTGAGTATTTTCTCGTATCTTAACTGGTTATTAACTTTCCATCAAGAGGGATACTAGCGGCATGACTAATAGTAGTTTCAAAAATAAAAATGTAGCCTTAAGGAAAATCTTTCGTAGACTGTAGACACCCTATAAGTGAAAATACGAAAACATGATAAAATCAAAACGTAATAAAATTTTAAATATTTAATGAATAGAATCCATCATTTATTTCAAATTGCTTGTTTCCTACGATAATAGACCTCCTTCTATAATATCAAATCTATAAGTTACTATTTGTAGTGAGTTTTCTACTTACGCTTTTCCTGGGTTTAATTTGAATGCCATGAGCTAAAAAGGATTAATCTATAAACAAGCTAGCTAGTGTAGATTTAAACTCATAGAATTTCATTATTTGGCATGCAACGCTATAGGTTTTTACCCTAATACATTTTTCCAACTGCGTTCTCTGTCTTCGTCATTAAAGTAATAAAACTGGTCCGCAGAGTAGTACCTGTAGGTTTTCCGTGTGTCTTTTTTTTTATCCCGATATTAACTTCATAAAATGGACTATTTCGTTCAATACTTTAACCATTAAAACATAGCAAGTTTGGAGTAAAGAAATATACATCATTTTGGAGCTATCCGCTTATTTAGTACAAAACATTACTACAGCAGTGTTTAATTTTTTTTGTAGGTTGAAAACTTTAATTTGTTTACTGCTTCTTCCATAGACTTCACCATGTCAATTTTATTGAGTTTTTTTAAGAAAAGCTCAATTCATTTTTCCTTAGACCAGAATTCGAGCAATTTGATTATAATTCCTATTATTATGGTCAGATTATTTTTGCGTAAAGTATTACTCGATACTCAAAACAAAATGCAATAGAGTTCGACATTGTGTTTGAACCTTTAAAAAAAATTCTGCCTCCAAGAACCTAGTAGGAAAAGAAAATTTGATAATGGTGGTTATACTTAGGATTTTGTAGAAACTAGTGAGATAATGCAAATTACATTTTTCATGAAAATGATGTAAAGATTATATGAAGTTGAAGTAATTCATAGCGGTATATCGTTACTATCTTATTATAGTTATATTTAAGATGTTAATGATACTTGTGAGATAATGTAAATTGCATTTTCTTGAAAATTATGAAAATATCATATTCATAACTTCTTCTCGCTACTATTTTTTCATAACTGCCTTCTCTAAATCTCAAAGGAACAATGAATGCAAAAAAAAATACTATTTCAATGAATCAAATTTCACATTATTCTCAGTATTAAAACGAATAACTATAACCAGGTAAAACGAACGCTTCCATTAACTTAAAAGCAATTACCAAGTATAAACAATAACTCCTTTCAACCAATACTTTAAAAGTAATTTCCATTACCGCAAATATAATTAATATCGAAAACCTTTCGCAAAAACGACTAATAATAGATATACCCTCCATGAAAAATGACCAAAATGTAGTAATTGATCCTCCCAAACCATTCATTTTAAACACATCCCCCCAAACCCTTTTATAAATACGACCTCCAGCCCAATATCAAAAGCTACCCATCAAAATGTGCCCAAAGCGAAGTAATAACTTCAAAACAACAAACAGTTCACTCCCGGATTCCCATTAGCATACAAAAGACCCGCCAAAAAAGTTCGCATAATGACCTTTTTTCGCGTCCCGTCCTGGATCCGAGTGCGTTGTCGTGTCGCGCTTTTCAAAAATTCCTCGTCCAATCGGATTCCTCCTCATGCGGCGTCTTTCCCGAGCTTCGTAATTAGAGCTCATTAGCGATTGACTCGTTAATTAATTATCCCTCGTCCACTGCGGACTTTGATCTCAGGGGCATTGTTGGAATTATTACCCGAGAGGGTGCGTAGAGATGGAGAGGGATAGAGACAGTGTGCGTTGCAACCCTGATACACCAGCTGGGGCAATGGGAACTAAAATCATGCTCAGGTTCATTTCAAATAAAAAATCAGTGTAACACACAGATAAAAAACTATATTTATTGTAAAAATAAAAACTCACGTTTCGGGTGGAAATTTTGATTGCAACGTACAGATTAACTATTAATTAACCCTTTCAAGCCAAAACCGCTGGATATTTCCATTAAATCCTATAGGAAATTTAAGGTGTTAAAAAAATCCCTTACCGCTTAATAATCAACCCTATTATGCATTGAATAATTAGTTTTATATGATGCATAATTTCACTTAATTAACTTCTGTACACAAACCCCCTCATGGTGAATCATTTTGGGACACAATAAAAAGTTTGCTATTACAAGAGTTTCACTATAACCTCTTTTGTTAATTTGATTGTTCAGTCGGAAAGAGTGAAAAGGTCCTTTATAATCGGAAAAGGTGAAAAGGTCCATTATAATCCACACTAGTTTTCCCACACATTATAATCCACGGGAGTATTTCAGCGGGACTATATTAAGAGCATTTGTGTTTCAAGTGAAATGGATGTGTTTTAGAATCAATTAAACCATCATATCGGGTTGAAAAAATTTTCAGATGTACCACTCAAAACGGGTTTTGGTGAACCATGGTGAACCATTCCCACTTAAAGTATGCGGCACAAGATTACGCTGTTTGTGCTATGATTGCCGTTTTATAAATGGCCCCCTGTTAATACCCAACCTTGCCACTCGTGTGATCGAAAGAGGGGAGTATTTGGTTTCCTTTGCGCTCTGGTTCCGATAGCGATGTTTCCTCTATGTATTTCTACTTCTACGAGAAAACGCTTTCATGTGTGGGTCGAATGATTCTGTTTGCCAGGGGGTGAATTCGGCGGTAGGTGTCGCTCTAATTAGGAAGGGTGGGGCAGAGGGGCTTGCGTTGCTAATTACCGAATATTATATTGGATTGTTTATCGTCTGGGTGTGTTTTTCAGTGGCAGTCTGCTTTCGTCGTTCTCGTTATTTTGAATGTTGCTTGTTTTAAGTCTAATGTAATCCTATACCCAACTGTATTTTCGTTGAATTCACGATGAAAGATATTTTTTTTTTATGTTTTTCTTTCCCTCTAACGCACTCGAGATCTCAGATCATGAGGTGACTTACAACCTCTCACAGATGAAGTCTAATAAAGCCCCTGGTATCGACGGTATTCCGGTCGAGCTCCTCAAGCTTGTTCATTCGGTCCGGAAGGATATAATCTGCCGCCCCATCATAGCAGCTGTCAAGTTGGGTCACTTCCCTTCAATCTGGAAAGTAGCAGATGTGGTCCTCTTCCCCAAAGTTGGTAAGCCTCCAGATGAGCCGGGCTCGTTCAGGCCCATTTGCCTCCTGCCGGCCTGGGGCAAACTCCTCGATAAGCTCCTAATGAATAGGTTGAGCTTCCATCTAGAGACAAACCATCTTCTTAGCGACCGACAATTTGGTTTTCGGAAGCAACGCGGTACTTCTGAAGCTTTGGCCAGCATAATGGAAAAGGTTAGGGAAACTAAAGCAGCAGGCGAAATCAGCACTCTCATTTCAATTGACCTCAAAAACGCTTTCAACAGCGTCAACTGGACACTGCTCCAAAGTAAACTCGCTGCTCTCGAGCTTGACGTGAACCTCCATGCTTCCATCTTGAGCTTCCTGGATGATCGGTCAGCAGCCATCCAAGGTTTTAGTAAAAGTTACAACGTCGGAGTCCCTCAAGGCTCCAGTTTGGGCCCTGTTTTATGGAACATTATGGTTAATGATCTCCTCGACTTTGATTTCGGCCCCAACATCCACATTCAAGCATTCGCGGACGACCTTTTACTGCACATCAAAGCTCCTAAAATCTACCTCACCACTAATATAGCCAAGCCTGCCCTAAACAAAATCAGTGATTGGATCAAAGAAAACAAGCTCGAAATTAATCTACAAAAAACGCAATTTACTATTATCCACAGAAAAAAGACCACAGAACCCTCACTAAGAATAAATAACTATCGGATCAAGTACTGCAATAATTTTAAATACCTTGGCTTAGTCATCGACCCCAACCTCACCTGGATACCTCACATCAACTATATAGAAGAAAAAGTTGCGAAATTGCAATACCAACTCGCCAATCGAGCCAGAGTAGAGTGGGGGTTGTCACCTGCAGTTAGGAAGTTCATCTACCTTTTTGCCACTGAGAAGATGATCGCTTACGCCTCGGAGATCTGGTTTGATCAAAGGGTCAAGCTGAAACAAAAACTCCTTAAGACACAAAGAATTGCCCTGAGGAACATTACCAGCGCTTATAGAACAGCTCCTACGTCAGCACTCAATGTGCTCGCCGGCATCCCGCCTATCCACCATAAACTCAACGAGATAAAAAGATTTTATGAAATAAAACAAGGTATACAGCACATAACGATAGAAAACAAGGTCATCACAAGCAACGATATTCAGGCAAAGGTAAAACTGTCCGACCCACCTTGGGACAAGAAAATTCGTAGCTGGCGTCCTTACGACAGTGCTGAAAGAGCGCACGAGATCAGCGTATACACAGACGGCTCCAAAATGGCCAACAAGACAGGAATGGGTATAGCAATATACAAACATCAAGAACTGGTACAAGAACACAGCTTCAGAATCTCAGATCTGGCCACAGTGGCTAATGCCGAAGCTCTTGCGGTCTTGGAAGCGGCCCGTATCATATCAGGCAGAAACGAAAAGACCTCCAGAATTTTAACCGACTCACTAACAACACTCAAGAAAGTTACAGGATATCACGAAGACATAACGACAAGAGAAACGCGACAACTAATTGACCAAATCGAACACCAAGGAAGAAGAATCGACCTCTATTGGGTGAAAGCCCATGTCGGTTTCATTGGAAACGAAAAAGCAGATGTCCTGGCCAAGAATGGCACGGTAAAAGAAGATATTGATTTTCACATTAAAATCCCACAATCAGTTATAAAAAGAATGGTGAAAATTGAAACCTCACAAAGATGGCAAGAAGACTGGGATGCGGACTCCACTGGCAGAAGGACCTTCTCCTTCTTCCCCCTTGTGTCGAGTAAGCGTATCCAAGGTGACCACCACCTAAACCAAATTCTCACTGGCCACGGGGTCGAAGGCCCCTACCAGGCGAGATTTCATCAGAAGGACCCTCTGTGCTCCACTTGCCACGTAATTCACAACTATGAGCACATAATCTTCGACTGTCCCGACATGGACTCGCTCCGGGCGAAACTTGTCCCGAACCGTTCTCGGTCTCTTAAAGTACTGCTGGCACATCCAGACAATAGGACAACGATCAAGAATATGATCAAGGAAGTACAAACAGTCCAACTTAGGAACTCCCTGCTCTTGAGCTAGTGAAATTCTGTCAATTCTGTAAATAATGTATATATTGTAAATAGATTGTCTCTAGATCTCTAACTTATTAGAGACGGTTTCACGGTTCTGTAAAGAAGAACTTCACAACATTTACTACAAGCTTGATGGGAACATTTTCCAAAGTTTTTTAAACTGTCCACCTTGAGACCTTGTTCTCTTGGGCTTTGGCCCCTTGTGTTGTTCTCCAACATTGTCCTTTACCAATAACTATTGTTATGGAACAATCTAGTAATGCGATGTTAACCGCAGAATTGTAATTATTGTTGTATAATAGATAGTACTATGTATCAAATGTAACAGTTTGAAACAATCGTGATAAACCTCCTGCGGGTCTTCCGGTGGGAGGTTGGGTCTCAGATCCATAATCAAAGGTACAACACTCAGACCCAAGCCGTGCGGTGGCGTACGGAACTAGATACCGGGTTCCTCCCGGGGGCGGGTTCGCTACCACAGCGTCCCCCTGAATGTCGCCTATCGGCGACGGGTCAGGTAGCCCAGAAGTTATTATTATTATTTTGTATGAGAGGGAATCATATTTGTAACTAGACGAGAGACCATACCGTAGACTGGAATTTGAAAGTATTGGATGGATGAATTGGGAGAGGAAATTGTTTTGAAAAATGTTTTTGTAAAGTCTGAAAAGCCGAGGAACAGATTGTTTTTCCAATAAGAAGCTATTTTACATCTTTTAATTTGAGGTTTTAATGAGTTTATACTTAATAAGTATCCTATATCTATTTACAGTTATTTGCGTCTTTTAATTTGAGTATTTAATGATTTGATACTTAGTAAAGTAATTATATTTCCTTAAGAATAAATTATCTGTGGGGAATTTATTACATACTAATTCATTACTCGTTTATCACGATTTATGCGTCTTTACAAAAAATTACAATTAACAGCACATTTAAGTCTACATATATATTAACTATGTTATAGAAATATTTACATGATACTTTAATCCAATTTTCATGACTCAAATGTTGATGCTCTTAAATATCTATATTTGGTGTCTTTTAATTAATTAATAAATTCGTTAAGTCCAAAGATTCCAGTCCTAGGCAAAGTTTTGTTTTGCATTTACAGCCCATTATAATACTGCTGTTTTGCCCATTCATTGCAGAATTTAATCTTTACTGCATTCAATACTAAACATCGTGTTCTTGTCAGTCTGCTATACTACTTACGATTCAAACGGAAAACGAACCACAAATCCAGCGTTCAATATAAAAACTAAGTTTAGGAGATAGCGTTGAGTTAAGATGTATTTCTCCTGTAAAAGAAATGCTTTGAAGTTTTCGTTGGATTCTGTGACATGGCCTTTATATGGTTTTTAGGTATAGTTTAATGTAATAAATTTGTGTTGCCGTTTTATCAATGTATTTTTGTAATAATAAAAGGGGGGAAACTTAACTACCACGTTTACTATGCCATATTTTCGAGTCAAGCTGAATTCAATGAATTTAGAGTAGTAGTTTTATTTGATCAAAAATTTATGGAATTCTTTTAAGAAGTACAAGTGCTTCAAGCTTTTCAAAGCTGCTTCAAAAAATCAATGCTTTCTATCACATGGAATCAAAATGTTTATCTACAAAATAAAAACTTACAGCAAAAAACGTACTCCAGAGAGTTGGTTAAATTCCTTAAATCCTCAAACTATTTTATTGCTTGCTTTTTACTTGATTCCCTATCCTAAAAAAGAAAAACTATCTTCGTCACTAAAAGCATTTGACTCGGTGAAGACCAAAACTTTATCCTCTTTCAGTACTTAAGTCCAAGACACAGCTCCAGGCTGCGATTAAAAATTAATCTCGGCTTAAAAAGAATCCTCGAAAAAGCTCCCAACTTGTCTCCGAGAACTTTTGACTTCAACTTTTTATCATTAGGAGTTTAACAGTCTATAAAACATCCTCTCTCTCAAAAAAAAGCATCACCAACAACAGCCAGGTACCAACCTTTAAAAAAGAAAGAAAACGGAAGTTTGAGCGATTTAGTAGACCTGGTCTGTGGCCTCGGACGTATACCTTCCTTTTCAATCAATAAAACACATCTCGTGGAAATATTTCACACCCAAAAGGCGCCAGGAGCAAGGAAAGTAATTTAGCGGATTTTTCTCCCTTCTCAGAGCTTGCAGTGTGCCACTTCGCTGCCAAAATACATTTTTCATTTCCTGCTCGGCGCTTTTCTCAAAACGCTGCCGCGACAAAGGTAATGCCAAAGAATTCGAAAACTTTTCATCTTTCGACCGTCTACTTTAACTTTTGAGGGAGAATCCCGGCTGAGAGGTGTTGATGTACAGAGATGGGGGATTTTTCACCGCTTTTTTCCCGGGTGTTAAAAGCGTTCATCTAAGTGTTTTTTCGTCGAGTTCTGCCGCTTGGGTTTTGCTAACCTGCGGTTCTTGATCCCTTAAGCAGACGGATGAAAATGTTCGAAAGGGCTCAAGAGGGGTTAATGTTCTTGAAACGATTGAGATGTTTCGGGAGTCCTCTGGATTAAGTGCTCACATTGAGTAGTTTGATAAATACTTGGAAGAGCAAAACCAACATGAACAATTAGCTCAAGTCTTTGACTTAAAACCTATTGTGGAGGGGTTTTTGTTAGCATTGGTGTAGAATCGAGATCTTAAGAAAGGAATATTGTTACCTAATTTTTCTACCATATTTTATCGATGGTTCTTTCAACTAACTAATCTTTGTGATTTATGACTATTACTTATAAAGCGACGTTGATCTCAATATCGAATACAATGTTATATCCGTATTGTAATCCTAAAAACCTCTACTTGCAACCAAATCTTATCTTCTAATCTTTCTTCAACGTATTTTTGAGGTGTGCAATATAAATCTTCAAAATATTTTTATAAAGGATTACTGTATCAATTTTTTCTCCATAGAACTTCTTGTGTAGTAATATTTTAGTGCACTTTTCAAGCACTTGTACCAATAAAAAAACAACCACCATTTTGATAATACAGATTAAAAATTTTTATGCATTTCGACTTCTGTGAAAAATTTTAAAGAATCTGAAATTCTGAAGCAGATCACACAAAAAAGAATCTTAAACTATTTTATGGGGAGCGCTGCTTAAAACGATCTCAATTTAATTTATGATAATGTTTTATACATAAAATCAAAGATGAATGTGTATTGAATTCTAAGGAACAAATTTTATGCAGAGAAAAACAAAGATTTGAAGAAAATAATTTTATTGCTTAGTTTTTGTGTGTACCTACTGGTACGTTTTAGACGAAAGTAAATCGAAAACTTTTAAAAACTCATTCTAAAATTGTAACTAACGTAAGTATAATCACTTGATACCAACCTACAGTAATGTATTAAAGAAGAGTTACATATAAATGCCTGTTGAGCATCCAATTTATATTTATTTTATTTGTAAAAGTGAGAAATAAAGTAAAAATTCAGGATAATTTTCACTACTATCCTAGATGTTTATGTGTGTATTGATCTCAATCCATTTTATTCTGTAAAATAAGGATATATTTCATGAAAATATACTGAGTTTGAAAGTTATACAATTCATGCAATCTTCATGTTTCTGAAAATATCTTCTGGCTGGTTTTGAAAAATGTCGAAGGATTTCTGATAGAAGGGAATAATACTTGAAGTTACATTATTTGTGTGTGTTATAGTTAAGGAATAGTTTATTTTTCTTCCAATAATGCAATAAGAGTTATAAATAATCCGACTTTATCTTATTCAATTCATTTGCTGAATATAGAGAACGTTTTCCTAGTTTATACATAGTCTGAATATTTTAGAGCACTATCATTTTTATTTTTAAAATAAAAATGATAGGGAATTAGTGCATGATTAGTAATTTAATTATTCAAATTACTAATTCTAAAACTGTTTCTATCATTATCCCCAATTGTTCTTACTTTTTAACTCTATATTTATTTCATATTTCCAAAGCGCATCTTGAAAACACATATCATGAAACGAAAACACATATCAATTTTCATGTTTCTTTTTTTAATTTAACGCGTGGACTTGTTATCCCGTTTCATATTAACTCAAATACGTCCTTATGTTTGGTTGCACAATGTTGACAGTATTTTTTTCTTCTTACCTTTATTTTAATTAATAACATGATTACTTCAGATCATTATTTCTTTTTTCCTAACTGTTCTTAAAATTCAAATAATAGGATAAATTAATGTATAAAGGGAATAATTTTCAATCTGAGATTATGTTCTTAAAGAATTAATTATTAATTGTTATTTTTCTTTCCTCTTCTGGGAAATAAAGCCTAAAGGAAAAGATTAGTACTAAATTTAAACCTCGGCATTAAAAAGATGAAAAGCACGTTCTCAAATATTTCGATTGAATTTATAAACTCTTTATTTATTCAATCAATACGTATGGGGTTAAATTGTATAATGTTGCATCTATAAGATATTACTTAATAAAATTAACTGATTAACTGGCATCTTTTCACTGACGAAGGGGGATCTAATCCCCGGACCAAATTTGTATGTTTTAATGATTTTAAATTTCATGTGCAAATTAAACGTTGTTTTTTGTAACTTGTTTACAACTTTGCACGGTTTGCTTTTATTTTGATTTATTAGTTATTATTACTTCTTAGCAAAGCAGATTTTGACCAAAAAAATTCAGGATTACCAACATTTTTTACGATCGTCCGTCTTAATCCGAATTTTCTCAAATTATAATACGTTTCGTAAACCAAATAGTCTGCTTGATCCTATTGAAAGACTCTTTATCCTACTTTCCTTAACCTAATATCGAAAGATCTGCCAAAATATACATAAACAAGTCGGAAAGCAGAAGGGCTCAGCTGTGATGAAGCACTTGAAGGACTCCTAAAAATGATTAAGAGGACTGCAGCAAAAGCAGAAAGACCTCCATTTTGGCTAACAGCCAGGAAAGACAGCTACTGTAGAGATCAAATCGATGACGATTATGATTCATCTAGTAACTGTAACGTTTGGGAAACCTTTTCATGTCAACCTTGAATGGCTATCCCAAGAAATTCAGAGCAATTGATTTTTCTACGTTGGAAACTTTGCGCTACTGATATTGAACTTTGTATGGTTGGAAATCGTTCGGTCATTCATTTACTGTACTTTGAGGGTGAATAATAAAAGTTAAAGGATTTGTTTTTGGTAAACTGATGTGCAATATTTTTTTTTCTTCATGTCAAATGTGGAAAAAAAATTCTACTTAATTTATTCTGAGACTATAAATTGTGGGTTGAATGCGAGAGAAATCTTGGTAAATAGTCGAGTTCAACTGTGCCAAAACGTATGTAATTGTTTTTCTGTTTAAGTATTATTTACATATTACTATAGCAAACTCTTTCCCTTATTTATACTTATGTAAACTTTCGTTAACTTGTGCAGTCCAGAGAATAACTACATTTCTAAAAATTATTAATAATGCTGGTTCCACATTGTGAGAAAGTTCTTTTTTTTTTTTTGTCGTGTCTGAGATGAAGTACAAAACAAAGGATTCAGAGACTAGAATAAATTCTACGATGAGTACAAAAAAGTTCTTTTCAACATCTTTACTGACAGTATGACATTAAACATTAAATTTACAGTTTCATATCTGCATCCATTCCGACGGTAGATCCTTATGCAATATTTTACATCTTTTAAGTATTTTAATAAAAAAAAAGTGTACGCGTATTGTATCATTAAAATACATTTTATTTTACTTTTACCACATTGAAAATTACTAGTATAAAATCAACAGTAAAATGTCAATCCTTGCCAAACAATTAACACACTAAACTAGTTAAGTTCTTTTTATACATTTTGCAAGTCTATCCACGGTTCTATCATCCACTGGGCTGTCGTCTCCTCGCCATCTCAAGGACATAAAGATCCAGGATCCAATTAACTAGCTGAACAAAGAAAACAAAAGGTCCCTTTGGAAGGAAGGAAACTTCCCGAAGCCTGTTTTTCTTCTTGTTTGGATAAGCCCTAGAACCCATTCTCTGAAAAGGTGACTTGATTAGAGGATGCTATCAGAAGTATTAATAAATTCTCAATTGTTAGTCAATTTAAGCTCCGGTCGGAGCAAGAGCTTTAGTTCTCGGTCTTGTTAAGTAAGCTAAAGAGGAAGTTGTAAGCTAAATTGTGTCTCTGCGCTGTGCAAGTCTGGATTAGTTTTTATGTATGCGTCTCTTGTTAATTAGATCTTTTGCTTCTCAAATTTCGATACAGCTCTAAAGATGTGCTTGTACAAAATTGAAAACTAAAAATGATAACATAAAGGAGGTTGCTAGAATTTCGCCTTTTTTTTAATAGCTCATTTAATATTTCGGTTTAAAAAGAGGCTATTTCGTGGAAATTGAACAAAGGCTTAAACCAAAATTGTGAAACATTAAATTTGAACATATATTTTTAACATTTCAGCTTTACTTTATTGAATTCATTAAATACTTTACTCATATTCAAATTATAACTATTTACGAAATGAAATATTAATCAAATTATTAAATGTCCTTTTTTCATCCTTTTGTAAAGGGACACTAATTATAACCTTTAATGACCATAACTAGTAGCAAAACTAAATGTATTGTTTTTTAATTAAGTTAAATATAAATGAATAATAATTAAGTTATTAACAACTAAATTAGATTAAAAGTTTTTCCCCAAAAATCTGGGCATTGCATGCCAAGCTTATTATTAAAGAATGTTTCTAACTTCATTCTTAATCTTAATTCACAATGGTCCAAACTTATTTTAAAATTTGTCTCGTATATTTCCACTTACCCGTTATTTCCAGTGAGTCTTCCCTCCCTTTCAATACAACCACCTTTCCCTGACAGCCTTCAAGAAACAGCCCCCTCAATATCATTTCCGAAACCGCCCCATAAAATATTCATCGCCCCTTAAATCAGGCAATCACGAGAACTGATTGCCGACGACTCAAAACCAGCCCTCCCACAAAAAAAAAACCGAACGCGCCCGAAAGAAACCCGAAGTTTGACGACTCAACTGATTTATTAGGGGTATCAATGCGTGTAATATTTATGCTAATTTCTCGGCGCTCATTAGTGGCCGTCATTAATTACTAAAAGGGGGAGGGCGGAAAAGCCAGGTAATTTGAAGCCGGGGAAAAAGTCGGAAGCGCCAATCTTGACAAAAGGCCAGTCCATTTATATCCATCATGTCGGTATATGTTCTTCCGAACCAAATGTTTATCGAACTGTGCATAAATTCGCCACATCAAATGGAACGCGCAGAGAGAACCTTCGCGTTAGATGAGTTTTATGGAAACTTCCACGGGGTAATTACTCAGCGCGAGTTTTAAATCACCATCGCGAGGAGGAGGAGATTCGTTAGATTCTTTTCACGGCGGTGATTGATCGAAACGTTTTTAAATGACTTCATGAAAGGAGGTAAACATTCCTCCGGTAGGTGCTCCACGATAACTCATGTTGGATTTGTAAATCAGGGTTTATTCTTGACTTTGCGTTGATTATGTTTCGGGTAATATTAATTAAAGGGGAAGCGACTTGTGTGCAGTGGAAGGCTTAAATCTTGTGTTTAAGTAGAGAGGACTTTGCCAATATTTGGAAGCGTGTCTTAATAAGTATGAAAGATGACTGGAGTTACAAGAGATTTATGCTGCTTTGCGCATTAACTTTCTCAATGCTAGTTTCCACGTCCGCATTTAACTGACTTATTTATGTATTGATTGAAACATCATTTTGACAGAAAAATTCAAACTTATGATGTTGCGCAATGATTTTCTTTTAGGCCATTTTATAATGAAGTTGAAAACTAATTAGTGTATCTAGTTTATGAGATTAGTTAAGATTCATAAACTAAATAAGTTCTCTGAGGAATATATTTTGCAAGTGTTATAGAACACAAAGTTTGCTACATTGTTACATTGAAAACATGATTGAAACTGAAATTTAACATCAAATTTTAATGAGTTTTAGAAATACATTCATTCATATGTCTTTCTTTTGAGTTATTTATTTAAAGTACATGAAATTGAACGTTTCCATTTCAATTTAACTCTTTCCAATTTAAAGAAGATATTAATAATTTGAAATAGGAGTGTCATTTTAATTTCTAGAGAAGGAAAGATGTGAATTACTAAATTTTCTAGTTGAACAAAAGTTAATTAAAATGTTTTAACCTAAATCAACAATCTAATCCCCACAGTTTTACGTTTCTGAAGTTGTTACCATTACGACAATGTTTTTATCGCATTTTACTTTTAATTTTTCGTAATAAATCACCTTTTAAATTTTAGAACTAGACAATATAAAACTGGATCATCGGAAATTTTTGAAATTCTGGCATTTTCTAAGGACATATTTCGTAAACTCTTCTTTTACACCTGAATTACACAATAGTTTACAGACTAATTTAATTCATACAACTAGTTACTCTGTCTTCAAAAGAAAATTCTTTGAATTTTTAATTAACATCGACGACCTGGATATGTATTTATCATTCCTTTGAAGCATGTTTTTGTGCTTAATGTTACCCGGCTTTTTGCCAGACAGCATATTTTTGTGGTATTTTTTGTAGTTTTCTTGTGTTTTTTGTAGATTTTTCTGTTGTTTTTTTTATAATCGTTACTTTTATAATTTCGTTACATAATTAATGTAACGAAATTATCCCTTGACCTTGTTGCATCATATATTTTTCTGCATTCTTTTACATTTTATCATATTACTATTACTATTATTATAATATCAACAAATTTAAAAAAACATTAAATATCAGAATTTCAAGAAAAGATTTTCAAAATACGTAAAAAATATTTCCCTTCAGCTTATTAGGAATTTTGCCTTCTCCGTACAAAAAGAGTATAGAAATAAATAGTAGTACAGAAATAGTATTTTATAAAGTGTATCTTACTTTACTTTACATAGAATGCGTTTACGTAATTAATTGTATAATTCAAAAAGAGAGTGGTTATTGGAGAAAGAAAAGAAAACGAATATAACCTCTCAAACCCATCCCATCAGCTAAAACAACTTCCCCCTAAACACTCCGACCCGCATGCTACTCCGAATTTACTTTTTTCTCCGGCTAAAAACTTTTCTTCATGAACCCAAAGTTTAGCGAAGCTTGTTAGAACTGCCAGACATTCGAAATGCTTAAGTGACAATTTCCTCAAGAAACGTCCCTACTCAGGGTCATTCCGCCGCACCCTGCACCCCAGACGACCAGGATGAAATGGACCGACCTTCATTTGGAAGAGTGGACGGGGGCCACCCTTTCTACCCAATTACTTCCGGAGGAAGAATTCCAGTAGCTTCCCTCTCGAGAACAAAAATTTTTCGTCGTAGACAACAGCCCCCCTGTCCGCCCTCGGGCTCTTCCGGAGAAATAGGAACTCGACGGAATGTCATAAAGATCCCCTCCCTTTCAAAAGGACACTGTGGTTAAATTTAATTTCATGCTTTGTGTGTCTTCCGTCGTAAAACGACGCTGTGTTGCCAATAGTCATTGAAGTGGTTTAAACTTTTGTTGATTTAATGTATATTGAACGTCGTAGGTAATTATTTGAGTTAAGTTGTTTTAATAACGATGAGAAGATGTCATTTTTGCTTTCTTCTAGTTGTTGTAAAAGTGCATCTTTCTACGAAGAAACATGTTCGTTGCATTTTATTCAGGACATCTAATATTTAATTTAAAAAAGGGTAAATCTTTAGATTTTTTATATCAGTCTTTATGTACTAGAAATTATGTGTCGGAAATAAATCCAATAAGAAAAAGTTTATCACAAAAACTAGATTTCATGATTTTCCCTATTTTTTTTTATTATTACTATTATTTATTTATTTAAAAGATATGACATGACATACCAAAGAAATTTTTCAGTTTTTTTTCATCACCGGATAACATGGGAAGTTTTTTAATCTCCTTTTGACATCTTTTGGTATCTATATCATAGAATTCTGTTTCAATTTACCCATAAATAAACATATTTTGATTATTAAAAATGGGTAGGAGTAAAGAAAGAATGTGTTATACCATTAATTTACAGTATAAATAACTTTTTGATGAAAAATGATCCCGATAATGTTTAATGTAATAAAATTACGAATTGCATGGCCGGCGTCTGTAATAAGGTATAATAATAGTGTGTTGCAAATTCTAATAAGAAACGACGAAATTTCATTTTAGAGGTATAAGCTATTAAAAACTGAGTACTAATAAGTTTTTGTACAATATCTTTCACCAAATATTTGTTTAAAATTTGCGTGGAAGAAAATAAGCCTACACGAAGTACCTACTACATGAAAAGCCTACATGAAATAAGCCTAAATGACCTTTCTTTGAAACCAAAATTTAAAAAGATATTGCTAAATATAGTAAACCGACCGGTTAAAATCCACTATTGTATTAATTAAAACAACAAAAATTTTGTACTTTAGGGATTTTTAATAGATGAATAATAAAAGATTTCCGAAAATAAATATCAGTAGAGCAAATTAAATTGGCTGAACTTTTTATTCACTGCGAAATGACATCTGCTGAAATAAACAATTCGTATATTTAATTACAAAACTGAAGAAGCTAGTACGGTAAAGAAAGATAAATATTTTCAAGTATGTTCCTGTTGATATCATAAGAAGCTATTTAATCACTGCCTCAATACATTACTTCCACGTTAACGAAAAAACCAACGGCGGAACAGGTGACTCAATTTAAAGCGCGCCCTACCATGTCCTTCAAATTAAATCACCGAAAAAAACTAAAACTCTTAATTAAACTTTTTAATTAGCCCCAGCTGCTCGCTTCACAACCCCGACAGAACGCAACACGGGGCAAAACAGCCCCGCGCAAGAACCTCCACCGTAACTAACTCATAATCTTAATCGATTTTTGAAAGCGAGCCAGAAATAAAACCACACCGGACAATAATACACCAAGAGAGCAGCGAGTAAAGAAGTTAATCATTTTATGGACCCTTTAGGTTTGATTGGCCCTGCCCCGAAATAGGCGGTTTTTGTCTTACGAAACACAATGATTCATCGTCCCGGGAGCACTCCAAATATTGGTTTCTCCGCCACACTCTATTTTTCCCGGTTTAATGTCCTCCGTCCACCGGGATGGAGAGAGGCGCGATGCGGACAACTGTTCCTTCCCTTTTTACGACACCTTTACGGCGGGCGGCATTCAGTGCGCCGGGAAGGCAGTAAATGTTTCTTTGATCGGAAGGATGGGCGGAATAATAAAAGTGGACACGGTTGGCACTGATTGGCTGGGCTTTACGGTATGCCTCTTTAATTGGAGGGTGTCATCTTTTTATGGCTGGATGGGTGCTTCAAAAGAGAGGATAAAAGGGCTTTATGCAGGGCCTTTTTATATCATTCAGAAACTATCCATCCTTGTTATTGATTCAAACATATTCAACCTTATTTATAGAATCTGTTCCTTATGAAACTATCATAAAAAAGTTCTATTCTGCATTTTTAAAAAACACTTTGAATTTGGAGCATTCACTTTTAAGTGCCTTTTAATGAAAATCATTAAATTCTCATTAATTAATTACCATAATTACCTAAAATTTCTCCACTTAATTAAAGGTTAGATAACTATTAATTCCCTTTATTTCTTATTATTCTAGTTTTTTATAATTTTTAATTTCATTTTCTAAAAATGAATAATTTTATGTCATTAATTTTATTTTTAAATAGAAAATTCTATCGCTGATTAAAATCTTACTAAACATTCAAAGACCAGTTTTGATGGCTTTCCTTTGTCTTGTTTTCCTTTCAATACACCTAACTAATTGGAGTCCTGTAAAACTAGTTTTTCCTTGAATGTCGTTAGTATGCGGAAAAGCAAACGCACAAGAGTCTAAACAGATAAGTTCGCAGCTTATATATGTGTGAGGTATAATAAAAGGTAAACAATTAGGAATTATGTTTTACATGTCCTTCTATAAAATAAGTATTACTTTAGACCTTACTTTTAATAACCTCAAATGTATTATTTCAATTATTTTGTATAAACTAATGTCATGTGTTTGTTTAGTATTAAAACAATAAACAGATTTGTGATTTCTCAGTTTTAATCGCATTAATTTTAAAATACATTATTTTTCGACATTATTTATACATACAGTCACTCCAGAAAGTATTCGTACACCCAGCAAATTCGCACTAGTATACCTCTTATTACGACTAAATTCCACGTGTAATATCCTAACAAAAATAATACCTAACATAATAATGTTATTTTTCATTATAATCTACCAAAAAAGGAAAAAAAATATCAGAACAGATAGAAAAAGTTCATTAAGAAAATGAAATTACTTGAAAGCGATTGGTTAGACTCGTGTGGGTGCACTTGAGTGCCGCTTTTTTATGGCATTATGGACCTCAAGAAAAAAATTGCATGCACGTGCTTTTAACTATGTTAGGATTTAATTTTTGTTTGGATTTTGCATGTTGAATTATGGCCGTATGAGTTTGTATGACTGATGATGTGACTGTGTGTTTATAGTGCAAATTTGATGTGTGTACGAATACTTTCTGGAGTGACTATACAGGGTGTTTGAAAAGGTCTTCCCAAACTTTGGACAGCCAGCTTGCAATACCCAAATGCCCAAAGAAATACCTCCATGACCCATAGTTTTCTAGGAAATTGAGCCAGAAGAGGGTAAGACGTAATATACAGTTAACGCTAAAAAAGGTTTGTGCAAAGAGTGAACATAGTTATTTGGATATGCTTGCAGACTAGGATTTTAAAAATATATAATAAAATATATAAGACTAGGGTTTTAAAATATAAAATGCGCCTGCAGACACGCTCCGCAAAATAAGTTTTTATCGGATAGGATTTCACATTTTTCGAAAAATATATGCGTCGTTCAGGCATTTTTTATGTATTCCGCGCAAGGAATCTTTCTGTGCAGAGTTTGGGTGGACTTTCTAAAACACCTTCTATAGATGGTTTGTTCAAAGCAAATATTTGTCTCAATTTTACTGTAAATAATAATTCATTTATTTCCAAAAGCTTTTTTTAAAACGAGATTAAGGCCACATATGTATGGAGTAAGCCTCTAAATCATTACACACACACATGTAAATATACGTGCAAATATAATTGATTAGAATATCTGGTATGTGGGTAGGTTTCAGCCCACTTGTCCAATTATTGGTGGTTCAACTCACTTTCGAACTGCAATCACTGGAGAATTCATTTACGATCTTGTTAAATTTGCATACAAACAAGTAGCCAAAACAGAGAATTACAATTTGTCAGTACACGGAAACTACGTGTCAAACGGAAGTACATCAAGAGTTGAGCGTAAATCTCCTTTGGTTAAGCTAAACCAGGCCCTAACACTAATTTAAACTATTTTCCATTCCCAAATGAACGACTTTGCTGCTATTAACCAAACCCTAAGCTTTGTAACGTTCGATGCAGTTACGTTCCCCGTTTCAGGTAGAGTTAATGAATCTATTACCATGTGTGCGTGTCTGGACAACTCATTTGACGTTACTGCAGCCTGAATTTTTCAACCCTCTTCTCCGAAGAATGGGGAACTGTGAATTTAACTAGGCCCTGACATTAATTCCTCGTTATGCGGGAGGAAGAATAAATTGAAATTGGAAAAGTGTTTAGGTGAAAAGGAAAACCTGACTTGTAATGGGTTTCCTATATGCTCTATAAATAGACTCGGTTATGTAGGGAATGGATAATGCGGTGATTAGAGCCACAAATGTTGATGTGTATTTAGGAGTCGTTTGCTTAGTGATTTCCCTTACCTTGATAATTTAAACTAAAAAAACGAAAACTACTATTTTTGAGACATAATATAAATTTAAAGAAATATTTTTCTGACCTTTCAATTTTTATTCAATTCAATTTCAATTATTAATTAACCTTCTGTTACTTTTCATACACAGTTGTGTCCTATTTCTAGTAAGATGCTTCAACATGCTTGGTCATGTCATGACCTTCAGATATCTCCTCTTATAAAATTCCATGCACAAGTTTATGGTATTCAGCCGTACGTAGGAATAGTCCTTAGACATACGACATATATATTCTTGAGATTCCTCATTGTATTCAAATTATTTCAACTCATCGATCTCTTACAAATGTTTCCAACAAACCCAATTTTTTTTTTAATATTTACGTCATAGAAAACTGTCTGTTTCTTTTCATGCACAAACGCATGTGAGTTATCTATGCTTCAAGGCATATCATTAGTTTTATCATTTTATCATTAGTTTTATTAGTTTTATCATTATTCAGTTTTATCATTACACCCTGATGTTTCTTCTCAAACATCACAAACATTGTTTTTAGAACAGTCATATGGGGTATAACCACAAGTGGACTGTTCAGATTGATGGATTGTACACTCTTTTTCTGTAGTAACCCTGCCATATTTTATCAAATCTTTCCTTTATCACTCTATCTCACTTCTTTATCTTTCCTTTTCACTGCTTGTTTTCGTATGGTCCTCACACACCAATTAAGAAATCGTTGTACAATATAACGCGGAGAGCTACTCCTGGTTACATGCAATGAATTTTAATGCTGCTACTACTATAAATACTAATGAGGGAGTACGGGAGAAAAAACTACTACACCTTGCTCTAATTTTGAAGTTTAAAAAATTCTTCTTACGTTTTTAGATTTTAATTATATATTCAATTTATTATGAAAGTGCAAGTTCTTGTTTTAATTTTGTTATTTTAAAACACATTTGCTCCAAGACAAAATCTGTGCTTTTCTATTCATTATTTTCGTACATTATTTATTAGTATTTGCTCTTATTTAACTGTGTCTAGGTACA
This sequence comes from Tetragnatha montana, assembly GCA_963680715.1. Classification (NCBI taxonomy): domain Eukaryota; kingdom Metazoa; phylum Arthropoda; class Arachnida; order Araneae; family Tetragnathidae; genus Tetragnatha; species Tetragnatha montana. The sequence goes on along the minus strand of OY796680.1, from coordinate 20,571,395 downwards.
TTGAATAATATATTTTACGAGAAAATGCAATATTCTTCCTGGTCTTTTTAAAAATGCTTATGCAACAACGTATTTTTAAGTCACTAGAAGTAATAAAGAAAGAGTGTGTAAAAAAAATATTTTGACTTTATGCCTTTAAAAGTATAAAAATCTTATTTACTTTACAGAACTACTTCATTAATTATTACTCAGATTTATTTTTATCAGCGTACTTTTGATAAACATACTTTAACATTTTTTATTAATTTCTATTTTTAAGCTTTGCGTTTTACTTACGATCTTCGTTCATATTATTTCATTTTTACCTTCATTAGTATTTAGGTATGTTTCTTCAATCTAAATACCATAAATAGTATTTTACGATCTTTTCTTCCCTCTAATCCTATTTCTTTTAACTAAAATCTTATCCTTAATTAGTTCCACGCTATTCCAAACTCTTATGACATTGTTTCGCAAGAATTAAATTAATTACTTCAATTAAAAATTTTAACCGAATCTTCGAATACAATCACTAACATCGAACTTTTCATCGACATAGTACTCTAACAATTTCACTCCTCAGTTTCTTTACTGTACTTTTGTAATCCCCGACAGAACCGTGAACCCCTTAAAAGTAACTGCGTCTTTGTCAGACCCAAATTGCCGGCTGCAAATCCATGCATCGCAAATACCTCCAAAACGGTTTCGTACGTCATGAAAGCACCCCACGGGGAGCACTACTTTTTTACCCCTTTGACTATGCATACACTCAACGCCACAATGTAAACGACTGAGGTAGAAGATAGCGGGGCCGGCATATATTCGAAATCGATTTCGTCGCTTCACCATTCACTAGGCATAACGCAAATGGATCGTCGTCTTCTGCAGAGGAAGCAGTTGGAGCGGAATCCGTGTGTGTGTGCCTTGACGAATAGCTCTCTTCTCTCTTTGTAAAAAATCGCTCGTGTTTGGTTGGAGAAGCTTAGTGAATGGGGTATAGTTTGGCTGTATCTATCGGCATAAATAATTGGGGCTGCAGTGGAATGTTCTGTTTATCGATCTCTGGGTTTAGTTGAATGTTTGGAGCGTAGTTAACAGATAAGGATCTTAAGGCTTTGTTTATTGAAGGTTTTTGTTTGCGCGTTTATTCATTTAAATTGAGTTCATTCTTTCGTAAATTATTTCATCGAGGTTGATTTATTTTAAAGTTAATTGCTAGCAGGAGATAAAGAGTGATGAGCAATCGAAATAGTTCGAAGGAAAATGACCTAAGTCTTAGGTTTTCAACTATCCGATATATACCATTCTCACAGAAGAGGAAATTTTTCCTTAATATACTTTTATATTTAGTACTTTTCCATTATCTACCCCACTAAAAATCAACGATCAGTTATGAAAGCTAAAGAATAGAAATTTCACTAAACATTGCAAATGAGCTGATTTAAATAGTTATACCTTAAAGACAAAAATAAAAATTTCTGTGATACTATTTGAATATTTGGCGACCAAACTAATAACAACAAACCTAATTAGCAATTTTTAACGGCTTAGGTAACGGAATTGTACATAATATTCCAATAGCAAAACTATAAATATACTTTTAAAAGTTTATTAAAATATGACAATACTGAGAACAATTATCTAGAATTGTTAAAAATATCTAAAAATCAGCTTAAACAACTTCTGATTACATTACACTTACAACCATTTCCCGGTTAAAAACACAACCAACTGAATAAATTGGAAGTCCATACAATCATGGCTGATTCTTCTTCGGCGGCGACTGTTCATCTGTCAGGGTGGGTGACAGAACGTTCGGTCGAACAAAAGGATCTAACCTTGCTAATGGGTCATAGCAGAAATGGTACACACAATTCTTGAAGACAAAGGTTCTTTCCTCGAATCAGAACGAGTACATCAATAATCCTCTCCTGTGGTTATTTCCCTGTTTTCTCCGCTCACATTCATTTATTTATTCGATAATTTCTCTTCCTAGAGAAACTTCTGAGCTTTCTGCAGTGATTGTCTCTCGTTGATTTGTGTTTGAGGTTCTTGTAAGGCATTGTTTGGAAGGAAGCGATTTAAGGAAGGAATGTTAATTACATTAAATAATTTAATTAATTTTTGTTTTATTTGTGTAGTTTAAAATCCGATCAACTCCTTGATTTTTATAAGTTCTGAGTGGTAAGTGGTTACTTATAAGTTCTTTGTAAGTAACACTGGAAAAAATCTCATATTTTCCAAGGGCTTGAAATTTATGTTGTCTCACAATGTCCTACTACTATGTTGTCCTAGTAGAATCCTGTATCTTTACACCGTAGGGATCTAAGACAGTCAAATCCACCTAACCCCAAAAAAAGCTCTAAAGATGTTAGCAAAAGCTACCTTTTCTTATAACTCTTTGTTTCCTGGACCCTGGACCCAAATTCCATTAGTCAGATACCTATGGAGATGATGCTGTCAAAATGAATAACTGATACATAGCCTCAAGTCAACAAACAAAACCTACTTCCTTATTTGATATCCAGAACATTTAATTTTTACAATATTACATGCATTGTGTCTATTCATATTTTTTTGTATCTTTATTACATTCTAACGGGTGAGAAGCCAAGGGATGTATACAAGTAACGATGAGTAATAAGTACTCATGCGTAGTGTACGAAATTGTAATCACTAAAACTTACAAATTCCTGAGGTTTGATACTCTCCGTAGTACTTACGAATTCGCTATCATCGCTAATAATTTACCCTTTGTGCCAAGGGAAAATGAAACTTGTTACCAAGAAGAACACACATAATAACAAATAACTCATATCACCTCAATACAGAAGACGCTTGTACCCCTTGTCTTCTCATATAATGTCACGTCTTCGCCTCGAGGGATATGTTCTAACGAGTGTTTCGTTTGTTGCAGTGCCGCTGAGCGTGAGCCCTGGGTCGAACGTGACGCTGGCCCGCGTGCAGAGCGCGGTGACGCTGTCATGTGTGGCCGTGTCGTTCCCGCGGGCGGCCGTGGCGTGGAATCGCGGGCCGGCCGCTAAGACGCAGTCCCTGGACCATGTGCGAGTGCTGGCCACGCTCACGATCTCCGCCCTCTCTCGCCGAGACAACGGCACCTACGTTTGCACCGCCTCCAACGAAAGAGGAGACATGCTGATGGCTCAGCAGGATGTCGTAGTTTTAGGTGAGTCTCCACGAAGGTAAAAATGTGTCGATTCTATTGGGAATTGTATAGCAATTGGTTGAAGGGTGTAATTGAATCAAGGTAGTAATTTAGACTTGCACACCAACTGGTATCGTAGAGACGAGTGTGACGACGCAGAGTGGATCCGACTTTGTGTTTCGATGGTTTCGGCGGTTACATAGGCGGTAGTCTGCGAACGCTCTGTAATGTCACACAGTTAAACTCTTCTTTAAACTTGGCCTCGTTCTATTGATTAGTAGATTGGTTTGTGAGTACTAGTCCGCTTGCAAGAGTTATTTTGTCAAAACACAAGTAAATATTCACTAGCTCTCAATATTATGTAGGTCATGTAAGGGTCTATTTTTACTAATTAGAATTAATATGTTTATTAACCGCATTTGTAAATGCGGGATGAATATCAAGATTAAAATTTATCAGTAACTTGAAAGGAAGTTGAATAACATTTGAACATTCAGGCATAGCAAATTAATGCTTTTATCTAACAAAATCTACTTTTTTTTCATTGTGTTTCTTGATTCTTTAAGCGTGTGCTGTGTGCTTGTGTATTTGATACCACCTGTAAGTTGATAAATACTAAACTTTGATAATAAGCTTCCGGTTTTTTTAAAAATTAAAGCAATGGAGTAAGGTGGGAAATCCGCCAAGGTTTTTATTACTTGCATTTTAAGTAAAACAAAGGTGCTATTCAAATTAACTTCCATGAGGTAATTATATTAATTAGGATTTGGTGTATTTATACAGAGCTTTAAAAAAATTATATACTAAGTTTTAACGTACAACAAAAAGACTTAAAATCCCGTTATCAAGAACATTTTTTAAAAAAAAGTTACCTTGCAAATAAAAAAAACTTGTTATTATTATGTTGAACAAAATACATTTTTATTCTTCCCATTGAAATAGTTTGAAAAGGAAAACTGATAACATAAATTTCATTGAGCTATTCATTATTTACCGAAAAGCTTATTTATTTCCCTCGCTACCAAAATAAGTATCCTGACTGAAAGTGGCTTATTATTTTAGCTTCTCTAAGGAGACGCGACCCAAATTATATCAAAGAAAACAAAAAAGAACATCATAAAATCTCAGAATTCTTTCCTGCCCTTAATCGAGCCTCAAACAAAGAATAATTTATCAGCTCCTCGAGTTGCATTACTTTAAACCACATCCCTTTAAAGTGTCACTTACTTTTTTTTGCGATGCTCTAAAAAAAACGGAGAAGATGGTCAAACGCAGCCGTCAATGTTGGAAAGAGGGACCTCCCGTGAGAAATCAATACTCTTTCATCCACGGCTTAAGTATTTTTAAACAAAGACAGTCCGTTAAAGAAGTAGCTAATACGGTATTTGGACTGTTTATATATGCAAATGCCGTGCTTGTTGAACTAACGGAACTCCCAGGAGTTCCAGAGATGTTTGATCAGATGCGGAATATGTATGAGTTCAGGAGGGAAAGAATTTCTTCTTGAGACCCGATCGAAGGTTTGATGTCCTCTGCGTTTTTCATTTGCGAGGAAGAGATATGTTTGCGTTAACATCTCGCTGCTTCTCAGTTTTATAAGAAGTCCAAACACAAAGAATTGGATCCCCAGTCATCGACGTTCAAATTGAATTAGCCGAATCTATTCTGAGATAGATGGGGGATGTAATAATAACATTCTTTTATTGCTAGTCATACAAATCGAATCATGTTATTCATTCACTAATTCAATCTGTACTGAATGTGCGCAATTAATTAGTCGTAATAAGTTAAGGAATTTTAAAAGTATTACAAAATAGCTACTTCTTTAGAAACTATTTTGATTTACTGATGAATAAACCATTTGATATAATATATTCACACATAGTTTGGTACTCAAACATAAGTGCGTCAGGAAAATTCAGTCTTCTTTTAACTAACTTTAACTTTGAAAATTTAATCAAGATACATAAAGAATTTTGATAAAGCTATTTTGTCAAATTATTCTTTTACACTTAATTATGCATTCAAAGTGTAATAGTTTTTTTTAAAGCTAAAATTACTTAGAGTATCATTACCAGTATTTATCCACTTTTTAAATTTTAATTTAGAATCTTCAGCCTATATTATCAGACTGTAAAACCCTTATTCACAAGAATTCAAATTATCCAAGCCCAATTTTTAGAGCAGGGTACTACCCCTCAGGTGAAAGAAAGATGACTGGCGAGGTACACAAATTGAGCCAAGTAAAGGTTTTAAACTAAAAACTATAAAACATAAAAAGTATCTTAATTACCTATTGCCAATTTCATCCTTCAGGGGAAAAATCTGGGTACATTATCTGGAAAAATATTGGATATTCTCACCTGATTATTTTTTAATTCATGCATGGGAGGTTTCATTCATATATCCCTTAATAGATTTTTTACTTTTCAGAAACACTTTCAAAATTATTTAATGATTAAGAAACTGATACAGGAATAAAGAACTGCACTGTAAAAAAATCTTGCCACTTTCCTTGGAAAAACTGGGCAGCTGGATTGCCTATTTTTTTCAAGTAATGTTCCTGGAAAATAACAGGAATGTTATTGTAAAATCAATCAAAAATACCAGTATACCAGTATATTACGGCAATGTTCCTGTTATTATCCAGGAACATTACTTGGAAAAAAATGGGCCAGTTTTTCCTTGGAACGTTCCAGGATTTTTTTACAGTGTAGGATTTATAGAAAATCACAGTTCTGAGGAGATCCTGAGGAAAATTCTAGCTCGGAGACGTTCATTTAAATTCAAAAGCGAACTCACGTAATTTCCCCTTTTTATTTAATCAAAAACTCTTATTGAATACTTTTTATCCGTTCCTTACACTCCTCTAATCCCAGTTAAGAGTTTTCCTTCAAACCCTCCGAAAAAAAATAAACAACCAGAAAATAAATCCCTTACCAGATGCCAAAACGCGACAAGAAACTCTCCCGACTTTCCCGAAAATGTTTCAACAACTCACGGCTGAGGCGGCCTGTCAAAGAAGAACCAACCCCCCGAAAAAGAAATCCCTTCACCGGCCAAAAAGCAGCACCGAAGAAGAGGAAAGCCAGTAGATCAGAAATCAGAAGATGTTTTTTGCCGAGAGTAAAAGTAAATGAGTCGAAAAGTGGGACACATTCCAAAGGAAGCCGTAGTAGTAATAATAATAATAGTACAGAGCCTGGAAAGAAATCCTGTGACCCCTACTAACCGTTAGCTGCTTCAAGGACGTATTTCGCTGACAGCCAGATCATTAATAATCGCTTTTGCCCCGAACCCCCTACTGATAATACCACAGACGAAAAGGATCTGTGCTGCTAGCTGTGTCTACACTGCCGTTTCCATTTGTTGTGACTGCGGACGCCATGTTGTGCAGAAAAATCGTTCAGGGTGGAATAACAAGAATATTTAATTATGGAGATGGAAAAAATGGAAATGATACACTGTTTGGAGCCGTTATGCTAGAATGCTTTTTCGTTTTGTCGGTGGAGTTAGGCCAATAATTAATCACGTTCTCCTGAACGTTATTTAAAGTTTTTAAGCCAGTTTTCAGTGAACCTGGATATTTGTTTAAAAAGTCAAATTAATGAAATAATTGAATTTTCATTATAATTTTAGTTACTTTCTTGATGAGTAAATCTTCGATATCCTTCATGATTGCGTAGATGGAGTAGTGATTATATCATAAATTAAAAATAGTAATAAAATAGATAAGAGTAAAACAGATCTTAACCTTTGTTCATATATTTTATGTTGCTTACCTTGTACACAAAATATAAAAGTGTACCAATATTTTTCTTCTAATTTTAATCCAGATAAATTGTCTTAATAGACTTCTAACTTAGAGCTTAATTTCCTTTATGAGAAACTAAATTACATTAGAGAGTAGTTGTAATTTAAATTTGTTTGAATCACTATTTTCAAAAGAAATTGTGGCTTAAAAACATGTCACGTCACATATAAATATAATTCTAAAAAACTTAATTGGAGATAATTTGTTACGATCCATTCATAATGAGATAATTTGATACCAAAACAAATATTTGCATTAAAAATTTCTTTTTACCTTTTCTTGAAGACGCTAATATTGTTGATGATCAATGAAATGAATCTTAATACACAAGAGATTTTTCTATTGTTTTTAGATAGAAAAAAATTAATCAAATAACTTAAAGATTTTATTTATATAGAAAAATGGTAACTAGAAAACATTTGTTCGTCTTGCGTCAATATTTGCTCAAAAGTAAAAGTACTTTCCTTTGTATTTATTCAAATTTCAATGAGAAAACAAAGCATCATAATTTCTAATATACATTTCCTAGACTTATAGTTAGATTCTATTAATACCTATTATCTGAAAAGGTTTAGGAATGATCTTTTTTAACATATTTTCTTTTCTACCGGCTTGGAGTAGTTGTTCCTAAAGCATATCTTAAAGAAGGCTGTCTTCTTTTTTTTTCTTCAATGCAAAAATTTTTTACCAGTATCACATATTTATGTTTAGTTTTGCCTTTACATTCTTCTTGATACGTGATTTATTGAAGTGATTTATTATAAAATCACCCGTAGAATCTTTTATGCAAAAATATTCAAATAAGATTTTCTGTAGCTGAGGATATAGTTAAAGATATGGAAACTTTCATCAGTTATTAAAAGAATATTTCAACTCCTTTTTATGAATTAAGTATATTAAAAGGACAAGTATAAAAATTTAGCTGTTTTCTTTTTTTTTTATATTTTAAGTTAAGGTTGAATAACTTTCATCTAATAAAAATTTTGAAGTGCCTTTAAAAACTTATTATGCTCTAATATTTATATGTTTGAGTCTTCTTTCTTATTTTTATTGGACTTGACCCTTCTTCTAAAAAAGGGTTCTTTTTAAATTTAAAAATGACTTAACCACCAAGTATTATTTTGGTTGGCCTAAAAATAAAGTATAGTACCAAAACGTTGAAACATTATTTCTCTTATGGAGCCTTTTCTCCCTGAAGCTATAAATCAAACAAAAAGAATATTCGACTTAACTTTTAAAACCTGTTAAGATGTATATCATACAAACCTTTAACCGTTTGTCCCATTTAAATACCAATTCGACCATCTAACACCGGTTTGGAGATAATAAAAAGACTACAGTATGAAGCACATTTACCAAGTGACCCCACACAAATAATAGTCATTTATTTTCACACAAGTCCCACAGCTCCTAAATTAACATCGTGCACAATAAAACGTAAAGTGAATTAAAAAATTAAACAAAAAAAACTTCTTATCACTAGCAAACGCGCCCAACTTAGATTTTATAACAAGTTTCACTGTTCTCTTAGCAGAATAAATGGCTGAAAATTTCGACTTGAAAACTCAAAGACAAACTTTCATCAAAAACTTGAATGAACTTTTTTTAATCTCTCAAAGTTCAAGGATTTGCTTTCAACTTTCTGCACTGAAATCCAAAGACTTGACAAGTAGGTATAGATGTAATAATATGAAGGGAACCCAGCGTAAGCAATTCCCATGTATATATTTAAGCCTAGTAGGGCAAACAATAATCTGCAGGCACTTATCTTTGACATCAGTGTAGACAATCAACAAAACAGCAAGCATGAATAGAGCTTTCAACGGCTATTCACCGCAATGTTTCCCCTGCAGAGAAGAGCCATCCAGAATGTCCTATTTCTGGAGAGATGGTCATTCTTCGTTTATATCTTTTGTCCACCTCTTCGCCCTCGTTCCCTTTGTCTTGTTTTAAGCTGTTGCTGATTTGTCAAACGTGTTCTTCCGTTTGCCGGCCGCTTCTGTTATGGCGGCTCGTGTCAGCGTTGATGGCTGCATTCTTCCGAATTGGGTCGGCGATGTTTTAATGCTGGATATTTGGCAACACTCACTGGCAAAAATAATATGTGTTCAGTGACAAAATTGATTTAGGGTAAAGAAATGTACAGAAAATAGGTATAGTTTGATTATTTACGTTAATTCCATTTGTCAAGTTATTAGTTTGATTGTGCTAAATAGGTTTAAATCTAAAAGTATAAACGGATTGATGTAGCTCTATAAATCGTTAGGGGAACAAGAAAAATTTTACACCTAAAATCTGTGTTTAGAAACCAAACTTTAAAAAATTTACTTTTGACGGGTGAAATCAATTTTTAACCTATTACTTTATCTCAAATTTTTGACATTTAAAAAAAATTAGCTAGACTGTGAGTTGTAGTTGAAAGGATGCTGACTACATGTGTACCGTTGCCATACTACAAAAAGTTTAGGAACAAACTTTACTACAAAAGTAGGACCGAGGTACACTTAGGTCCAAGTACACAATCTTCCCCTATGTGTAAAGGATGTCGGTATAAAAAAGGTGAAATTTAAACAGGGAGGTCAATGCAAAAAAAAAAACTGGGAAAGTATTGTTATTAGAATAGTAGGTATATTATATACTTGAAAACAGCTTTATAAAATCAAATTAGAAATGAATTTCATTTATTTAGGGATAAATTAATTTTTTAAGCGTTTACAATTTAATCAACGTTTTCAATTTACGTTTTAATCAAACAACAAATTTAATACTATAATTTTTTATTTTAAATTTTAAAAAAAAATAACTATATAAGTAATTTTTTTAACAAAGAAAACCTTTGTGAAAAAAACGACATGCAGCGTTTTTCCAGCCACCCATTTAAATAAGCGTATTAAAAATCAAAAGAAGGTGGTACCACATTAATAGAGGATATTTAAAACTTAAAAATGTGAAATTTCTATAACTCTTCTAGTTTTGAAGATTAAAGATTAAATTCAAAGATATATTTGTAAGACCACAATGGGTGTTAATTTTCAAAGTAAACCTTTGACTCACACAATTTAGTTTATTTTTAACCTATCAGCACATAAATCATGGAAATTATCAATACGTGAGTAAAAAGATCAAATACTTTTTCGAGGCTTATTTGGAATACAAAGCCATCGAAATGCTTTCACCTTTGAAACATTCAGGTCAATACCTACTTTTCTAAAGTCCGAAGTAAATACATAACACAGACAGTATCTCTTAAGAACCCTTATAATAAATCTGTAGAATCAAGGAGGAGAATAACACACATTCCAAACGGGAAACCTTATGAGGTAATTTATGCGTCCTTCCCCTCATCTTTCCTGGAAGACAAGTTTAAATCTGTGGACGGAGCATGTAAAGAAACCCAACAACTGTTGAAACTCTGCCAAGGGATTTGAGATTAGAGGTTTCCTGGGGTACAAAAATGCAATAAATATAAAGAATTTACGCTACATTTATAGTAGGTATTTAAGGAGTTTGCATAAAAATTGAACTTTATAACTGAGCTACATAGATTCTGGAATGCGTAATGATTCTTAGAAAGTTTTCCTAGTTTTATATAAAGATTATTATTTTTCTATCTAAAATTTATGGGAAGCAATAATAATAAAATTGCATTTTATTATCATTTGACTAGTTGAATTATATTCACGTTCTAACGGTTTGTGTGCAACTAATTTTTTTGACATATTTGACTTTATTACGCTGCAATAGAGCATTTTCAATCACATGGCTCGGACCTAACAACGGCCTTAGCAACAGAAATGTTACAGTTTTTTGCCCTACAGAGGTTAACAGTTACAGAAAATGACTGGCCGTGGAATTCTTCTATTGGAGTATTTGCAATCACGTGACCTTATACTTAAAAACCGCCTTAGCAACATATACCTCGTTACCTAGCAACCGCCTTAGCAACAGTTAAAAGCCCTACAAAGGTTAACAGTTAAAAGAAATTAGCTGGTCGTGACGTCACCTGAAAACACTCTATGCAATGTCCTATTTAAGATTTGTTACGGAAAATGTATTATCTAGATGATAGTAGGGGAAGGGCTCTATGGATGGAATTAGCTATAAACCTAAAAAGTCTAAAGTTATAAACCACAAAGAAATTAATTAAATTTCCAGGATTTATGAAGAATTCTTTCACTATTTCAATATTAATATTTTACTTTTAGTAAAGGTAGGTTTAGTACAGGAAAATAACTTGGTTTTTGAAAAGTTAAGACAATGTTCAGTTTTTGGGATCTTAGCCTCATAAGACAAAATTACAGAATAAGACATAATAGCAGTATGTATCACGTGTTCGTACTCACCCCTCATCAATATTGATCTCTATTGCAAAATCTGAATCAGAAAAATGAAATTTTTAAGCGGTGTTCCGATTTACCCCTATCTATCTGAGGGGTGAATCGGAACACCATTAAAATTAATAAAAAATACATTAAAATTTTTCAAAATATTTTATTTCTGCTCAAAACTGAAAGAACAGAACAAGACCAAATACTCCAATAAAAATTCACCAAAAAAAATGTTTTTATCTACTTATTTTTGTATTGAAAGTTGAAAAGTGTTCTGATTCACCCCGTTTTACGGTATTTAATAAGTCACCTTTGATAACTTTTTGGTCTATAAATAAAAAGCATAAATGTGTTTATTAAAATAGCAATTCTTACTGTATGTCTCACAAGTCCGTTTTTACATGGTTGGCGCTGAAGTAAAATCTCTTTAAATCTGCAATTACTGCAATAATTTATACATGGCCCTCAAGAAAGATCTTCAAAAAATAATAACTGTCACAAAAGTTGCTAAAAATTCTTATATTTTGAGCCCTGAATTCATAAACCTTTACGGGTTTTTAATAACTTTTCCCGTTGTCCTTTTTATATTAAACCCCGTTTCTTTTAAAATTATGGTAAAACAACAACTCAGCTAAGAAATATTTTGCTTGAGGAATTCTTTTAACAACCAACCCCTAAAATATTAAGATTAGAAATTCGCTCATCATTGTTTTACTTCAAAAGACAAATAAATGACAAATACTGCTCAATTATTTAAAAAATAGAAAGAGTATCATTTTCTATGAATAGCACATATTAATTCATTAGGGTTTTTTTTACATTTTCATTCTAAGCCACCTTGAATGTTCAAACGACCAATATTGATCAAAATTTTGGTTATATTTACCCCAATTTTCTTAAAATACTTCAATGAAAACATTCCGTCTCAATTTCCACTACATGTTTTTTTTTTATTTTTAAGTCCGATAAAGTATGAAATTGACGAATTATTTTTGAAAATTTTACTTTTGCATTGCTTTTGATTCTCATAATATTTTATAATGGTTGTATCTACTTTAATCCAGTTTTCCTTTCAAACATTTTGTATTTTGTGTCTGTTTTGTTTAGGTATAGATAATAATTTAAGATTTTTTTTTCGATGGAAATTAAGATATAGTATTTCAATAAAAGAAAGGAAGGTCACTGAATTTTGTACCTTATATTAGTAGATTCTTTTATAAGTACAGCAGACACATTGAATTTTACTACAAAAGAACTTATAGTATTGCTGACAAATGACAAACTCTATACTGTCAACATCTCTTTAATGAAGTAAATATCTGATACAATTCCACATAAAAGTAAAAAATAACTGTAATAATGGTTTTGTAATAAAATTGTGTAAAATTGTTGGCTATGTAATAAAATTAATTTCTCATGATATACAGCACTCTTCTGTAAAACATTCATTCGCAAAAGTTAGAATAACAAAACTTACTCTGATAACATAAAACCCATGCCAAAATATGCAATACTCATAACAAGTAAATCCAACTATAAAACCTGCAAACCACCTATCCGAACCCTTGCTTTCACCAAAACACCGAAATTACCATCAGCCAAGCGACAGGATTCGAAATACACACACGCAGCAATTAGATTGATATCTTATTCATAGGAAACTCAAAGCCCCCAGCACGTTTGCCAGAAAATCTCCTGAAAGCCTATCCGGCCTGGACCAGGGATTATGAGCTATCATAAAACAGATTCCTACCGTGCAGCGTGGGTGCTCTCCCTTTTAATGGTTGCACGTCCCTCGATGAATATGTCGTTCGTTTTCTGCTTATTTTGTGACAACTGGCACGCGCTCTTTAATGCTAGCCTTAAGAAGCGGGTTTTACGTGTTGTATCGAAAGGCTGAATCTATGTAATAATAGTGATTTATGGCTGTGCGGCCGCTTTTTTGTAGTGATTATTGAACTGCTTTGGATGGTTGTGAAGAGCTTTGTTGGGCCTGGTGAAAGGAGTTTTTAAAAGGAGAAGTTAATGTTTGGATATTTGATTTCTTCTCATTTCATTATGGGAGTGATGTTTTGTCCCTGCTTTATATCTATAACAATGCTGGAATAATTTCATGAACTATATGCTTTGAGCAGTCAAAGTGTTTACTATGCCATGTGTTATTTTTTTTCTAAAAAAGATGTGAATTTAAACAAGATGAAACGCGTTTTTTTTTCAAGTTTGGTATATAAATTAACGACGCCATAAATGTTTCTAATTATCTAATATTTTTTAACTGTGAAGTCATTAAGGATATTAAAAAAATACCTACTATGCGAAACTAAAAAATAAATTTTTTACTTTTTTTATTTCTTGTTTGCTTTACTTAACTTATAAAATAATGTATTTTATAATATATCAACCACAGTTTTATATGAATGTAACGAATGACAAAGTACATAAATAATAGTGATAAGCAAGACTCTATACATGAAGAAAATGTGACATATTTGTTTGACTTTTCATTAAAACATCATTTAATTACTTGATCCTTTTATTAACAAATACTTTTATTTAACTGGTAATTATAAAAACATTTTCACCAGGTATTTAAGAACTTTAAAAAGTTTTCAACATTAGTTTTGCTTTCAGTTACGTGTGTGCATATTATTTTTAGTTAATTAATTCCTTTCATTTATAAAAATATATATTATTTCAAGCATGAAGATTGCATAAAAATTTAACTTAATTCATGTAAGTCTAAGTATTCAAAAAAACATACGAAAACATAAAGCATGAAAATATATAATCGCTTCATGCTTAAATCCGTTAGATTTAAAAACTTCTAATTACACGCAAAGAAGCAGAAAAGTATTATCTTTTTGTCACATCTTATTTGGTGATAAATTTCTATTTAAAATTAACGAACCACAAATCCAACAAATAATGCGGGGGGTTCAATTAAATTGGTGATTCTGAATTTAACAATTACCAACATTTTACATTTTTCCTCAATTTAAATTTGTTACACATGAAAACAGTACAAATTTCTTTTTTGTGGAATTCCATTTTTAAATTTTTTCTAGTTAGAAACATTTACGATTACTTTGTGTAAACTATGAAGAGTGGAAAAATTCCTTGAATTTATAATTACTTAACTAGGTACTTAGTTTGAAAATTCGGAACAAAAATGTATTTATGCTAGATACACATTTTTCTTTTCAAAGGAAGTATAAATATTTTCTCTAACATTTATTTTTTTTTCAGGTTCAACTCAAAAATTAGAAATAATTTTATAATAACTTACTTTTGACATCTTCTACTTCACTTTCAGTTTATTGAGGAAATTTCATAAAAATTAGTGAATAACTTTTGAAGACTTTGTAAGGAAATAATAATTATAACTGGAACTTTATTATGGAAATATACTCAGGTAATTTTCGATTCAATTGATTTTGATGTCAGTAAAGCTTCTATAGAAACCTAAAAAAATATCTTTGGGGATTTCGGATTTTTAAAAATTATTTTTTCATTGAATTTTTTAACAACATTAATATAAAAACATGTATCTATTAGTTTAAACACATTTTTTAATGTTATCAAAGATTAATCACAATATGAAGGATACCTAAAAAACGAAATCTCATCTTGTAGAAATTGTTGAGTGTTTGTCCAAAATATGTACCATATATAATATTTAGTCTTTTAGGTTTTAGGGTACTTTTCTAAAAATAAATACTGAAACTTTTTAAGATAGCAAAATTTTAAATCAAATTCAATAAAGCATCTTCATATACTCTCATGTAGTGCAAAAGAAACACAATTTAATTCACGTCTCAGATTTTCACGAAATGTTTTCATTTAGCTTGGTAAAATCGGTATTTAAGAACAATTCAACCTTAAAACCAAACAGCTTGTATAAAAGGGGTTTCCCTTAAGGATATAACATCAAAATAGTAGTAATTTACGTGCATACTTCAAATTTAAATGGAACAATGCTATTTTACACCCCTCTTTATGGGATGGAAAGCATTTACAGATACCAATAACCGTCTGTCAGATCAACGATTCATGCCATTTACATGCTAAAATTTTATCCGAAAATCAATACCACATCATTATCCTACTAACTGCAAGTCAGTAGAACCAGCGATGGTCAGTGCGCCCTCTCTGTAATATATAATTAACCATAAACTCCGTAAGATCCGCAGCAGGGGCCGATATACGATCTGCTCTCATAAACCTCAGCGCTATCCCCACCTATAAATCCGTTTTCAAGCACCGCACTCCACACCATTGCAACTCGTTTTAATTAACTATATTGCTCATGTACAGAGTCCGCAATGCAGTCGATGCCTAAGTATTCCATACACCGATCACCGGGGCATTTCCCATTAATGATCTGCGTATTATCCCGGGCAGACAGCGCGTCATCAAGATTCTATGACCATTCCTTAAGTGCGTCTAGAACTTTAAGTTCGAGATTATTGCGATTGTGTCTGCTCCCATGCAAATGCGATCCTTTCCCTCCCCCGCGAGGAGGATTAGCCCGCGATGCGGTCTTAAAGCGGGTAATAATTTATGGGGTGTTCTATTGTTGTGTGGAGGGGTGGTCATATTTCTTTCGGAAGGGGGCTGTTTTGTTTGGGGATGAGGGATGTGGGAAGTTCGTGTTGTTTGGTCGGATTTGCGTTGTAATTAGTTATTAGATATCGTGCAAAATACTTATGTTTCGAATATTTTTAAAACAATTGAATGCATTAAAGTGTAGGGTAGGGGGAGGTAAAATGAATAGAAGGGGTTAAACACACTATGTTTATAAAGTTTGCTGTTTCGCTGTTTAAAATTGACTGTTTCGATTATTCACCATAAAACAGCATTTAATGTCATGAGAGTTGGTTCTAGAAAAATATCAGTAAGTAGTTGTTTAATTAGATTGAACGGAAATATTAAGCATTGAATAGTTAATCCAAAACTCTAAATAAACGGGGCTTTTCATGCAATAAATCAAAAAGTTATTGATTGATAAACCTCGTTAAATTGTGAATTGGAAATTTCAAAAAGTAAAGAGTTATATATTTTACTATAGAGTTATATTATTATACTTCATGAAGCACTAGTTTTGAATGGTTTTAATTTTTTCCGTGAAAGTAACGTAGTTCTTTGGTGGTTCGCCCCTTTTTTCTAAATTCAGAAATCTTAATGTGCTTAATAAGAATTACCGCTAAATACTTTCATTTGTTTATGTTTGTTTAATAATAAACAAACATAATTGTGTTATAATTTTTCTTATTAAAGCAGTATTTTTGTATACACAGTTCCCTTAAAGGGAAGCAAACAAGTAACTGTGTTTTTATTAGATTTTAATCAGATCTAAACCTCAAGGCTGCTGAAAAAAACAACTCATAAAAGATGATAACACCCACAGAAAACACTCCATTCTCAATCACATCTGCACACCATAAAAAAAACCTCCAATCAAAAAAACGGAATCACCGCCACCTCACAAATCGAATATGCAACCCCAGGGACATCAACCCCCCACACAAGCAAACATCCCTCTCCATCACAACAAATCACACCGCCCAAGAAGATTCAAGGGGAAAAAACACGATCTTAATCTAAATCAAACGTCGTTAGAAGCCCGGGGAAATTAGCGACACCCAGACTAATGGAAAAACAACAGCTGCTCTCATCCCATAAAGGGATCTCCCCCATAACTGGAGGACTCGAATTAAGTCTCCTCGATGAAAAGGGAATTCATTAGGTGGTGTGGAGAGCCCTTGCTTTAAATGGGAAGTGACGCAGTACCCGGTGGAGATCGTTAGTCCTTGCCTAACCTATTTTCGGAGAGGACTTGTCTCTCGGACAATGGCACGGGATTGAGTTTTTGCTCAATGGGTTTTGAGGGAAGGCTGTCTCGGAATCAATGGGTTTTGGGGCGATACTTGTTGATGCAGCAAACTGTATTGATCGGGTTGATTAAGAATTAGAATTGCGATCATTCCTCTTTTTTTTTTCTCTTTCTAACAAGTAGGTTCAGTGTAGTCCCATTCCTCCCTCTTTAGAAGGTTTATTGTGGGAGTCCACTTTATACGTATTTATCTTCAATTCTTACACAAAATGGGAAATATATAGTTCCTTATTTAAAATTTATACCTATTGTTTGAGAATTATTATACATTTTTATGGATACCATTGATACATCCTTCAGATTTTCCATTTTAATGAAGAAATCACTTGGATCTTTTGTTAAGTTTCCAAATTTGGCTTCATTTTTTAGAATACAAGAGGGGATTGCCATACAGAATGCTGTAACATCATAAACAAAATCTCCTTAAAACAAAAATAATTTTTTACTGTGTTTTTAAACTTTTCAGGGCTTATAAAATACTTATATATTCGTTAAAAATAAAATCTAGTTGTCTTTATAATTAAATAATTTTTTGTACAGGGCAAAATTTGATATTTCCATCGTGGGGGTAACTTTAAAAGTTAATTAATGAATATAAAATCTATTAAAATACTTAATTTGGATGCAAAATCTATAAAGTTAAGTTGAAATTAGTTTACCCTATATAAAAAGGTGAACATATTAGCTAGTCACATATACAGTCTATTGTAGCATGCATTCATATAATATCACTTTTTTTATTTTCTTTACAAACTGTTATACCCCATATCTGTTAAATAATTTTATACATAAATACGCATTAAACTTAAATGTTTCATTCATTTTAAGTTAAAATGTGATCGTTATAAATTATAAACTCATCACCGTTGTTTGATTTCGCAGAAATTTCTGTAATTTTTATAAGTTTCATTAATTATTCAATTACATTATATATTTCAGGGTTTATCTGTTCCATGTTAAAATTCGAACCTAAATTAAAATATCCATCGATGGCCGCAAAACTTCGAGACTACAAATCATACTTAGATTTTAGTTCCAACTAAGTGCGCAAATTGTGATTAATATTAGAATTAAAATGTATTAATATGTTTCTGGGAAATAATCATAATTTGATTCGAAAACAAGTCTGCTAGTATAAATATTTCAATAATTTATCTATTAAAATATGCTTAATCATGGAAATGTTTAGAATGTGACTTCTTCAAATAATTATGCGATTTAAAATTCATTTATAACGAACATTGTTTAAATAGGTGATCTATTAATGTTTAACATTTAAATTTACAAGATTTTAACATGAGAACTTTCTATCGAAGGTAACATCTTTTGTGCATTTTAGAAAATGAGAATTTATTTGTTTGAGTATATTGCTCTAGTATACGTATACCTATTTTGAATAAGCACTGGATTTTAACCTTCACACATACAAAAGTATAAAGTTTAAATGTAATATACAAGTAGAGTGTTTTTATTTTATCACAATAAGTAAGTTATCAAAAGCTTGTTAGATTCCTTGCATAAATACAATATTTTTTAATGTTTAAGATTTGTATCCTTTAACAACGTGATATCTTATTTACAAAAAAAAACTTTACTTCTTTCTGGAAGTATTTCATCGATAAAAGAAGACATCAAAATCTTTACTATTTTATGAAAACTTTTGCTTTCTACAAAATAAAAACATTGTTTTGAAAATAATGAGGAGAATTCAATGTTTTTTTTTGTAAGATAATTGAGAAAGTTATCCCAATACTTTAAACAAGTTCCTTTTTTTAAAACTTGAGTAAATTTATTGCTCTGAAAGTAAAAATGATACCTTGTTTTGTGTGTTGTTATAGAAATCAAAAGTCTCTAGTTTTACAATGTTTCCTTCCGTTCGTAAATTTAAAGGGAGTTGGAAACTACTGGATACTTTTCTTCGTCTAGTATACATTTATTATTTCTTTGAGACAACAATGTTTTTATATTAATACGTAGGTGTGAGAAAAATTCTTTCCCTTTCCAAAATGATTTAAAAAATTTTAAAAGATAAAACAAAAATGCTCACTATCATAATAAAATCATTGGATTATGGAATTTAAAAAGTAAAAAAAAAACTTTCATAATTTTCTTACATGCGTTATTTTCCAGGAATCGAAAGATAAACTATATTTCTTTAAAATTTGTTTCATACTACTATTTCTACCGTCTGCATGATTTTCTCAAACTAATAACATTCTGTATTCTAAAAACTTTTTGCATGAAACTATTCTTTTCCCTGAAATATAGGCCTTACTGGTAATAAAATAGTTGACGACGATTATAGAAAAATATGATTTTTCCTTATGTGACACCACAGATAAACAGTCTGTAAGCTTATTAAGATATCCTACAAACGTTTAACTATTTCATTTGAGAAAGCCTATTAGTATCAAAGCTAATCTTATTTTAAATAATGCCTTTGTAGGTCTAATCATGATTTCATAAGTCTAATCAAGTATATTTTAAGTAAATTCGAGATATTGTAATATATCAACTTCAATTAAATATTCAAGAGTGTTTTTACTTTAAATAAAGGTAATAAAAATTTAATATTTGTTTTATTACAAAGGGATAAATACATGTTCTGATATTAGGTCTTTTCAGAAAGGGGTAGGTTAAAATATATCTCGTATTGCATCCCTTTCACCAGAGGAATGTTGGAATATTTCTACATATAGTCATAGGATAAGTTGTATTACAAATTAGTAGTTTTTCAATGGAAAAATCTTAAGCTTATTACATAAAAACACAAGATAAATATATTTTTCGAAAATCTCGCCCGAAAGAAGAAACGTCCCCCCCCCCCACCTGATCACTTTCGGAGGGAGGGAAAGAGCGGAAGATATCTCTCTTCATTCCGCCGTTGGAAAGGAATATAAATTCGGTCGGGGAAAGTGCCAATCATAAGAATAAGCAAAGCAGAAGACGCACCAACAACAGACAAATCAGCCTTCCCTTCCACCGAAAATAAAACTCCCGAGAGAAGTATTGGTCGAAAAATGCGGAAATGGAAAAATCTGATTGTGAGAGTTATTGATGAAGGGAACCGAAAATAGATTTCCGTCGGATGCGAAAATTGAGCGCAATCCATTCTTTCCCGTCACTTTCTGATGGGCTTCAGACAAAGGGGGGAAGGCAGTCTAAAAAGCCCCTCAAGATTGCGCGATGTTTGGTTTTATAATGAAATGTACGTCAGAATCACAACTGGTGGTGTGATGCACACGCTAGTGGGAGTATAATTCCTGAAGACAGGTAAATCCTGTGATGCACAGGTAAATGAAATCAACGACCAAAATGTCTGGGAGATGCAAATATCTGCTTGATGCATTTTGGAAACCTTTGAGAAATGATATCCAGAGGACTGATGGTCAAATAGTTATAAGGACATTTTTGGTTTTGTTGCTGTTTCTAATATCATTTTCCCACAACGGTCTCAAGAAGATATTTCTAAGCTATTTGAGAAACTGAGCAATTTTTCTGATTGATATTTAGAGTTTACCCTTTAAGGAGATGTAGATAAAAAATACTCTAGCGAAGCACTCGGATATGTTACGAGGAGAGTAATTTGAGAAACATTGAGTTAGAAGTTCAAGTATAGATATACCTACATTCAAACACATTAGAATATTAAAATTCATTAGCACTAGCAAAAGCCTATATTGGCTAACAAGTTGTAAGTTGTGTCTATCTCCTAAACAACGGTAATTGTGGTACTACGTTAACCCGTAACAGGGGAGGTGAAAAAATGGAACATACCAGGGGACGTGGGGTCTCTCAGACCGCGCAACATTATATTTTTTTAAAAATTTTCTAATTAAGATATGATTCTGATATTTCAGTACATTGTTCTTTGAACATTTATCTCTTCATAGAAAAATATTTGTTAACTTTATGATAAAATGAAAGTTTTCACAGACAATTTTCCAAGAGCCTTAAATTTTTCGATAGAAACCACATGGTGCAGTAAATTCTTTATAATTTAAAATAAAACGCATCTATTATGAATTAACTGTTTTGTTTTTATTACTTAATATGTAATGCAAGTTTTAATTAGAAAAAATTCATTGTAGAACAAAACAAAAAAATTTTGACACTACCTGAAGTATCAGTTTTTCACCAGTGTTTTAGAAGCAAAAAATTTAGAATTTTTCACAGAAATCTTATTTAGAGTTACCTTTACCACTCTAAAATCACTCCCAACTTCATATAATGTTTTTCAACTCTTCCGCATACCCAGGATCAGAAGGATAAATTAATATCCGTGGACCGAGCTTCATAGCCGTGCGTACTAACTCTGGACAAAAACAGTTACACTGAGTGGGACCTGAGGTCTGCTGGACCGCGTGGGAAAGAATTTGTGGAATTTCGAAGGCATGCACTTGGAAAAACTTGCTGATAAGAAGGGGTCAGTCTCAAGGTCACGTAAGGGGAAGGTAGGCGAAAATTCCATTCAATTCGACCCAGTATGTGGTAGGGGGAAGGAGAGAAAAATGTTGTGCGGTCTGTGAGACGTCACGTCCCCTGCTACGGGTTAACGTTAGGAGAAATTAGCATCTTATTTCATTAATAAAGAAAACCAAGGAATCGTAAGTATTGTTAAAAATTTCATTTAAAAAAGTGATAATTCCAAGATTTACTGATAAAACTTGATGAAATTGTAATAGCCCTCATGAAAAATTTATGTTTCATCATATATTTTATTTAATACCCTTATATACCACACTAGAGATTACTGTGTATTTTGGGAGTAGGTACAGCAAAAACAATTTCCTTGCAACCTATATGAGATGCAAAAAATTGAAAAGATGTTTACTAAAACATACTAAATTCTAAATTAAAATGTAATAGTAAAAACTGAAACCCACCTTAAAATATCTTGGAAACTAATATTTCTACAGTTTGTTATCAAATAGAGAAATATTACACTGAATTCTTTCAGAGTTCTTTATTTCACCAAAAGTTATATTTTATTTCTTGTTTAGTTACTATTATTGGTATTTCCTCCATTCCTTAGTAACAAAAAAGGGTTTAGTAAAAAGAAAATTGCAAGAAGGAATTCATTAATTTCAAAATACACTTGTCACTAAATGTATCAGAATATTCCCTTTCAATATTTCTTCCACGTTTGAATTTCGACCTGGCTTGTTTCTTTTTACTAGAAAATATTTCCAAGAAAAATCGAGAGAATGCTAGAAAACAGTTTTAGTATGTAAATCCAATTGTTGAAAACAAAAGTAAGGCAAAGATGAAATGCGAAATAAACAGATCTTATGAAAGAACAAAGTAAAAAATCATTTAGAAATTAATTGAATTTTTTTTTGTTTAGAAAAGTAGTTTTTCAAAGGTTCTTACTTTTTTTCTCTTCTGACACTGATTTGTTTTCGGTTTTTGTTCAGCCTGATAATAACCTTCGTAATTAGTTTTTTTTTTATTAAATTTCCTCCTTCCTCTTAAAAACAAATATTATTGGTTTTCTTAATGCAATTCTGTTTAATTAAAACATTTCCATCTCGATAGCATTTTGCGAGATTTATGTCTCTTTTTTCCTTGTCATTTTTTTTTTGTAACAAAAAGCATGACGGAACTTCCCTTTAGTTTTTCAAGGAAAAAAAAACTAAACGTGTTTCGAAAACTTTTTTTAAAAAACTTTCGCCGTGATTTGAACTTTTTATCTTCGGATATGAGATTTAAAATCAGCCACCACAAAAAAAAGTTGCCTAGTTAATAAACAATTGCATTGTTCTTATAGATTGCCTTAAGTATATTTAAACCTTACTAAAATGCTATACAAAGAACTAATTGGTTTGTATTGCTTTTTAACCTGTCAAAATTAACAAAAGAAAACAGAGAATAATCGTTTTAGTTTTGAAGAATTCTTGTAATGCAGGTTTTTGAAAAAAACTTCTCGTTGTAAGAAAAAACACGTTCTTCTCCAGAGGCATTAAGACTCATGTAAATCAAAAAGCACAGTAATTTAAAGCAAGCAATAAAAAATCGAAATCTAATTTCGAATCAATAAAAAAAACCTTCGGTTGTTCCTTTTCACGTATGTATAAAAAGTGTGTTATTTAGTTCCAAATGAACCTAGCCTAAATAGCTTTTTCTGTCCGAGTCTAATCAGTCTATTTAGATGGAAATTAGAAAATTTTAAAACCACCTTAAATCTACTTTTCAGGCTTCTATATATTTCACTTTAAAAAACACATTTTATAAATTCTAAGCACTTACCTATTATTTAGTTTAGGTGCCACCCCACAAAAATGTAATCTATGATTAATATCCTTTCTTGAATTATCTAATGCTTAAAATTTAAGCTTTAAATTGTTCTCAAATAATCCATTCCCCTTGACACCTCAACAACAGTGACATATTTTACTATGCCGTCCAAGGTTGGTAGACTCAGGGCTTGATAAAACTATTAAAAGAAATTAAAACATTAATTTTCAAAATAAAATTATTTATTTTTACATTTTAATTTTTTAGAAGAATTTAACTATAATACTTTGTCCCCAAAAAGTATTTAAACTGATTTTTAGTAATTCTTTTACTTAGAAATTAGAATATATTTAATGAAATTGATATCCTTATTATTCAAATTATAACCTATTGTAATGTATGTTTTTATTATAGCAAAAAATAGTAGGTAGTACTTTCTTTTCTCATAGAAACGAATTGTTTACTCCTTCCGTAGGTTGGGCCCTTGATTTGCAAAAAGCTAATTACTATTTCACTTAATTTTAGAAAAATCAAAGTATGAATTTTCTAGTTGTAAATGAATTCTAGTAGCAAAGTTATGAATGATTTGTTTATTATTCTGCCTTAATTCAGCGTATTAACCTAATTGCAGAAAGCTATACAGTTCTCTCTAAATAATTATACTTTTTTCTTGTATTTCTTTTTTTATAAATGAGACTAAATACAAATTGTTAACACATGATATTTAATTTTTTCAAACCAATTACTTACAAGATACTATTTAGTTTCATTTTACAGGTAGTTTAAAGGTAATTTTAATTTAGAAATGCAAGATAAAAAATACACACACATTATTATTATGTTTACATTGTGTTTTTTCTTCCTAAACATAAAAGATACTTGATTTCAAGACTTTTTATATATTTATAGGCAACGTGAGTCTTAAAAATTGAGGCAATTTTGCCTCTTTCTATTTTAGAGTATTCTATTCGGGGAAACAGAATAATAAATTACAGTAACTGGATTGAGAATCTCTGAAATATTCTTTGGTAAACAAAATACTATTAAAGACTAAGTAACTTTTCTATTGGGTAAATAACTTTTTAGTGTACATGCGTCAAGAGTGAAAAGAAAAACTAAAGCTTTGTTTTAAATAATTAATAAGTTTTCTGTTAATGTTTTCACATGGATTTACAGTAATTCACCAATTACTTAGTAATTCTTTACATTCTTGTAACTGTTGTTCATGTTTAAATGACTTGTTGATGCATTTTTTTACGCTACGTACTCATGTTATCATGATAATTTACAATGTAGGTGCTTTAAACCTTTTTAAAAAATCCACTCAGAGAAGTTGAAAAAGCATTTCTAACTACTTTTTAGAGAACTTAACTGTGTATAGGCACAGAAAATACTTAATTAGTTATTTTTCTCTTAAAATAGTGTAAATATTAATTTGACGAAAAGCCAGCAATAGGTACTTTTTTACCTTAGGTACATGTTGGGTTTTAAGAAATATAATGTATAATTTTCCATAATACATTGTAAGTGGTTCTTGAAATTTCTTCTATCTCGCCTAACTGTTCGTCATAGAGGACTTTGGACCACCATTTATGTTTTATAAGGCGTATTTTAGTTCAATTTTCAATTAATTTACTTTAAAAATGCTGTCTTATTTTAATTTGTATATTGTTTTTTACTTTAAAAAGGTCAGAAATTCACATCTCATTTTTTTATATCTAATTTGTGTTTTAAAGAAACAAACGTAATGAACTTGATGAATTCGATTAAAAGCCATTTCAAAAGTAACAAGTTTGAATTAATTAATGTAGATTTCGGACACGTTGGTGATTGAAACGCTTGATCAATTGTTATTTAACTTTACTATTTGTTTCAATTTTTCAGGTATTATGATAACCTTACCTATGAGTTAAAAAATATTTAAAATTTGTAACTGGTCATGCCATAATCTCCACCCGTGCAAGGACGGGTATATCAGCTAACATAATTATAAAAATGCAATATAAACAAACCTTATTTATTACTGCAACTATTTTTGTGATATTTTTTCATATAAGTATTTGAATAATCTTGAACGCTGTTAGAGATGTCGTCCTTTTAGCTTCGAATTAATTTTGACAGCACATCATTTTTTATCACTAAATCTTTTGAGTGACTTATCTAAGAAAAGAGGCTTAAACCTCATTTTTTTTTATAAAACTTTCACCTTTACGGTGAGTCTAATGGTACCTTAATTGTTTATGTGACAGGTTCCGAAAATAAAGTTTATGCTTTAATAAATTATAAATTAAGGCAGTTTAGGGTCATAAATATTTATTTGGTCCTGAAACTTTGGGCCGAATGTAAGTCGGGAGGTTGACAGCTTTGAGAACATTAATCTGACAAAATTATGCTCGTAAATGAAGGCAGGTGGAATGTGATGAAGACTTGTTTGAGCACTGAAACCATTAGATCTGCAAGTTTTATTTAATTTACTGAAAGTTTAAATGAAAAAAACTTGTGTTATGCAAAAGAAAAACACTTAAGTCTCCTATCTCTAACAGAAATTGGGTCTTACTTAATTCAGTGCATACCTACTGTATCATTATTTCAAAAAAGGATTATTTAAAAGTTTATTAACTTTATAAAACAAATCGGTCTTATAAGGGAATGTTTTAGTTTTTATCGGGGTACGTGTGTTTTTATCTGAAATTAAAACAAAAAAAATAAATAAAGAATAGTAATTTTTAAAGCGTGTAAAAATTACCTAGATTATTCATAGTTATAAAAAGATGTCCGGGATTTTAACTATGTTGTCATAAATGAGAGGGGCCTTATCTGCAAGTTATAAGTCACAGGTTTGAATATACAAACTATAGAAATAATTTATTGAAATAAATCTTACATGCATTTTTGTAAGATATCAAATAATCTGCTACTTTTGATTTAAAAAGTTCTACTAAACCAATAGAAAAATATCTGTTTCAATATTATTTATTTTCCTTGTAAGCTTTTCAAACCAAAGAAGGATAATCTTAGAAAGTAAGTTTCTCTCTATAGGTAAAAGAGGAGATAATTTTTTTTTTTTTGTGCAAAGTTTCGGTTTACAGACCTGAACTTAACATGTTACTATATCAAAAACTACCCTCTAGAGATGTTTATTAAACGTCCAAATATATCTCCTTGTATATTACTTAGGGTCCAGTTTTATTTACTAACTTGAAATAGCTTCCCTCAGAGGATAGTGTCAACTATCTAAAGATTCGAGTACTAGTTAAGTTAAGGAGAAGAGAGAAGGAAAAGAATCAGGTCTCGGGGGAATAACGGAAGATTCTTGGTTAAATCTGACAAAATGACACTCCTAACTTGATCAAAGTAAACTTTTAAGCATAATGTTAATATGCTCCGAGACTTTAGTTAGCATACAAATATAGAGTTAAAACAAGAATTCCATCTGTGACCAATTATTAAAAAATGCAAACGAATTAAAATGAAAATTATTTTTTTCCCTTTGAAATCACGTATTTTTATGACCGTTTATATTCAATAGTCTAGACTAGAGGCTTACGAGTTTTTGCAGATATTGCCTTGTCTGTCGGATTTGCGACATTAAATATTTTCTTTCGTTAAATCTCATTGTGTACTTTGATCTTGTTATTGAGTAAGATTTAAAATGCAGAAAGAATTGAAGCTTCTCCAGATACATTACTTTCAAACTTTTTAATCATTCTAAGAAAAAACGGAGATGTGTAATGCATAAATGCATAAAATATCCAGCTTATGGGCACAAGGCTCTATGATCATGCGAACGTTAAAATTAAGCGCATGAAGGAATCTAAATTGGAAATTACGAAGCCTCGGAATGGAGAGTCGACATAAAATTGGCCCGTGGGCAAACAGATAAAATTCAATTTATCGTGGTGGTTCGACGAAAAAGTAGATTTCTGGATGTTATTTTCTGGATATTTTCAATTCCTGCACTTCCGAAGAGGATTTTCCGGATTAAATTTCCTGTAATGCGCTTTAGTATTATTTTTGCTTCTCTGCGTTTCCGCGGAAAATTACGAATTACGAATTTTCAAGTTTGACGGATGAGAAGTGAAGAGATGCGACGATCGCTCGAAGTCCTTTATTTTCGTTTCTCGCGGTGGCAACTCCTTTCGGCTGGTGACTGCAAGGAATGTCGCAACGTTGAACCCTGGCTTGTTATTGGAGAATTTCGTGCCTAAAATTTTGGTGTTGAGGTAACTAGGAGGTTTTATAAGCTTCCCTTTTAATCTGAATTATGAATAATACATAGGTCTTGCCAATTTTGATCAGAATATTTATAGGCGGTGATATACATAAGAGTCATACGCATGCTGTAAACTTTTGAAATTGGATTTTCTTACTTTTTAGACTTAAAAATAACTTTTTGTCATTGAAGAGTATTTTAACTACTCGCAAATTATGTATCATACCGAAGTTAATAAATTTATACACTTTGTAGAAATATTTAAACACCAGAAAGGCACATTTGAACGTTAAACGTGTCTTAAAAGTAAAAGTTCCTCTGTACTAGGATTTTTTTCAAAATTATATACGTATTTTAAATTTAGCTATTTCCTAGTATTAAAAGTAAATATCCAATACTTTTAAGTCAACTTGCATACATTCATGTTTTTAAATCTCGGGTTTTCCTCAAATCTCAAAATAAAAAACTGAAATAAACAACTTCTTTGCTCTTAATATCCTATACTTAGCAGAGCATAAAAGTCTTATTTTCTATCATTTTACTAATCTAGATCTAAAAACTTGTTTTACTTTAAAACCGTAGAAGGAAAACATTCTAAACAAATTACTATCAAAAGTTACACGCACAGCTTTCGTGCATTATAGTTCGTGTGCGGATATACAAATATTCTAAAACCATCCACGAAGAAAACTCAAACAGAAATTCGCAAGACAGGAAGAAGAAAATTTGGAAAAACCGAAGCTTTTATGCTCGAGAAATATTCTCATCTTGTTTTTCGATGTTATCTCCAAAAAAAAAAAAAGAGGCGAAAACCCCGAAAGCTCCCAGAACATGTGGGCAAACAAAGGTTTCTCCCGTCTTAAAATTTATTCGAACATTCTTCAACACCGAAACAACGGTTAAACCGTTTGAGGGGTGACTAGGGGAGCAATTTGTAATAAAAAAAAGACACAGAAACAGTAAATCAAGAGACATTTTAACTCCCCGCTCGCACTGGGAGAGCTCATAAAGACGGCTTATGGAGAAAAACCATTCCATATAATTTCCATAAAACAACAGGCGCCGTAAATTCACGTCCCTAAGCTGCGGTCATAACCCGTGATTTATAATAATGAGAATTTCAATATACACTGTAATAAAATGCTACAGATAGAAAATCTCTCAGGCCGCTGGGAGGGATGAAGAAAGACACAAATCAAAAGGGATATCAGAGTGGGGTTTTTTCTCTTTGCTCTCCTTTTTCTTCCATGTGCTTCGACAGAAAATGAATATTTGAATAGAATATTGATTCCGAACATTGCTGTCTTGGTTCGGGACGGTAAAAAAATCGATGGAATCTATTGAAAAACAGTTTGTAAGCTCCGGTCCTTTCGAATTCGCCAGGTAGGAATTGAAATTGGTCTTATAAAGTAGCCTTATCTGAATTCAATTCCGGGAATGCTTTCTTTTTTTCTGGAGTCGGAATCAGAAATATTTAACCTGAGGCTTTGATTAAATTTAAAAGATTTTCCTCGTTCTAAAGAGCACATCGACTTACTTTCACCACTCATTGCATTGATTTTCAGTTCTCTATTAAGAGAAGATAAATACATTTTGATCAAATACTTTGGGAAACTTCTGTATTTTTACTTGAATGTGTGTTGATATTGAATATCTCGATATAAATAATGAACATAATTTCTCAAAGATTTCTAGTTAAACTATTTTACACTGCAGCTAGGCAATCTAACAAGAAAAGTTAAGACATAAAAATCAATTTTTGGGAAGTGAAATAAATAAAAAATTATTTTACTTATCCTCAGTAAATAAAATTTTACTCTTTTTAGAGTATTTGACTCATATTTTGAATTGACATTGACTTTCTTAAAAGACCGACCAATCAAGTTATTTCATTCTTTGTTTTGTAAATTAACACTATTTACTGAGTAATTTTTATTATTCTCATTGATAATAATTTGTACTATTCACATCGATGTTCTATAACAACAACAAAAATGCCGACAGTACACTTTCCCTTACAAGTGCTTTGTGACACTTTTTTAAAATAGTAGGTATAGAAGGGGAAAAATTTTTTAAAAAAATGAAACGTACAGTTGGGGAAATAAAAAACGACTCAGTTGAGTTTTCTGACGAACCACTTGGGTTAGGAAGACAAATAAGGTGTCATTTTTCATGTCATGAAGTATTCTTTAAATGGGAAAAATTTCGAGTCCTTAGGGGGTCGTCTTCATATTAAACGAAACACTAACTTTTGTTTTTCCTATGGGGGACCCCCAATTATTATGCGTTTTTCTGAAAGAGCATCCCCATAAACCCCCAAATACCAAGTTTCATCCATGTAAGTATCCAAATAGAAGCATAATAAATTTTTGAAATGTCAACCATTCAATGTGAAATTTATCAAAATGTTTTCGGTGTAAAAATATGAAACTTTGAATTAAGATCAAATTTGTGTCCCCAAACAAAATAATTATGCTTTTATAGCGATATTTAATGGTTAATAGATAGATAATTAACATCTAATTTTGACCCAAAAATTAAATTTTAAAATCTTTTAATATTTTTATGGTAATCGATTCTGGTAGTAATTTTATGTGGAAAACCAAAATTTCAGTTGATTTCATTTAATAGTTTTGGAAAAAACCGAATTAAACTAAATTCCCACTCTTTAAGGGACCATATACTGCTGCCAAATGTATACCGGCAAATGCTTTTTCTGGAAACAGTCGCCTTATTTTAATCACCATAACTTGAATTAAAACTTAAATGTGATATAAAATTTCATTAAATTACTTATAAACTTTTTGATAAACATTAAAGTGGTGAGTGAAAGTCTTGCTATCCCACCGTTTTTCAGAAATAGTGTTCACAGAAAATTAACCCTTCTCACTCTGGAGACGACCCCCAAAACCTAAAAGCTTTATTTACCGCACGATTTGAATGAAACTTGGTATTTGGGGGTTTATGAGGATGCTCTTTCAGAAAATTGCATAATAATTGGGGGTCCCCATAGGAAAAACAAAAGTTAGTGTTCCGTTTAATATGAAGACGACCCCCTAAGGACTCGAAATTTTTCTCATTTAAAGAATACTTCATGACATGAAAAATGACACCTTGTTTGTCTTCCTAACCCAAGTGGTTCGCCAGAAATCTCAACTGAGTCGTTTTTTATTTCCCCAACTGTACATATGATTTTGAAAAAATATAATTCCATAAATTAATACCAAAAAGATATAACAAATAATAAGACTGGCAACGGTTTCAGTTGCAAAAACATATATTATAAACCCAATGAAAAAGAACCTTATCCATAATATAAAGAATCCAAATAAATATAGATTCACATAAATACTACATATATATACATGGATATGCACATGCATAATGCATATAGTATACAAACACAACGAACACACTCATATCAAAAAAATATATAAAAAAAGCAATCCTAAATTAAAGAATAAGTAAATTGAAGTAAATAAAAAATGCTTAGCTATTTTAGTGCTTAGAGGCTAAACATTAAATTTTAAAAAGGAATGTAAAAAATTACAGTAATCCTATACCTCTAAAAGGATTTTTTTCAAAACAGCATGTCAATTCCTATTGGAGAATGTGATTCAAAATTTTCTCCCATCTTAGATATTGTCGTTCACATGTTTTAAATAACATCTATTTGGGCATTTACCTGAAAAGTAACTCCTAATAATTAAAACATCCCAAACTGATAACAAAATCTGCACTTTTCTGTTCTTAAGTGGCCTTTAAAAGTTGCTGCAAATGCTCATAATATAGAATCTTAACATACACTACACACTGACGCACCCCGTTCTAACACGGAAAAATATTCGCGAACAATAAATGCTCTCGATGAAAAGTTTGAGCAAGAGAAACGCAATGCGTAAGCAAGGTAGAGAATTTAGCGCCAGCAAAAGCTGAAACACTGTTCCCGTAAACACAACACCACGTATTCATTAGAAGAGGAGACTGTTCATTTTTATGAATAGTGAACACCCCTCGAGATAGCCAAATAACTGAATCGCATCTAACTTGACAAGGGTTAATTGCGCTCTTTTATGGTTATAATTACTCGAAACAAGCTGCAGAGATAATTATCCCAGAGGTTTTTTTCTCCCTTCCTCCATTATTCTAACTAAACCATGATCACTGTGTCGCCAAAGCTCTGGTATGGAAATGGCGCCGAGAGGAATCTAAGTAATGAGCACCTCGTGTTAATAAAATACGTGGAGATAAGCACACAATTAAAATTTATTTTTAAGTTGCTCGGTTTTCGGCAGGTGTTATCTGCTCTTTAGTACAGCTCCGAGTTCTCGGGGGTATGCCCCGATTCATAAAATCAGGCGTTTAGTTGGGAGGAATGCAGAATTAATCAGGTCAATAATTGTTTTCCAGCGTGGTTAATCTGTCCGCCGGTTAGATAACACGGAATTCGCAATTAATGTACGGGTACTAAGCTAAAAGGCATTTGGTAGCTCTAGGTACATTATAATATTCTAGTATACCACTAAACCTATGTATGTGTTGCAATGTAGTATCATAGGCTACTATGAATAGAATAGAATAAAATTTATTATCACAAAGAATTACAAAATACAACACAAGGAATACACACATAAAGAACAAAAGACAAAAATGGGAGGAAAAACCACAGACATACATACAAAAATATATAAATAGTTATGAGTACCAAAAGAGCTCATAGCTCGTCCATGGTACTAAGATTTATAATTTCTTTGCTTTGGCAACGAAGCTGCGCTGGCTCTATTTGGTTAAGTTAAATAATTTCTCAATGTTATTGTGTCTTGCTATAAAATCATAAAGACCATTTTTAAATCCAGTTCTATTATTAGATGTTTTAATGGTTTCGTTTAATTTATTAAATAAAAAGGGACCTAGAAAAACATCAGACTTATGAAAAATTTCTTTGTCAGACTTTGGAATAAAATAATTTCCCGGAATGTTTCTAAGAGAATAGTTACTAGTTTTTAATTGACAGAAAGACCTATTATTGAAAATGAAAAGTAATAGTCGAAAAATATAGAGTTCTCTTGCTGTCAAAATAAGTTTTATTAAAGAATTACCTTTTATGTGAGATAAGATTTTATTTTGAAGGTGGTTTAGAGGTTTTATGTTGTTATAATAATCAGAAGCATAGAGTTATTCCATAGTTGATTGAAGATTGAACCAAGGCAAAATATAGTGAAGTTAGAAATTTATGATCATTAATTCAGCCTAAAAAATTTCAAATTAATAAACCTTAGCTTATGAGCTTAGCTTGACTTGGTGTTAATGTAAAAAAGTTTTCTGCTGTTTGAAAAGTTTTTCACTTAAAAGTCCAAACACTTGCAAAACATTTCCCTTTTCAACATAATTTGTCCGTACAGAGAAATAGTTCATTTTCATATCGGGAGACTACATATAGGTGTTTATCCTGTTGAAGGCTTTATCCTGGCCTCCACAATATGCGGCCCGCGGGCAACATATGGCTCGACGAGTATTCAGTAATTTTAAAATATTAAGGAGGAATTTATTATTAAGATAGGTTTACAAAAAAAAATGCGACAAAGGAAAATATTTAACTATTCTAAAATATTTAGCCATATAAAAATGAAGAGAGGCATCTTTTAAAAGAAAACAAATCTTAAGTTTTCGAAAATATTGAAATTTTGTTAAAATTTAAATGTGCAAACTTGAAGTAGGTTTTTGAACATATATTATAGCTATGTCATCCTTTTTTCTAATATATTATTCCATCGTTTTCTCAATGTGTACAATCCAACCGGAATTTAGATGATTGATCTGTTGATCTAAGACATCGGCCGAGATCGATTGTTTTTGCCCCCGGCAAGTTAAGAAAACATGATTTGGCCCGCATCACACTTACACTTGTTTTAATCTAATCACAATGAAAAATAAACAAGAAATGCATGGGTAGTTAGTTCCCTTTAAACTTAAATCCTTCACCAAATATATTTCACCTATTACAGGAATGCTCCCTTTGAGCTTTGTCATAATTTTACAGTAAGGGAGAAAACATTTCTGTAATCATATTTGTATCAAAGTCATATTGATGAATAATGTTGTGTGCAAAAGAATATGTTTATAAAAATTTTATAAATAATAAGACAAAACATTTCATAAAATTTCTACAATTCAAAGTCATGAAACCAGACTGCTAATTCAGTTAAAAACCTAGTTTTCAGTTTCTATAGAAAATAATATACAGCTCCTTGTTTAGCATTCTGACTACAATGTTTCCTTTTCGTAGCCATGTTTCTGTATGCACCCTTCACGATTTATTGAATAGAAAGCCAAAAGCACGCGACCTTTCCTCTAACACGACATCGAAAACCTCTCTTTCCCCATTCTACACCTAAGAACGGGGGGAGGGGGACCCGTTAAAAAGATAATGACCCTGATACCCATTCTAAACGGGGCTCCCGTTGCACAAACACATGAATAAGTAATTAGCGGAGTATATAAATTTAGCCTTTCTATACCCGGCCACCTTTGTCTGAAAAATGATCCTCGTCGTCTTTCACACCGACATCAAAATATATTCTTTAGAGGGGGATTAAATGCACAAGAGCGGGACTCAAATCCGAAAATGCGCTTATTGAATGGCGGTAATCGTTCAATACCTTCCACCGGGCTTTTGTGTACCGAAACTGCCGTTTTGACAACGAGGTAAATGAATGCCCTTAACTAGCTTTATAAATATTTAACAAGAAAAAGGGGGCGTATTTATTATTTGGGCGACTCGCATGAATAAACCGGGGCGAATCAGGACGCATTAAGAAAATCACTTCGTTCTCGTGACTGCTGCCCAGCTAATTTTGCGCGGAAAAAAGTTCGAAGTCTTTCCCCCCTTTTTCGTCCCGATGAAAATGCGTCGTTCCGAAAGTGATAAATAATTTAGGATTTGTGTTTTCTTTCCGACCTTTTTGGGGCGAGTTAAGTTCAAGAGTCACGCCACACTACGCCCTCTGGGGAGAGAAGCGGTAAACGGCTTTTTGCACGGATAGATGTGTTTTGTTCCTTCTTGTTCTTTTACCCTACTAGTGGTGATCCATTTCCTAACGAGGGGTGAGAGAGGGGGCAATTTACACGGCACTTTGACACATTCTTTAACGCCCCGATATTTTTTTTCCTGATAAATGCTGTCGGGTAAAACGCATGCTTAGAGTTAACGGGTAAAAACGGGCGTAGGAAGAAACACTTTCACTGATTTCTTATTCTGAATACGCAATAGGAAGGAAGCGCAGCTCTTTCTTGGAGAGCTTACTCCGATAGGAGAGATAAAAACATTTGAGTAAATTTCTTATTCAAATTGCATAATTCTTTTTTCGATATCGGGGGGAAGGCTTTAAGCCTGTTTAAAGCGCACAGGAGATACGAGCGTTTCAAGTTTCTTCACGTAAGTTATTCACAAAAAGGTTTTTAGGGAAGGTGAGCTTATGGTCTTAAACAAAATTTCCCATTTACTTTGGGGATATAATTTTGTATTCTATTTTCTCTTGGCTACAAATACTAAAAATACGATTTACTTAAACAAAAATTATTCTTCGAATCTTCCAAAGTTATTCACACATTCACGCTTTATCGCACATTCACCTCCTTTTTTAATCCTTTAAAATTAAATTGCAACATTTTATAGTTATTTGCCTTTTAAACATTTTTATTACTTGTTTTACTGCCGTCTTCCTTTAATACTAACAACTCACCAAATTACCATAAATTAAAGAAACTGCATTCATATTATAATTTTTTGTTAGCTCGGAATTTTATTTACAATTTATATAAAGTATTTTCACGATGATAATTCAACAAAAGGTTTTTATTTATTTATTTAAATATGTTGACTATCTATTAACACTTTGGGTCACATCCAAAGCCAAATGTTTGTGTAAAAATGTTCCATTATTTTCGTAAACATGCTATTTTATGATAAAATAAAAAAACAAAGTGCGAATATCAACTCTTAGTATAGAAAATACCTGTAACTAAATCTTTTATACACTGAACTTAACAATATACTTCTTTTTAAATTTTAATGGTAACCTATTTATTTCTTATTTCTTCATTTTAAAACATTACATTTTATAATAAATTTACTTATATCCAGACACTTGAACTCCTTCTGTCATAAAAATATCAATAAAAGCGCATGTAAATGGATTTGAAAATGTAAATATATCCCTCAAAAATTCCCTCAATTCTGTAGATATTTTAAAAAGTTGAACTTCATTGTTCATCACAGATACTCCCCTACCACTAAAAGCCAAATTCTCTAAATTCCTCTTGTATTCATGATTTCTGTGAAGGGGTGTTTACATTTCCCCACCATTTGCATTTACCCTAATCGATTCAATCATAATATTGAATAATGAAACCCAGGAGGCACGAGGAGAGTTTTCGAAGCAAATGTTAAGTCAGATTAACTTTGCCCGCCCTCCAATCTACCGTAAGTTCTTCCTATCGGATTAGAATACTAAGCCTCGGCCTCCACATCATTACTTCCCCAATCAGGCTGCAAAGCCCAATCACCACATTCGGGACGTTTCAATGCAAAGGGGGCCATTCGAATTCATAGAAAGCACTCGAGAAGGACGTGCGAACAATTCACCCCCGACATTAAAAGAATCTCTTTACGTTCGAAACGACTCCCCTTAACACAACACGATTTGCTTATTGATTCCCTTCAAGTCATAAACGTAAGTGTTACGGCCTTCTAGAGACTTTATGTTTCCTTCCAAGATTATTCCCACCAGATCGATGGGACTTTCTTTTCCGAAACCACCCCTTCCACGTGACCGTAATCCACTCCTGGAAAAAAAAAATTCGCGTCGTTGGTGGCAAGGCATAAATTATCTCACTTAGCGCCTCCATCATTTATTCAAAAGGGGGCATTATTATTAATGAGTGCTGCAGGGATGCAACAATCGACGACGGCCGAATTGATTCATTTGCATCGGAGATGATAAGATGGGGCGATTGGAGGGGACAGATGGTTGGTTAAACATCTCGAGGGTCGATAGCCGATTGTTTGGGCAGCGCACACATGTAAACACAAACACGCCGCGGACATGTCGGGATGCCTTAGTTAGATATGGCCGCTCTGAAGATCTACAGTTGGTAGATAATTATTATAAAGGTATTATAAAGAAATTAATTAATGTTTTCCTTTTAAAGAAATTAT
The DNA here is from genome assembly GCA_963680715.1 of Tetragnatha montana. NCBI lineage: Eukaryota > Metazoa > Arthropoda > Arachnida > Araneae > Tetragnathidae > Tetragnatha > Tetragnatha montana. Next base: position 20,534,548 of record OY796680.1, on the reverse strand, counting down.
TCCTTTTTTGAAAAAAAAGTATTTTAAATTCATAATCTTCACAGCAACTAATCTATAATCAAAAGTCAAGGTATAGAGAGAGCAAGGTTTCAAGGAAGCAAAGATTTTAAAATAGGAAGAGGAAGTCATATTTCATTTTTTTGCCGTTATCTGTCTTTTAATATACTACATTTTATGAAGCACTCGGTTTTTCTTTTTCTCTACTCTTGCTTTGCTTTTAACCTTTGTGAATCTTTACATTCCCTCGTTTCATCTGTCTTTAATTAGCTTAAAGCTAATTTACATTGTTTCACTTTCGATATCCATCTTAAGTGATCCTCCTCTCCAATGAACCCATTATTTATAAAGGAAATCGGAGAAGTTAAGAGTGAAAACACGATTTACACTTTCCTCCAAGATGAATCAATTGTTTCAACTGCCCTCCATCCAGCTTTTTTGCTCTAAGATAATGCAGGACACTAATGCTTAAATATTACTCTAGGAAATATCTCATGTGTTGGAAATGAAAATGGGGGTGTTGGATGTTTAGTTAGTATTGATTCTGGAATAACTCAGATTAAAGATTTTAGCCTATCCATATTGACACCTAACAACTGGTATTGAAATAATTGAAGCCGTCAACATGTTCAATATTCCTCGAATTAATTTTTCCCTCGTAGTTTATTACTTTCCAGAAATACACAGCGAAATATAATCAGAGATTATATATTTAGGAGGAGACAGATTTTGCAAGTTTATGCGACTTGGCTACTGTTTAGTCTGGGTGAATTACATATAACCCTGCAAGCCTACACAAACAGTATATCATTGTGACAACTGATGATATACCGTTCAACAATGAGGGTTATATAATACTGATACCTAAGGTTAGCAGAATATGAGTGATATCCGACTGAAACCATATCTATGCATTTTATAAGACTATCAATGAGCAAATGAAACGTATTTGGTTTAAGAAATAATTTTATTGATGGTATATTGTAATATCTCCTTTATTTAAAATTACTCTTTGATTATGTTCAGTTAGTGACATCCAAACATTCATTTCAGATGGCTAAGAAGGAATTACTAAATATTTATGCTACTAAAATCTTTTAAAGAAAGATTACACTTTAATTCACCTTCCTCATTTTGGAAAATTAGGCAAATAAGCAAACAAAGTTTCATCTAAATACCTTAACACAAACACTTCAAATTGAGATCTGACTCTTATAAGTACTTTCATTTAATTAGCGTTTGAACAAAATTAACTAATTTCGAATGAAATTGGTTGTTTTCTTAAATTTCTAGCTAAATAGGTTTCTAGAGAGAGAGAGTTTACTTTAACTCCTTAGAAGTGCTCAATTGTGGTAGAACTATTATGATTCTGGATGCAAGTATGTGTTTGGGTTCTATTTTCAAACTGACAATAGAAGTTAGTATACTTTTAAACGTTAAGTGCTTTCTGTGTGTTTTAAATAGTAATGAAGATTTAAGTAAATCAACAAAACTAATCAGAATCAGTAGAAACTAAGCGGAATTCGTTTATCTGTAATTAACCGTTTAAATTAATTTATCAATTCATTCGTAGATCTGGTTACTGGTGAAGCGATTTCGATCTCTTTGAATTAGTGTAGATTTGTTACGATAGTTAATCTATAAATTGAAGAACAAATAATACAATTAATTAGTAAAAATGAAAAAATCATCACAAATGGCATTATAAAAAGTCTTTATGGTAGTTAATAGCAATTTGAAAAGATATGCAAATTATTTCTTTATAATGTAATTCAAGTAAGAATATTGCTTTAAGTATCAAAGTGTTTGTAATAAGATATTTTTTGTATGATAATAATGTTGTTAATTTTAATTTTTTACCATAAATATTCCGATTAGGCTTTATACTAATACTCAAAAAATACTCAATATTGATCATATAGTATACAAACTACCAAATTTTTAATTCAGTTCACAGAAAAATCTAAAATTTACATAAAAATTAAAAATACTTCATTTATATTTTTCTATATTTATATAAGATCTCAATAGTTTAAAACTGAAAGACAAATCAATAAAAATTATTTTTAAGAACTAATTTATTATTAAATGTTTAACTTATATTTTTTTTTAAATTGAATGTTCTGAGATAAGTATTTAATCATAAATATCTGAGTGATAACCAAGTTGACCTATTTATTCTACACCTCCTTACTTTTAAATATTCCTCTGATTAACAAACTAAACAGCTTTAGTTTCTAAAGTCATGGTGTGTTTACATCAAGAAATTCCTCGAAAAGCCCCCCGTAATGTACTGCATTGTCCTTTCTCATATATTGATTTAGTCTAGGCTTTTGGAAATAGCTTCTATTGTTCGAAAGCTGTTGTGTAGGCATTTAACGTTTCGTATGTCACTTTCATTCAGATGCTAAGTAATGAGCTCGTTATTGGTTTTTCTTACTTAATCATTGTTAGTTTTGCGTAATCAATAGAGTTGTGGTTACGAGTTTTGGCGCCTTTGGGGAAATATTTGGATAGTTGTTCGATTTTTTTCCACACAATTCTGACAACCGAAAGATCACTCAATTTATTTTTACCTCAGGTTTCTACCTTTCAGGGCGGTATCCAAGGAGGGTTAGGGGTTCAACCCCCCCCCCACGATATTTGGACCTAGTTTTTTAACTGCTTTTCCCCTTTAAAATTATGGGACTTACAAGAAGCGGTGTAACCCAAATGCCCTCAAAATTAGTCAAACATAAAAATGATTCCAAAAATTTTTTTCTGGGGGAAGACCCCATTCCCCCATCGAAATTTTTAAACATTATGCGTACTGTTTTTCTTTCAAAATTCTATGACATACAAAGAGTGGTCCTCTGGTCTAATATAAAGGGTCTCAAAATAGATTAAAACACTACTATTAAGGACAATTTTCCAAAATGTCTCTGAAGTAGGATCCCCCAAATCCCCACGAAATTTTTCAGTTTATTATAATTTCCTTGAAAATTCTGCCGCTTACAATGAGCGGTGCTCTTAAAAAGGTTAATTATAATAAGGTTATTTACAAAAGGTTAAATTTTGGCATGCTAAATGACAAAAAAATATTTTTTGCAGTATACATGTTTAACTTATCTGGGTTCAGTTTCTCGTTCATAATTCGACTCTTTCAAAATTGTAAATATAATCAACTTTAATCACATCAAGACATTTGTTACTTGCATAGTAAATTACTTTCCTAACAGCTTTTAAATAAATTAACTTCTTTGATGTTTCGAGTAAGCAACCTTAATTAAAATACTCCTTGAAACATTTTACTTAAATGGAATTTCAGTTAAAATATTTCGCACTTCAGCACATATATTTAATATGATTTGTACTAAGTCTGTGGTATGATGTGTTGCTCATTATGTGGTACTTTCATAGCTTTTCCTGGAATCAAAAGAGCTAAAAATTTACTCTCTTCTTGAGTGAGCTGCTCTAAAAATGTAGTTTGTTAAGGTAATTAACTAAGTAGTAACATTTTCTCATAAGGGAAATGTTCCTTTACATTATCATCTCTGGTAATTTGAATTACTCTTCATTTCTTAAAGAAACCTCTTATATATTAAACAAGACACATGTATCTTTTCCTTATTGTATGTTAAGTAAGGTGAGGATAGTTAGGTGGCCTATTTTGGTGCAGTCATTTAGCTATAATAACAAAAGATTGCTCAGTTATATCTTTTTCAACTCTTCATACGACTCTATTATTCACTATCCCTTTTCTCTCTAAAGCCTAAAATAAGTCATCAAGCTTTCCCCAGAAAATGCTTTTCCGTCTCTTTGTTAAAACGAAAACTGAAAGAGATGTAGAATAAAAATACATTAAGCAAAAACACGTTAATAAATAAATCAAATATTGCACTTTTAAATATACATTAATGGTTTCACTACACAAATGAAATATTGTCATCTTTTAAACGGATAATTAACTATATTTAAATGCATAGATTTCCTGTTGTTTGAATGTAGAAAATTGGAAGCTAAGGCACCTTATAATTAAATAAATTAAGTATTATTTTTTTCCCACAAACTACTTTAAACTATATTCTCATGCTAAAATATTTTATTGAGAAATAAGTATAAAGATAGGTGAAGTGGACACTTGGTTAAATAAATCTGAATAGTAGGAATTAGAGGCTTAAAAAGACGTTGAAATTCTTAGACCTGGGGTCTATGATTTTTAGCATCTTCATTTTCAACTCGTACACTTGTTCAGCAACAAGCATTTAAATAAATGCTAATAGTGCTAATCCTCTTTTACAAACAAGATAGACAACTTTTTGACCTAATAAGTGAACGGTAGAATTAAGTCACCATTATGTTTCATTGCACTATCCCGGCTTTCTAATTTTCCAAGTTCACAACTCCTCCAAAACAGGTATTCCTGCGGAGGGGACCACTGAAAAAAAAACACCGAAAACTTCCGTTTCCATTAACCCACAAGTTAACGTCACTCAATCCTGTCAAAAGCGCCTTCCCGAGCTCTTATGCAAATGACAAACACCGCGACAATTCACTTATTTAGTCCTCCAAGAACTATGACACACCATTAAGGTGATTATGCGGCCTGGAAGACTTCACCTGTCCGAGTCGTTTCAACGGCGCAAGACGACCGGGATTATGACGTATTATTTTCGCTCTGGCGGCTTTTCATTTGGATTAAGAAACCCCGGATGTGAAGCCATCCAAAAATGAAGCTCCCTCACAACACACTCGCTTAATCTACGGAACTGCCGCGTTTGCAAAAAGGTGGTGTGACATAAAAGGCATTAGTAATTATAGAGGAGGTTGACAGATTTCGAGAGATCTTTCAGGAATTAGGAGTCTTTGATTCAACATTAATAAGGAAACGAACCTTTTTTAATGTTTGAATGAGAATAACGGAGCTATAGCAAGCAGATAATTCAATTGAAATGAATGATTGGTAGTACTCATATTTACTTTTTTTAGGCAGACTGAAGGTGTCCTACTATCAATCTGGGACCATTAGATTCAGTCTAGGGTGAATGGTTTTGTGAAGGAAGTTGTTTCTCAATTTTTCGTAATTGACTTTTCGAGTTTCGACGGGATAATTATCGTCTTCTATAGCTTACAAATAATATTTATGTTCTTCACTTTAGATTAAAACTTCTGTTGGACGTCAACGCTTCTGCCCTGAATAAAATAGCTGAGGATATTAGGTTGACAACTTTGTAGAGTATTTTTAAGACACTTTCAAATAACTGAAAGTTAATGATTGCAGGCATGTTTAATTATCTCTCAACACTAAAACATGCAATAACTATTTGTTCATTAAAGTAACCTACCAATAACCATAGCAAGTACAAATGCGCAAATCTATCTAAAATTCTTTGACTTTATGCAATGCAGATGCAATATATCTACTTGAATGAGAAAATCTTTTTTTTTCATACGTTTCGATTTTATTTACTACACTTTATGTATTTATTATAAAAAATAGCTAAATATTTACTTAGAGTATCCTACGACTAAGCAAAAATCGAGCCTTTAAAATATTGAAGAAATAGTATTTTCCTTACCTCTAGGTATTAATGATGCCATCGATTGATATGAAATTAGTAAATCGAATCAAATACGTAACTTTTTCAACTATCATTACAAATCAAGCAACGAAAAATTTCCATATTTTATTACTTAATGGTATTTTGCACGCAATATTAACACCCAAAACAAGAATAATCAACGTCAATGAAAATGAATGATCCTTTATGAAGGTTTTTGCAAAATATGCTTTAATATTCAGTTTTAATGTATGTAATAGTACTGCAAAGTATTTTATGCAGATCTTAGGTAATTATTTACAGTTTGTAAGTTTTGACGTCACTTATACACTGTTCCTAAATGAAGCCGAATAAAATTTACAAATCGGATAACTCCGGTCATGAAAGCTTACGTGTTAATAATATTTAAAAAAAAAAAATTAATGAATGTGGCCCCCCTGTAAAAAGGGGCTGTGCCTGTGTGAATGTGTGAGTGTGTGTGTGTGTGTGTGTGTGTGTGTGTGTGTGTGTGTGTGTGTGTGTGTGTGTGTGTGTGTGTGTGTGTGTGTGTGTGTGTGTGTGTGTGTGTGTGTGTGTGTGTGTGTGTGTGTGTGTGTGTGTGTGTGTGTGTGTGTGTGTGTGTGTGTGTGTGTGTGTGTGTGTGTGTGTGTGTGTGTGTGTGTGTGTGTGTGTGTGTGTGTGTGTGTGTGTGTGTGTGTGTGTGTGTGTGTGTGTGTGTGTGTGTGTGTGTGTGTGTGTGTGTGTGTGTGTGTGTGTGTGTGTGTGTGTGTGTGTGTGTGTGTGTGTGTGTGTGTGTGTGTGTGTGTGTGTGTGTGTGTGTGTGTGTGTGTGTGTGTGTGTGTGTGTGTGTGTGTGTGTGTGTGTGTGTGTGTGTGTGTGTGTGTGTGTGTGTGTGTGTGTGTGTGTGTGTGTGTGTGTGTGTGTGTGTGTGTGTGTGTGTGTGTGTGTGTGTGTGTGTGTGTGTGTGTGTGTGTGTGTGTGTGTGTGTGTGTGTGTGTGTGTGTGTGTGTGTGTGTGTGTGTAACAGTACTTCACCTCGGTGGCTTCGGTCCACAGGTGCCCACTGGGTGACGCGAAGTAAGTACTGCTTCGGGATTATCTGGGTTAATGAACTTTGTTACTGCTGTAACTGTTCAAATTACCTGCCATTAGAAAAAAAAATAATATAAAAAAATTTTATAAATGATTTTGTACTTGAATTTTTATTAACGGACCATACGTTTAGAAAATTGCTATAGAAATTTCTACTATTACACTTACCAGAAGGAGACATTTATTATAGAATGTGAAGCCAATTGTATTGATTAGTAATAAAAATAACTTTGAATGATTGGATCCTACCATTCCGAAAACAATTAACCCAAACCAATCCATCAAGCCAACTTCAAAAGCTACAAAATCTCAGCCATGCCCCAAAAGACCAATCCCGCATCCCCATTTCACTCAGAAGAGCTTCCTCTGGGGGCTGTTTTCAAGTCACTCGGTTAAACCCGGGTGATTCAGAACCCGCAGCACCGCGGTTTTCTTATGACCCGGTAAGCGCGCACAATGAGAGCGCCTGGAGAGCCTTCAATCTCGCTAATTAACAACGAAAGTGACTCGGAAGAGGACTGTCTCCGAGCGCTGTTTCAAGACCTCTGCCGTGCGTCTTGCAGGGGTGTCGTGACGGATGAGGGGTGGTAATGACCACCGCATTCCTTTGTAGCAGTCCTCTCTCTCTCTGAGGGCTGAGTTGTAATGGTGTGGTCCTTCTGACTGGGGTGGGAGGGAAAGGGAAGCAGTTGGGTAAAAGTGTTATTTTTACTCTTATGAGAGTCGTTGATATATTTACCATGTAAATGAAGGGTAACCCTAAAAATAATGCTTTTGTTAAATATTGATAACATACCTACTAATTTGCTGGTACGATAGAAAAGTTTATTTTTACATTCAAATAAGATTTTATTCTACCTTTTTGACCAAAAAACACAAAATACCAATAGATGCCCATAAAATGTCAAAAGAAGAAAGATCTACCAGAATCCTACTGGGAATCAATATGTGCCATGTCGTTTGAAAAGTGCAGAAAGAGTTAAAATGTTTGAATATGCTTTGCTAATTTCAATATTAAACAAATGCGTAAACCTCGTGTAATACATGAATTTCTTAAAATCTGTTATCGCCTTCCTCTAACCTTTTAGTAGAGTTATTTTCACATAGTTTCAAGATCTCATGTGTAATGTTGAATTAATGAATTAAAATCATGATATTTTCTAAATTTTCTTGATGTTAAATCAATAAAAAATACTCGATAAGATTAGTCAGTAAAATTGTATTTTTCTATAAACGGTAGAGTAAAGGGCTAGGAATAAAGATGTCCACGTACGAGTACCTCTTGTGTAATAAAGTTCCCCGTACGTGTAACAGAGTAGTGTAAGTGACTGCGATGTTGTCTTTCAGAGCCTGCCGAGATCTCTGTGGACTCCGTTGAAGCCGTGGACTCCCGCACGGCGCTGCTGCGCTGGAGCCTGGAGTACAAGGGCAACCTGCCCATCAAGCGCTACCACCTGCAGATGAAGAACTACAGCACTGGGGGCACGGACTGGCTGGACATGGATGACAAGATTCCTGCCAACGCCACCTCCTACACGGTGCGTTACCTGGCGCCGGCCGTCACCTACGGATTCCAGCTGGCCGCGGTCAACGAGGCCGGACACAGCAACTGGGAAGCCAAGAACCTCACCATGCCCGCGGACGGTCAGTACCAGCCAACCCTCTCTTTCCATTTGCAAGTTCTCCCAAACTCTGCACAGCCAGATTCCTTACGTTTAATCGATACAAAAAATGCCCAGAGAACTATATCTCTGAGGCTCATACCGAATATGTCAAGTTTACGTAATTGCAACTAGAAGTAAACGAAATTTGGCCGTATATGACAAAAATTGGACGAATCTTGTGCTGTTTGGGTAGTTTTACAGAAAGAAGTATGACGTCATATGATGTAAAGGCTAAAAAAAGGGTTATGGGAAACGTGAACATGGTTATTTGGTTATGTTTAAAAATATATGTTAAAATATCCACTTCGCATGCATGCGCGAGCCGTGGAATGAAATAATTACGTTTTTGTCGGATATGACATCATATTTTTCGAAAAATAAAGGTCCTTGTAGAGGATAGTTCTTTGGGCATTGTTTGTCTAAGACGCATTTTTTTTTTTTTTTTTTTTGAGAAAAATGTGACATAGGGGTTGAAGGTTAGTATTTGATGAAAACTTTATTATTTCATTACACAGTGCGCATACATGTGGTATGGATATTTCTAATATCTTAGTCTTCAAATATTTAACAATAACTATGATCCCTACAAACGTTTTGTGTTAAATGAACATGGCATCAAATATTTTTCTTTTGCATTTTTCTCGAAAACTGTGAGTTGTAGAAACTAAATTAGATACCTAATTGAACTAAAATTTACACAAAACAAGTTTCTTTTATACAAATCAAATGCTTTACATACATTACATTAGTAGATGAGTCAGAAGTGGCTTAGTGCTTTTTTTTCTGTAAACAGACTAAATAAAAAATTAGGTACATAAAACTAATTACTTTATTTTTTATTATATGAATCTAACTAAACCAAGATAGAGAAACACATACAAAACATTAGTGTGTAATGTGTTTTGGAAACATTATCTTAAATAGTAACTACCTATTAGAGAGTATATTACGTAGCTTAAATTCCCTAGCAGTTCCTCCTCCCCTAATTTAATGAATAATTCAATCTATTTACTAACATTAATTTAATATGTTACGTAAATGGAATTTATATAAGTTAAAGAATGAATGATTCAGTAGAGAACTATAAAAGGGTCGAAAATCCGTCCAATACACAAGAAAATTCTAAAATCTGCCTATCCCATAATAACAACGACCCCAAACAAGGTGATTCTCAGCAGCATCCCTGCATATCATCATAAAATGGCCCCCCTCCACACTCAAGAGGAAAAAACCAGAAGCCTGTCCGAGACAGCGGCGGCACCTGATTTAAACATCAGCAGCCTTCGCGGAGCCACCGATGCCACCCACACAAGAGAAATAAGCGACCTCGGCCACGGATATCACTCACCGGGGCTCGTCCTTAATTCTGACAATCTGGGTGGAGCGTCAATCGATTCCCAGGTGGAACACGACAAAGGCGGGACCCGGGACCATAAAGTGCCCATCCGTTTCCCCCTTGACTTCCAGGAGTTCAGATGAGAGAATTCTTTTATTACTCGACCAGTTTAAGAAGGTCACTGTATTTTGAGGAGGAGATCTTCTCTCTTCAAGTTCTTGAGCTTCTTCTTTTTTTTTATCTGGAGATGTCCTGTAAAACGTTGGGTATAAAAATGGACCCGCGTGTTCTTTTGGTTGTTCGAAAGAGACATTTCAAAGAGAGAGAGAGTCCGGGTTTTGAGCGTGTACGGTTAATGTTGACTCGGCGGAGAATGAGAGGTATCCGGTGTTTATGCTCGACTGTGTAAATAAGGATTAAAGGGAATCGGTTTTGGGGGGGATGATGGGAAGATGTGGGTTGTTTACTGTGAAACTTGGCTTTCGTGTAGCATTTACTTTAGTTGTAACTTCTGGGAAACGTTTGATTATACGATGTTTGGATTATGCTCTTCATTTCTCTTTTTTTATCGGGAGGGAAAAAAGGGGGTGGTATATTTCCAGCTGGCTCAATGCAAAAAAATTCACTCGTAGAGAATCACCTTTAAAATTTATATCCATTTTTTTTATTTGAGCTAACGGGTTTTAAGTTGAATAAATTCTACCGTAACATCAAGTAGAAATTGCATTTAAAAGTTCCCATGAGCTGTACTAAGTCATTTTTGTCTATTCCTTTCTTTAATAGCCATCTCTTTTATTGTAGAGGAGAAGAGGGTATTATGGAATACCCTTTATATCTTTAAGAATAACCCTACTGATTAGAAAGAAAGGGACACAAAATCGTTTTAAGTACATACTATGACTAATGATAATGAAGTGTCAATGGTGAAATAAAACATTATTTATTTTGTTGTTATGAAAAAGGGTACTTTAAAAAAAAGTTACGAATGGAGTTGGAGGGTAATATGGAATAGTCGGGTAATATGGAATAATTGTTTACAAACTATTGAAGAACTTATTAGACTTCGGAGAACATAGTTATTTTTTAACTATAAACACAATATTTATAAAATTACGTTCAAATAGTTTTGTTGTTGAGTCTATTTACAAAAGTCACAAACATAATCTTCTTTCTCTGCTCCAGTACAGTCAAGATGAGCCCATAGAGAACAGTTAATGCATTGAATCCAAATTTCTCCTCGTTGATCTTAGGAGAATTTTCCGTTACAAAAGATAAATTCAGCATCTTTGTTTTCCGGTTCTTTATATGATGGCATTAAGTCAATTTCAAATGATACATCAGAGTGAACCCAGTATTCCATAATACCAGACACGCCATCTTGGATGATGAACTACAGCATGAAAAACTATTTTTCTTTTAGTGCACATTATGCTTAACAACAAAATTTAAATCTCATAATTACTGTTTGGTTAAAATGTTTGAACCTTTACCGGCAAAAACCTTCGAAAATCCCAAAACACATTTTGTTTAGCAGCGACTGTAACGACAACAACCAGGTGTTAAATCTTTATGCACTGCATCATTGGAGTCTTTCTTAAGTCTTTCATGGTATTCTCACGTGATAGCAGTTCGGGAGAGGGCTGAAACTTGGGTATTCCACTGTTCCATAATACTATTTTGTTTGCAGTCCATTTATTTATACTGTCACAACTAAACTCAATCAAAATTTTAAAAATACCTGTAATTCGTTCACTTTCGCTTACTTTCATCTCCCACTACCATTCGTAAATTTAGTTAAAAATTCACGTGATATTAAAGAAAAAATGAAATTGAAAATCCTTGAAAATACTCAGCATAAAATAAAACTACAAAATAAATTATCTACATTTTTTTATTAGAAATTGATATACAGCATTAAATGAAGATTGAAAATTCAGTCTAAAGAAAAGAAGAGCACAGATATAGATAAGAATGAAAAACAGTTCTGTAAAACGTGCTTTCCTAAATACATACATCAAGTTCTACTTTAAAATTCAAGAATTTTTTTTTAATTTCTCGAGATATTTTTAAGAAAAATTTAGAATAAATTTGAAAAACGTTATTAGAATTATAAAAAGATAAAAAAAAATAAACTTTCACGGTGTGTGGGATTTTAAAAATTTTCCTCACTTTCCCTGCTATAAAAACTTTTCCCTCCATATTCCCAGAACTTATCATTCGGTCTCCAACCAGATTAAATCCGAGAAGTAATACCATCTTTAGCAAATAAATTAGTTTACTCTTCCCCTACTAGGGGAAGCTACTCTCATTCACCGCTATAAAACATCTAAATCTAATTCTTGAGAAAGACTTCCAGACAGTGATAAGGATTTATTACGTTATGAACAGAATGCATACAACACTGAGGCATCCCGCTGTCAAAGGGGGAATCCTCCATCTAGAATAATTTTTGAGCGTTCCTGTTTTTTTTACTCCAAGTCTACGTCTTCAAAGTCTCCCTTATTAAATTTTTTGCTTTCCTATATATATTGTCAGCTATTTTTAATGTCGTTTTTTATTTAATCTTTTCTCGCCGAGCGTTTTTATGGAGCCACGTTTTTTTTTTTTGCTTTGTACGGGTACTCTAAGCTTGTATTCCGCAGCTTTTTTTTGCTTCGTTTTTAATCCCGGAGTGAATATTTATATTCATATATGCAGAATAATTTTTATGTTCCTTCTCAGGGAGCGTTGGAAAAACGCCCCCGGAACAATTTGGGCCCGGACTCAGTTTAAAGGGGAGGCGGAAACGTGGGGTCGGTAGCATTTTAATTGAAGTTTTAAGAGGCTTGGAAGAAAGTATAATCAGTTCCCGGGCGAAGTATATTGCGGGAAATGCTGGTGATTACAATGTTATGAAGTGTAACAATCGAACTGTTTTTTTTTTCTTATGCATTTCAAATGAGTATTCCAGCTTAGCAAAGGTCGCGATGGCATTTATTTTAATTGTACTTCTCAAAGCATCAGAAATTTAAAGATTGCTTCAAATTACTTCTCTAAATTAACTAAAGTAATTAATGGGAGAATAAGACTCATGTGGAATAAATTTTTTCAAATAAGAACATAAAATATCCAAAACTATATTACATAAATTAAAAGAAGTCATTCTTTACTTTAAAAACCTCGTAACTGTACTACTCATGTAAGCAGTGGGCAATTGCTTTGACTAAAACATATTAAAACATAAAACCTCTAGACCCCCCCTTACTATGGCAGTGATTTAAACTGGTAGTCTTTAGACCACAGGTGATCTAAGAGCTTAGAAAGTGGCCCGCAAAATATACTATTCACCACCAAACTTTTACCACTAACTTTTTCGCTACTTTAAGTCGACCTTTGTCAGTTTTAAGGAGTAAGAGATGAGAACAAAAAATAATAAAAATTCCTATATTCTGTAAGGCATATTAATGTGTAAAAGTAAATGCTTTTACTACTTCAGCTACTTTTTTTACTATCAGCGCTCGTCGAATTCTAAGTTCAACAAATTGGATGCCTAAGTTAACTAATAATATACTTAAAATTACATTCAATATTAAGTAATCGTCCTTTCCCATTCCCTAAGTTATATTCTTAGTAGGAGGCGCTGAAAAATTTTCCGCACCTTTGGGGGGGCCGTAGCTTTTTATAAAGGTTGAGAACCACTAATCTATATCGTTTATTTAAATTTATATAGAATAAGATTAGCCCTACTAAAAGCATTTTAAGGCTTAAAAAACAAAAACACTTTAATTTTTTTTCTTAGAATGCTTAAAACTATACTGAATTTTTTTCTTTCGGAGTTTCAATAAATATTTGAATATTATTATTAAAAAACAATTCTATCAAATTTCCCATTATCTCTATATTGCTGTTGCCCTTTTTTCTTGCTTCTTCTTTATAATATTATTGTGTTCTTATTTACTTTAATTATGTCTCTTATCTTAACAGGCTTGCTTAAATTTTTTAAAAAATACCTTGTAAAAAAACTTACATCTTAACATTAAATATTTAACTTTATCTAAATACTAGCTGACTTACCCGGCCTTGCACGGGTTGAGTTAATTCATAAATATTTTAAAAAGTTTTTCAAGTTATGTCTTTTCTTTTTCTGGAACTTATCATCCCGTCGTCTTTTTCATCCCAGTTCTTAACTGTAAAAATATATCCTAACTCATCCCGTCCCGTATTTAAATTTGGCTGTTACCTTCGCTGTAAAGAACAATCAAATTGAAATCATCAGGTTTATCAAGTTATATGTCTTTTCTTTTTCTGGATTAGCAGTCACTTATCATCCCGTCCCCCCCATCGTGTTTTTCTTCCCGGTTCCTTACTTTGAAAATATACCCTAACTCATTCCGCCCCGCTTTTAACTTTGGCTGTTAAAGAACAATCCAATTTAAATCATCAGGTTTATTGAGTTATATGGTTTTTCTTTTCCTGGTTAGCAATCACTTATCATCCCGTCATCCCCGTCGTCTTTTTCATCCCGGTTTCTTACTGTGAAAATATACCCTAACGTATCCCGTCCCGCATTTTACTGTGGCTGTAAAAGAACATCCAATTGAAATCATCAGTCTTTTGAAATTTATAGTTTAAAATCTTAAACAAAATTTCTATGAAGTATTTCCGATGTCCTTTTCAAAAATTACGCTTCGGTTTTTATAAATCACTTGATGAAAACTTAGGAAGTAAAAATCACAACCCTCTTTGAACCCCTTGGGAATAATTTCCAACAGGATGTTACAAACCGTATATGAAGTTTCTATCGTTTTCCAAAAATTATATTAATTTAATCAAAAAATAATCCCTATGTGTAATTCAGTCAACAACTCCCGCCGCCAAAGCAAAATATTTAACTATACCTAATTTAATTTATATTCAAAAATGATAAAGAATCCATTTTTATTTGCATGATCCTACATCTCCAAAAATAAAAACATTTTTATCAAAATAGTAAAATGGTTGATAAATCTCATTTTCCTTTTATCATGATAGCCCAACTTCTTAGTAAAAACTGTTTTCTAGTACTTAAAAATAAACATTTAGTGAATGTATAAGTCTAGTAAACCATGCCCAATGAAACAATGAACTAATTTCAGCTCTGTTTCCATGGAAACCATTTATTTTAGCCTTTCCATAAATATATTTATTTTCGAAAAAAAAAAATTAAATTACAAATAAAGGAAAATGTTGTTTCAAAATTAATTATTTAAATTTATATGTTTCCTGAAAATTGTTATAATTTTGAAATAGAAATTTACACTGTGTTTTTCGTCTTAATTTGTTATAAATTATGAAATTTATGAAATTATATTTTATCACATGAGGCCAGACGAAACCTCAAGAGAGAAATAAACCTACTGCAATTTACGCATTTCAACAATGCATAATGCTATTTCAATGGGAAAAACGGAGTAGAAAAAGCGCCGAAAAACAGGGAAGGAGTCGTTCTATTTTTAAATCCGTTCTTAGTGCGCGTCGCATAGCTGAGAGGAAGGTCTCTGTCAAATTTCAAAGCTCTGGGTCCAGTAGTTTCGGAGATTCCGTGTTGAGTGTTCCTTACTTACCAGTGAGTGAATGAGTCAGTCAGTCAGTCAGTCAGTCAGTCAGTGGTATTTGGCTTTTATAGATATAGATTTAAAACATTTCGCGTTTAAATTGTCTTTTTGTTGCCTCGTTACAACTTAAAAGGAATAATTAAAACTATTTCATTTAGAATACGATTTTTCTTTAAACAATTCTTTTGAATTACCCAATTAACAATATAGTTATCCTTTCTAGCGAATGGTTAAGCACCTTAAGAAAAAATATAATAACCTAAAGCAAAATAATTTCAAAACCTGATTACTGAAATCCAATCACACATACTGTTAACACAGCTGTGTTCCCTCGTCATCATCATTCAGTGTAATGAGAAAAATAATAATTTCAAGAAACAGATACGGAATAAAATAAATTCGTTTTTTAACTGGCAAAAATATGTAACGATGAGTGAAAGAAATAACAAAATTGTCGCTTATTTCCTTTCTTTGTATAAAATAAATAGATAAGATGTTTTTTCATTAGCGTGTACTAAAAAAACTGAGTATGAAACAAAAGTCAAAAACAAAACTGGATTTCTTAACTTTTTCATTTCATTTTTCCCTATCTCCTCCTTCATTACGATAGGAGAGTCAAAATTATTTCTTTAAAATCTTTTATTGCGTCAGTTACTTTTTAACATCACAGGACTGAGACCAAAAACTGTGTAAATATTAAAAGTAACATTTACTTGTAGAAGGATATTACCCATCAGTAAAAGTTGTTGATGGTAAGAAACTTAATTTTATTAAAGCATAAAAAGGTTTTTCATTTTTTTTTTCGGTATTCTTAACGCGTCCGGAATTTTTGTTTTAACTTTCCGATGTGTCGTGCAAGGTAATTGTTCATAATTAACTGCAAATTCTTCTCTAGAATCAAAAAATAATGATTGCGGGGATATTTTTGAAGTTTTTCTGACAGTGTATCTTTTCACCTTTTAATTAAAGTGAATTATATTTATCCCAAAGTTTTTCTTTGGTTTTTAGTTTTTTTTTCTGTTTCTGATTAGAAAAAGTTTAATTTAACTTTGTTTAAAAAACTAAAAAGGAATACTTAAACTTACTAAATAGAGGAATTAGGATGGAATACTGTAACTTACTAAATAGGGGAATTGGGAAAGAATACTTAATCTAATTAGAAAAATATAATTAAAATTATTATTTAAAAAGAGATATAAAATTGGGTTCATATTATCACAATTACGTTATTATTCATTGACCATTATATATTAGCTTTATATAAACCATTATCTTAATATAGTTTTGAAAATTTTGATTACTTATTTAATAAGCATTAGCATAAGTAATACTTGTTAAAATAAGTAATAAGTATTAATAAAAAACTATAAATATTTTTAAGCTTAAGTAGTTTCATGAAAAATGATGGTTAAATAAAAATAAATTTGATATGGAATGAAAAAGAAAGTTTGTTATTAAATTAAATTAATTATGTTAGAATTAGTTATTAATTATGTTAGAATAAAACATAACCAAAAGAGTTACGCTATGCATTACTTTTATGAGTACGTATATTTCTTTTAATTAAACCTCTTTTGCATCCTTTTATAACTTCTTTCATAATAAAGTTTGAGTTTCTAACAACAATTTAGATAAAAACAAAGTTTGTTTTAAATATCTTTTATGCGAGAAAATGTACAAAAAAGGCACTTAAAAAACCTAGATGAAAACAGAAAACTAATTAGCTTTTTAAACCATCCAACTCTTTACTATTTCTGCTCTTAAAACAATTTTATATTTAAAATAATTATAAAAAATTTCTGAATTGCATTATTTCTGCTGCATTTTTGCAAAGAAAACAAGTATATACATATATATTTCATGAAGTGTAATAGAATTGCTACGGTTATTTATACATTTAAAAACATACTAAATATGAGCGCTTTCTTTTACAACGACTGAAGTAGCTTACATTCTCATTATGAGTATAGTAATTGAAAACACCAGTCTTTTCATCTTATTTCCCCCTGATCCCCTCACGAGAACAAACGCACTGCGCAGCTGTGACTGCTAGGATCATTTCGATGTGCCACTCCTTTTAAAATCCGTTCAGAGTGAGGGTGACGGATTCTGAAAAGCATAATTTTATCGGTATGACGACAAGATGGCGCAGTACTTGAAGGATGTTTGAGATTCTGATGATTAAAAAATTGCTGCTTTCCATCTACACAGCTTGACGAATGATTTTTCGGTTTTCAGATACGAAAAGAGCATGCCTACTATTTCAAAAAAAAAAAAAACATAATAAAAAGCACCGCTCTTTTTCTTAGGCTCAATTATTTATAAAGATATAGTGTGCAATTTATTTATGTAAAATAATTCATACTTTACTAATTTAGGATTAACACTAAAAGTAATCCAATATAAAACAAACGTTGTTTATTTGCACATATTACAAGTAAAAGAGCTGGCAATTGTTTGGCGAATGCATGTATCCCCGAAACTATTGTCTGCTTTTTATGTTTTATGAGTGAAATTTTTTTTTTATTTACAATGGCAGAGCACAACACACACACACACACACACTATGACCGGGGTCATCGCTCCAGACATGCCGAAATCAGTACTTACTTCTCGTTACCCAGTGGGCACCTGTGGACCGAAGCCACGGAGGTGAAGTACTGTTGCCCCCGCCACACACACATTCGCAGGCACAACCCCTTTTTACAGGGGGGCCACATTCATTCATCACACATACACAAGGACAGAAACTAACATCCATGCCAAACGGGGATTCGAACCCCAGACGTACGGCTTCGCAGTCAGATGCTCTAACCACTAGACCAGTACGTCGGCTTATGAGTGAAAATAGCACATAATAAAAAAGTTGGGTTTTTTTTTATATTGGATAATAATCCGAAAAGATAATCCAACTCTTAATAAAAGTAATGTTCCTAATTACTCAGTATGAGTATAAAATATAATTCTTCTCACTTTTTCTGAGTTTTTTTTTATTCTTTCCGTTTTTACATCCTTACAATGTAAAGTAACGTATATAAACTTTAAAATGAAGGGTAATTGCTGTGTAAAGCTTACCATTGTCCATGCACAAAGTTTGCGAATTCCTCTGGAAGTTACGTTGGTTTTTAATTTACTGGCTATTTTGTAAAATCACAACATAAAAGGAAATTAGGCAATTTCTCAAAACAATACCATTATACTTGAAGATTTAACTTCTGATCTCAAACATTTAGAGATAGTTAATTTGAACACTTCTTCATTCTGAATTTCAGATAATATCTTGTCTTACTGTGTCCTTTATACAATATCTAAAGAAGCTCGAAAGATGTTGTTTTTCTGAAAAATATGTTCTCCGCACTAAGATTAATGTGTTTTAACGAAACATCTCTGATCACCGCCCCATTATCCTGAAAGACAAACCTCTAAGTTTTGACTCCGGTCGTGTACACGTCTCCATCCTTTTACAATAGACACAAAATTTACTTCCAAATAACGGAGAATAGAACGCATGCGATACATACAACAATTCCAATCAAACTACACATGTTATTTTATTTAATTACAAAACTGCTTTCCTTAAGCAAACTCAATACATTTGTAAATAAATAATGGAAAACAATAAACACACTCTCCAACCAACCCCCAAAACGAATCTCTCAATCAGAATAATTACCCTCGAACGAAAGACATAAACACCTAACCTCTTCCCATTCCTCCCCCTTCCGCTCATTTACAGAACCAGAACCAATCGTCGAGCAATAACCCCCAAGTACCCTCTATTTAAGCATAATCAACTTAATTATCCGCTGAGGGGGACCTTAAGCGAATCCCCCAAACACGAAAACCACAGTTTAAAAATAACTCCATCTCCAGAAACCTCCCTCGAAGATTTAACCTCCAGGATCCGGCTCTCTGAGCAAGCAACGGATAATTGATTTAAATAACAGTCCCAGAAAACGCGAGTTACCGCTCTTGCCTTCATAATTGGGCTCATCATCGCCATAACTCGTTAAGAGTCTCGTTCCCCGTTTCCTTAAGAACGCGTTACTTTTTGGTGAGGGATTATAAATGAAGGCTGTCGATAGGAACCCGATACTCCTCCTCGACACCCCTTTATCGAAGGGATTCGCCTTTTGAGAGGAAATTTGAGTTGATATGTGCGAGAGGAGGAAGGAAAGTCTATGTTAAGGGGGAAGCTTTGCCTACTGGAAGTGGGATTTTATGTACTTTTGACTACATGATCGAAGATCTCTACCTTTTTTGGCACATTATCAAAGTAAGTAAATTCAGCATTTGGCAAAATGTTGGTTTATAGCAATTATTCTCAAACTTTTGAATCAACTGGGTGTTATATTACAACCAGGCAGGGGTGCAGAATATGTCCGAACGCCCGAACGAGGTTCGGGGGAAATTCAAGCAGCCCTGGGGAAATTTTTGCCCCAAGATAGAAAGAAAAACTAAAAATAAAGCTGACAAACAAATATTTTGTGTAGTGACTTCATCATAACTTCCAATTTCAACGGAAATCCGCTGAAAACTATGGAGTTACAAATGTAGAGTGGGTAAACTACGGATCTGCGCTAAAAATCCTAATTTTCTAGGAGAATACCTGAAAGTTGGCTTTTCTTTGCTTTTCAATTGGTATGCAGGAAAAACAACGTATTCGTCGTGGTAGGATGGGTAATTTTCACTGTAAATTACGTTCTTGCTTGATCACATCGATGTTCTTTGCAAAAAAATTAGTTACTTAAGGAGTAATATACAGAGAGCTTAAATTTTGAGAAAAATAGACAATGTTTTTAAGAAAAGAAGCACTTCTGAGCTAAGATTATGAGTGTGCAAGAAATACTAAAAACCAGAGCATAAAGATCATTTAAATTTATGGTTTATGTGAAAATTATTGAATCTGAAAGGAGTTTAATTATTGAAAAAAAAAACCTACTTGTTAAATAAAATCTCATTTAGGGGGAAATTTTGAAGGAAACAAATTATGTTCTGGGGAAATTTTGGGCCCTAAAACATTTTCTGCACCCCTGCAACCAGGTGCCCCTCTTCTTGGAGACTTTTTCGGCACTACTCTTGGTATCATAATCCACTACCTAAAAAACGGTGTTTATCAGCGCTTTTTAGGATTAAAAAGCTATATTTAACTCTATTTGGCTGAGTAAGGTTACTCCCCCTTCCGCCATATTACTTAGGAACTCAAGACGAACGTTTGGAGCTTCATACCTATTATGACACTCCATGAGTTTGCTAAAAAGCAATATTCAGAAGTGAAATTTAGATTTAGCACTTTTTCCGGAAGTTTAAAGAAGCAAGTAGTACCTTTGACTATTACCTACAAACTTTTGCTTAACCTAAAAAATAAGTAGTATACTGAGTATGACAACTGAAGTATGAGTTTATACTAAATTACATTGAAACAATCGTTGCAATACTTAATTCCAATTTATGAAGTACAACGTCTAAAATATTTTTTCCTCATGCATAGTGAAATACATCTATATATAATAAAAATGATTTAATGAAATCCGACATATTTGTACTTACACATGTTTTTTATGTTAATTCCATAAGAACATCTTAGTTTAGTGCAGTGTTTTTAACTCTATTTTATACTGTGTATGGTTTGGGTATACTGGCTTATAGAATACAGCAAACGGCATACAGCAAATCTGGTTATTTCAGATGATAGCTGAAAGTAATGACTAATCATCACATTAACCAAATATAAAACAATTACATATTTTTAAAAATTTGGTTCAAAACTTAATTATTTTAACATATTTAAATCCGTTGTCAAAGCGTTTGTAGGCCAAAGCAATAAAATTTTGTCGACTAGAGGTATGAATACTCTCGACTCTTTCTTTAATAATTCTTATCCCCTCACAAAATCTCAATATTTTCTGATGGCTGGTTTATAACCTTTCAGGAGCTGCTTTTAAATTATAGTTAATTTTAATTATGTATTTTCCAGTTATTTTAATTCATATTTAGTGTGTATGTAAATCTTAACCTATGACTCTTCGTAAGAACAAAAAGTGTTCTATATTCATTTAGTTACTATGCAGCGCTACATCAATAGATGTTCGAAAGTAAAACCTTCAGCTCTATATATCTATTTCATAGGCCAAACATATGCAAATCCATTCGGAGGAACCTTTCGATTAGCAAGTAAATTACATGTTAAAATCGTTTAAAACATTCTACTTTCCAGTGGCGTAGACAGGGGGGGTGCAACGGGTCTTTTGCACCCCCCTAAAATTTTTCTTTCATAAAATAAAATATTTTAGAGTAGCTTTTTTATTTCCCTATAACATAATTGTAATACATATTTTTTAAATCTAAGAATGGGATTGTACCGGCGCGGCGGTACTCTCTCCCAGCTGCGTGACTTTCAATAACACCCTCCTAAACCTGTCAAAAACTGAGGGTTCGTCGGTCGTTGGGCCACCCTCACAAATGGCGGGAACTTTTTATGCTTTCTGCCCCCTCGTATCTTGAGTGATATAAACAAGAACGCTCTTCGAGACGAGGGAGAGAAGAGAATGGAATTAGAACCGATTATTTATCGAGGCGACCACACCAGACTTTGGAGCTCTGCTCCCTCAGATATCAAAAATAATTTTATATTTTAGTAGTTGTGATGCTGATGATGTATTATGTATTTATAAGTGTAAATAATATATCTAGTTCTTAAATTCTGGAAGGGGTCAGTAGAAGGTATCAGTTTAAGCTTAGTAGTCGCATTTTTTATACGTCTTCTCTGTGTCCGATAGACTTGAGATAAAATTTCCCACTTATTAAAATGAATCGCAAACATCGCAAATGAACAAGTAATGATTTTTAAAAAAAAATACATCTGTGAGTGACAACACAGCTTAAGTGAAAGACCACTTGATCTAAAAAGACGTAACGGATGCGTTATTTATTCTTCTACAGAGATGGTAAGAGGTATTTTAGTTACCAATAACTTTAATTAATGACTTATACAATTTTGATTTTGTTTGAATTAATGGTGATTTCTATTCAAGGAAAAGACGCAATTTGATTTAAAAATCAAAAAATTATTGAATTTTTAGCTGTATATAGGATCATTATTTTTATATATGAAAAAGGGTTTTTTTATACCTTTGAAAGTAGCTATGTAGTGTTTGTGCTGGCCTATGCTTCATCCTTCTGCTTTTTCAGTTTATTATTTTCTCATTATTCCCTCTCCATTTTTTGTTTTTAAAAGAAATATCTTCTGAAATAGAATTTTTTATTTGTCTATTATGGCACGAATATGTAAATCTGTACCACTTTTACGAGTTATAATTATAGGTATAGTATGTTATATAGTATTAATCCAACACCTGTGAAAGAATTCAAACTTTAATCACTTTAAACATTCAGTTTTTGTTGGAGTGTGTTTGAATATGAATATTTACTTCTATTTTAAAGATAATTTTTTTGATAATTTTAGAAATGGAATAACACTTTTTTGGAGCTACCAGTATTAACAAGTAGTATCATGTCCAATATATAAGTAATACCTTAATTTAATTCAGAAACGCTTATTTGTAGTTTAATAGCAATTGATTTTTAAATGTATAGAGTAGTAGGTACTAGAATAAGAATAAATGGCTATATCTCCTGGATGGAATGTGTAAATATTTCATGCAAATTTCGTAAGACAGTTACATAAACATTCGGGGTTAACAAATTTACTCATTAAATTCAGGATGAGTTTAAGAATCTACAATAAATTTGATTTTACATAATTTGAAAAAAAATTACAGACTGTTAAACTGTATAATATTCTTTATGTCCCACAACATAATTTTACCTCAACATTAATTTTGCTAGTGTTAAAAAAAATTTCCTGTACCTGTACTTATCTGAATTAACGGGAGAGGTAAAATCTGCATAAGTAATTTTAACGAAAATATACGTAGCTATGTTGCTATCATGACCCTAAATATAATACAGAGACCGAGGGTCATGTAGCATGTAGCTGTGATACTTTCATTTAAAGGTAAAATTATTCATATGAATTTTTTTAGTTTGATTATAAATAACGTCACCGCATGTAAAAATCATTGTAAGTCCGTTTAGCAAATAGTTAAACTTCACTCAAGAAAACTAAATCTAAAAAAAAAAAAAAAAAATGTGAAATAAATGTCAAAAAAAAAAAAAACGTAAAACGGAAGAAAAAAAAAAAAAGATGGGGCTTAATATTCATTAGATAATTCCTCAGCTACTAAACTGTCCATAATGAAAGGGATAAAGAATGAATACTAAGAGAAGCCGGTAAATTAAATACGTAATACGTTAATGCATGAGCCCCTCATTTTTCGTTTTACAAAGAGTTATAAAATTTATTTTATAACTGATATTTTTCTAAGATTAATTCAATAATTTATTTATTGTTGTTGTATTTTTTTGGTATAATTATAAATCTTTTGATTTTTTCACTACGATCAAGAAAGATTGATATTACTGCATGGCTAGTTTTTTCCTAAATGGTAATATAAAACCTAAATTTTTCTTCTTTCTTTCGATATCATCGTGCACCCCCCAAAAATAATTTCTGGCTACGCCACTGCTACTTTCGCCGCCCTTTCTAAAGAAAAATTATTCAATAATCTTGGAAAGGTAATCAAACGCATATTTCTGATACGTTTTGGTCGTCTAAATGAGGTAAAGGCAAATGTTCGTCGCTGATTTTCAATAACACGCGTTTGGGATCATAAATCCATATGCGTTGCGCCATAGAATAACAATAGTGAACTTCCTGTGTCATTGTGCAGTCCCTAACCATAAACCTCACAATACTACTCCCATTGAATCTTTTAATTATTATAATGGATGCAATAATTGACCCTTCCTCACAAACAACTATAATTGCCGCTGGCAACACAACCGCTATAATTAGTTGTGGAAGTAAGCTCTGTGTGGCTCATTACATCAAAACTTTCGCCCCCTTAACAATCCGATTACTTCGGGGAAAGAGAGAATTATAATTTGGGGTAATAAAACTCATAATGGTTATTAAATGCATAATGAGTCTCCTCTGTACCTTAAGGTGACCTTAACCATTCTTGTTTTCAGATGTCTGGTAATAAAATACTGCGTATTTGAGGCTGGTTTCATTCTCTTGCCTTCGTTAAGACTATTGTCGTTAACGTGTTTTGAATTAATTGAGTCAATCGAAGGCAAATAACTTTTGAACTCCGCAATCGTTACAATTAGTTTACATAAATTTTAGATAATCTAATGGAGATTCGCTGAATATTAATTCTTTTAAATGGGTATATATGAAAATGAAATTTAGATATAGGTATACTGTGTAATTTAACCTTAGCTTTTGAAATAGTTGAAATGTTTGTTAAATATAAAACCAATCAATGAGTTAAACTCCAATTCACCTGCACTCTGTATTTTGGTATTTAAGTTTAGCTCAATTAAAGAAGTTAATTTTTTTTACATGAAGACGTCTGTAAGAACTACATATTTAAGGATCAAGTTTCGAGATGAATCATTCTGAAAAGATGAGGAAACTTCCGGTGCTTTAGTATAATTTTAAATCAATTGCTAACTCTATTAATTAACCTGTAATTGATCACAAATTACATAAGAAGGAAACTGGATGAGAATAGGCTTAATTACTACACAGTGATCCATTTTGGGAATTCCATACAAAACAATTCTATCGAGTGGATACCTGATTCACTAAACAATATTAAACCTCATCCTAAGGCAATTGATCAAAATGCTCGAGCATCCGCCAATATCTCACTCACAGTTAAATTAATTAATTAAATTGAATTTTAGAAATCAACGTTAAGTTATTTGAAACTATCAGAGTTTACGGAATTAAAAGGTGCCAATAATATATCAAACTTCACATTAGGATGTAATGTAATCAATGAGACTATGACTATGAAACTCCGGAGGGAAATTGAATTACCTCCCTGAGGATATATGATAATATTTAATGAAACTGTATAGTATATTAAGCATTAGTCTTTGCAGATAGTCTTTGCACAGAGCCTAATAATAGAATATACCGGGAAATATAATGATAATATTTTTCGACGCGATGGTTCCAATTTCGGTCATACCAAAGATAAGAGAAAACAGTTTGGTGTATTTTGAAAAGTCACGTTCTTTATATATTTTTATCTTACAAAATTTAGTAAACATGCAAAATATTTTATATTTTTGTAACTGAAAGATGTAAAAATAATAGTAATAGAATGATCGAGTTACTACCTGGCTTTATATGTCCTCTTATAAATCTAATCTTATGTTATCAAAATCGAATTTTTACTTATTTTCATCAGGCTATGAACTTTTCCTAAAAGATATCTAAAATATTTTTTGTAAATTTTTTCAATGTAATTTTTTAAATATGTGTCATTACATAGTAACTAATTGCACCTCACACAATAAAGGACAAAACACAAGGTATCTAATACATAACTCATGGTACACATAACAATACAACATAATAATAACACGAAATAGAAGGTTGTTCTATAGCTCAGTATACAAAGTAATACAAACATAATCACCCCCATATCTGTGTTTCTAAACTTGTTTTAAGGCATATGTTTATAACCCAGAGTTGCACTATCTGTATAGCGCGTCCCCTAGTTTTGACGGAAAATGTCTAATAAACAACCCCATGGGGTTAAACCATCATAAACTATGAGGATCTCACCATTAAAACGTACTGTAGCCATAAAATACGTATGAATCATTATTTTTGTTACAAAAACTAATTCTACCTTTTCAATTGTGGTGTTTGCTGCAACTGGAGTTAACTCCAAAATCAAAATCCACATCATAAGGATCCACCTTGGCGGCAGAAAGCATTAGTCTCCAAGTTAGTACTATTTTACGACAATGTATACAACTGGATTGGTGACTATGGTCACCATTTTTGCCGCCAAACAAATTATAAGATTAGAAATGTAACGAGTTTACAAATATTCATTCTAGTGGAGTTAACTCATTGTTGCAGCAAACACCTCAATTGCCTTAAGTAAACCTAGTAAACCTTTCTGGGCAAATAAAATTCATTGCAAAGTGGTAACCAGAATACCAAGCAAGTCCAACCCAATACTACCAAAGTTTTCGGGTCCTTCATGGACTACTTTCAAGAATCCGTTGAGTATCTTACAATTATTTTTTCCCTCCGCAGTGCCGCCGAAGATCACGTGGGTGCAGATGATGGCGTCGACGAACGAAACGCTGCTGTTCGGTTGGCGGAGGCCGAGCCACGACAACGGGGCCGACATCAGCCATTACGTGGTGCAGCTGAGCCAACAGCAGCGACCCACCTCCAACGAGACGCTGCCCGTTCAGCCCTCCGAACGCCAGAACTACATCTTCATCTTCGTGGGGCTGGAGCCGGGAGAGTGCTACACCTTCCAAGTGAGACTTCTGCTATGTAGAATGGGCGTATCAAGCGATTTCCTCCACTCTCCGCACTTTTCCCCTGTCCGTTACCATAGTTTCGGTAAATTTACTCGCCAATGTCGAGTTGGAGAGTGCAAATTTCCCGCACTGTCTGAACTGATACAGACATTGTTACTAACTGCTGTATATTCACCACTAAGGTTAATCTGGAATCAAGCATTTTCGCCAACTCTGATTGGCCTAAAATTTTTTTTCCTTCTTCAACTATACCAATTAAAGGTTTTGATTCCAATCAACCTTACGTTAGGTTAGTGATGAATACGGCCGTGAGGTGACGATGTATAAAACGTGGAGCTGGATACGCCTATTCTAAATGTACAGTGATGTAAAGAAATATTTTGGTACCGAGTACTTCTTGGTTAGGGGACATCCATAAATTACGTGTGGTCAAAAAGGGGGGGAGGGGTTTGGAAAAATCTCACCAAATCTCATCAAGGGGGGAGGCGGGGTCGATTAAAATCTCACGTCAACTTTTTAAGTTGGAAATTTTGGCTTTTTCCATTCAAAATTATGCGGTTTTGCGTTGAAGTAACGTTTAAAAGTTGTACTTAAATCTCACGTGGGGGGAGGGGGGGTCCAGCAAAATCTCACTAAATCTCACCAAGGGGGGAGGGGGGGTCCAGATTTTGGAAAAAACACCTCACGTAATTTATGGATGTCCCCTTATCAGCTATTGGAGAGTTATGGGTAATGAATTTGTGGACACTAGCTGAGAATGGCTTTGGTCTTCCTCAGCCTAATTCTTAAGTTTGCTCTTATATGTTAAGAGAATTATTAGTTAGGTTTGGGGCCCTTTTCCTAGTGAGATTATTAGGAATTTTGTTCGGGGAAGAAATGGGATTTCATAATAGAGAGTTCCATTCATCTGTAGATGACACCAACATCGAAATAAAAACTAGATATTTCTACTTTAAAAGGAACGTATACAAATTTGACAAGGAGGATTCTTCAACTCGCCATCTTTGTTTTGCTACGAATTCATTTATGATTCGAATAATTAATAGGTAATCGAATTAAACTAGATTAAGATGCATTGGTAAGCTTTAAAAATTAAAACATACAAAGATAGGGTTTTTAAACGTAAATAGGCTTATTAATATCGAAGAATAATAATACATTTCCCCTGAAATAAAAAAAAATAATCTTAGTCTGTATTTTTGTGTTATCCTAAATATAATTGGGTTCACTAAAAGATTGTGTATAAAGATGTTTCCCAACTGAGTGAAGATTCGACAAATTAAAAACATGCAAAAAGTACGCTAATATTAAATATTGAATAGACATTAAGGCTAAAGCTTCCGAAACCACCTTTTTGCAGCATAGATAATATTCTTACTAAGTAAATATCATTAAAATATATTTTAAATCATTTCAAAGAAGATTATTAGGAAAAGGTTTTATCCGCACTAAAAATTAAGGCTTATTGTGAATATTTAACAATTTTACGGAAAGGTATTTTATTTCTGCTGATGAATTTATCTCCAAAGTGCATACTTCTGTATTAAACTTTCTCCGTAATATTCTAATCTCATCAATACAAATTTTAAAAACATCCAGAGAAAAATGCATTAATAATTCCTTTCTTAAAAATCATCCACTTTGTTATAGAAGTATACGAGTCGGTAAAAGCATTTCAAACTATGAATCTCCATTTGACGATAAAACCGCACACTCTGACTTAAATGCAAGTTATAAAACGATTAATTCGGAGCGTAATCCCAAGCAAAAACAGGCTCATGAAAGTTTCACAGCATCATTCAGCTCGAGATGCAACAAATCCAGAACACAAGAAGACACAAATTAAATTTCTGGGAAGAAAAATACCCCGGTGGTCCTTTCTTTTGTGACCGAATCTCATTAAACGGAGCTGGAACAAAACAGAGAAAAGAAGTAACTAGTCTCATAAAAAAAGAGGAAAGGAAACATATCATCGTATCATTTCATTTAAATATATTTTATAGGCACTTTACCGTGGTTCCCGTTTCGGGCCATTCACTAATCCTATAAAAGCATTTATTTCAATGTGAATTGAAAGCGGATTTTCAAAAAATGGGCACTTTGGCGAGGGGGAAAAAAATTTCTCCAATTCGAGATTTCTAAACGAGAGACAGAAGTTTTAAGAGACACTGAACTGGAAAGGAAAAAACGTACTTGGAGGGGAGTTAATTACCTTTAGTTTACGTAGTACACTGGAAACGAATGAATCTCGAAAAGGGAGAAAAAATGGGAGAACTAGAATCGAGCCCTAAGAACATTTTCCTACAAACATGGAATAGTTTGATTTCGGTTATCGAATGGGCATTATTTGGTTTGGCGAAAAAAAAAGAAACACTAAATGATTCATAGTTTGAAAGGAAAGGCATTAAATTGCTGCTGTTTTTTTTGTGTGTATAAATAGAAACTTGGTGAACGTTTGGTCTTAACATCAATGATAAAAATCTCGACATTTTTTTTTTTTTTAATTTTTATAGGGATGATTTAATTACGTCAGCTTAATGTAGTAATCAAGAAGTAAGCTTATTTATTTGCTGGTTTTATCTTCCTTCGAATGTTTATTATTTTGCTATGAAAGTTAAGTTTATTTAACCACAAATTACCATCAGTAGTTTAAAAACTATTTTTTAAAGCAATTCATATTTTTTAATTATTAATAAGCGATAACATAATTATGAAATTTTTCTGTATTTTCACCCTTTTTATCCTGAAACGAAAATACATATAAAAGTGATTCTCATGTCCTATTTTAAAAAAGCAGGTAAAATGATTATCTTGATGTTTTACTTTACGTTGGTTAATAGGTTTTTTTTCTATTCGTATCGTTGATTCTTGGAACTCTGCAATTTTGCTAATGAAAACCACGAGAAAAAAATGTTATTGAAACTCTAATCATCTTCAAAACTATATTTTTATTATACACTAGCTGATATGCCCGGCCTTGCACGGGTGGAGTGTATCAATTTATTAAAATTTTCTCAAGTTACATGCCTAATTTTCTGTAACCATAATTACCAATCATCCTGGTAGTTTTTCATATCCCGGTGTTCCCAGTATTTTTTCATATCCCGGTGTTCCCAGTATTTTTTCATATCCCGGTGCCTTTTTCATCTTGGTGTCCCCGGTGCCTTTTCATCTCGGTGTCCCCGGTGCCTTTTCATCTCGGTGTTCCCGGTGCATTTTCATCACCGTGCTCCCTGTGCCTTTTCCCTCCCGGTTCCAACTGTGTAAATCTAACCTAACCATCCAGTTCCGGTGTTGCACATTTAATTACGACAGTTACCCAATTATCCATTCTAAGTGAAAAAAATCCATTAAAATTATTACAGACTTTTGAAATCCCAA
Organism: Tetragnatha montana; assembly: GCA_963680715.1. Classification (NCBI taxonomy): domain Eukaryota; kingdom Metazoa; phylum Arthropoda; class Arachnida; order Araneae; family Tetragnathidae; genus Tetragnatha; species Tetragnatha montana. The sequence continues at coordinate 20,504,538 of OY796680.1, read as the reverse complement.
AATTTGTAAATACCCCCTGTTTAAATTGAAAAAAAAATCCCGTTAAACTACACCAAAGAAACAAATTATAAGGTTAAATAACAAATTGATCTAGTGTTTCTATCATCAACTTTCTAAAAAAACTGCATGATGTAATCTTTACTTTAACCAGTCTAATTCTTAAAACTTTCTATTTCAACTTAAAGTTTCATGGAAAATGAAGTTTTTAATAAGAAAATACTGTTATAAAGTTTTTTATAAGGGCCGTTTTTAATTTTTTAAATTATTAATAACCTTTTTAAAACATTTAAAACAATTTTAGCCAAGTTTTATCTTTAAATACTTTGTTTTATGTTTAAAATTGTTTTTGTTGTATTATTTGCAACAATGCGAGTTAAACAGATCTTCTTTAGTGGAGAAGTAAGGCGATTTTTTCAAAAAGGCCTAAAAGGGGGTGAAGGGGTGGTTTTAGAAATTTGGAAATGATGTCATTGTCTTTCCCCCGTCCCCATACGTATGTGTACCAAGTTTGGTTCGATTCGGACGGGTAGTTTTGGAGAAATTGAGCCAAATCTGTTCCGGACAAACCCAGGAACCCAGGCAGGAACCCAGACAGGAACCCAGGCAGGAATCCAGGGACACCTTCATTATATATAGAGAGATATAGGGTTTTTTGCGTGAATTTTTTAATTTCTTTCAAGAAATGTTTTTATAACAAGCATAGTGTCGTATTTTAGTTTTACCTTTAAATAACATCCTTTTTATAATTTTCCTTTAGGTACAAGCTTGTAGTGAAATAGGTTGTGGTTCCTGGTCCGATGAACTAGAAGCTACAACAACAGATGGAGGTAAGATACTATTTGAAAAATTTCATGTTTACTGCATTTGACGCTTCATTGTAATTCATTGTAATTTTCACGCTTTGTCTAGTAACATAAAGTGTGTTTCGTTTCTGTCTTGTTCAAATCCCGCAGTGGAATTTGTGATTCTCTGAGAACGTATAAACATAACTCGGTAAACGCGACATGATCTGAAAGAAGTTTTTCACCCTCGTTACAACGATCGTGTCGCGTTCACCTAGCGTATGTCCCGGAGAGACACGAAAGTGGAAATAGTTCCACAGCACTCACTACTTTCCTGTAACGTCACTTCAATCCCAAAGCGAAATCATCTAAAACAGCTTTAAAACTCCTCGCTCTCAGAATCCATCAAAGCTGTCACAACTCCCTCCCCCACTGTTTGCGTGGGAGCAAGAAAGAACGTGCTCTAAAGCCTCTTTGTTTTGTGTCTTGCAGTGGCCGATCCCCCGGAAAATGTCCAAATGCGCTGTTATCACGACAACACGCAGAACATCAACTACGTCGTGGTCACGTGGGACGCCCCCAAGAACGTCAGAGGCAGCGTGCAGGCCTATAACGTGAGTATACCACCCTCCTATTTGTCTTCTTATATAGTAGTATAGGAGAAGACGCAGATGCAGTGGTAAATTCGATTACCAATTTTATGAGGTTTTTGCGCCGTAAAAATCTCCCTTTACCAGAAGTTTCGTCGTTTACAAAGTCGGGAGGGATGTTTGTATGCAATAAAAGCGGGACGGATGAATAGCGTACTCGGCCCCGCGTTATTGCTTTTAAAGGTTTCGGAAATAATGCGACTTTGCTATGGAGGAGGAATTTGCTTCAGGTTTTTTTTAGAGGGATATTGATTTGTTTATTGGCTGAGTGTGGTCCCAAGGACCAAGGGAGCCTCCTTATCAGAGTGACCACCTTGACACACCCAGATAATATTACGGTTTGATAAGAGCCAACAGCATACCAAAAAGGGAAATGCAGTAAATGTGGAATAATTAAGTTAGTTAGGTGGAAAAACTAGTTATTAGCTTAATGTTTATTGCATGTTTTTCAAACCTTTGATTAGTATCTACACTTTTCTACCATTCTGAATACTGTTATAGTATTTTCTAGAGAAAAACATGTTTTTCTTTTATCAATGATCTCTCTCTCTATTTTAAAAAGTGTACCCACATTAGAAATTAGAATTCAAAAGAGCTTCAAAACCCTTCTGGCAAAAATGATCACTTCTACTCACCAAGTTCTTTCGTTGATAACCAATATTAGAACTTTTATTTCCCATGAATAAAACATTACTTATTTTAATACAAAATATCAGCAGAACTTTTTGATATTATTCTTTTCAGGAATGCATATTTTTTTCAATTTTAGACTGTTTTTAAAACGCCCCAAAATATTTAATTCAGTATTTTTCCAACAAACTGCCAAAAAAAAACTATTTTGTTCATAAAAAACTATAGCTCTGAAATATAATTTTAATCTATTGCCTTATATAATTTAATGTATAATTGCTTTTATCCGAATCATTGCAAAATTTTTACATTAACATATCTTTGAATTTTGAGCAATCTTGAACTTATCCATCAAAGTTTCAATCTTCGAGTTCAACCATCAAAGTATCATCAATGTTTCCCAAAACATGATCCTAAAAATTTATCATAGTTTATACCTTTAAAATGTATTCTGAATATATGATTTGACATTCTATGATATAGTGGTCGTGGCTTTATAGAAAAAGAACCACGCCAAAAACCACACAGCCTTAAAAATAAAAAGCATGAAATTTTCCCTGTGACGCAGTGCAGTACAGTGTAATAAAAAGCATCCATCTTCGAAACTAGATAACTTGTTTATTCAGGAGAAATGTTATTTATCCTTTTTTTATTCATGACAGATTTCTCATTTCATAGAAACGTTTTATATTCAAACAGATATTTAGGGAAAGGCAATTTTTATTTTAAAATAGGTTCCAGATATAAAATGTATTCCGTAAATATTACAGGTGCCATGAAAAGAATATTATTCTTACTACAACATTTCAAACAGGCAGTGTCTAAAGAGATTTCTATTCCTGCGAGATCTATTGTTCCTTTTAATCATTCTATCCCATTTGCGCTGTCCTCAAAGTTTTGAACGAAACTGAAGAAGGATCTTTCGAAAGTGTCGTTGCACTTGTTCTGTTTTCAAGCTGACGTGACAAGTTCTCCTTATTTGGACCCTCTTTCGGAACTTAAATCTCTAACAGCTTTTACAAAAGCTAAGAAAAGTGCATTAACACGCTTTACAACGAAGATTGACTTCCACCTTGTGGCATAAAAGACAATTGACTTGGGCACGCGATAAAACGCGTTCGCCTTCGTCTTTTGCATGTCACATTATTGACAATACTTTGGCCGCTACCGAAATAACATGGCCAATTTTGAACACTTACTAAAGTGTATTATTCTCTTAGAGCGATTAGCTATATTTGAACCAAATTTGAGTAGTTTGACTTTTTTAGTGTTTTCAAATTTTCCTTATAAGTGACAGATTTTAATTAAACATATAAGAAGGTTATTGACTTTTTTGTCATATCAGACATTAACTATTGGCTACTGATTAACACTATTAAAATAGCTTTTGATCGCTAACCTTTGAAGTAATTCCTAGAATACCCAATATGTAATACCCAATGTATACCAATATAGAGCATTCGCACATGACGTCACTTGGAGGACAAAAACAACGTTGCTAAGGCTGTTGTTAGGGGCGGGAACTAAAAGCATCCAATAGAAGCATTCGCACATGACGTCACTTGGCGAATAAACAACGTTGCTAAGGCCGTTGTTAGGCCGAGTCATGTGATTGAAAATGCTCTATAATATTAAAGTTTAAAACAAAGATTTGATAGGACTGGCTCATAACTAATGACATTTTTGTTCATAAAATCGTTAGCAAAATCAAAACAACTTAGTCTTAAGGTTTTATATCAGATATTTCATACTCAGTTCTTTAATACACTTTTATATAACTTCAAAAATACCACATTTCTTGGATCTAATCAAATTCCTTAACTCTCAATAAAACACTTCAGGAAAAATTTAAAATGTAGGTAGTACCTACTACTTTAATTTTTTTTTTCAAACAACCTTTTGATATGGGTGTAGGGCTCATGTACTCATGTTAAAGGAGGGAGGTATCCATTCATTCTCATTTTCTAACTAAGCTTTAATAAAAAAAAATCCTACTGCTCTATATAGTATCCAACTGTTAATTCTTATTGTTGTAGCACAGTAATTGAACATAGAGATACATGTAGAGCTGACAAATTGTAATCATAATTGAATTTTTTAATTTACTACTGCATTAACTAAAATACCAGCATGCATATTTATATATTGTTTACATTCTCGTATGCTTCTCTTATCCTATCTTTATTTATCTTCTTAAACGTCTTTTATAAATTGCTATGTTTTACAAGTATTTTTCCAATTCAAGCACTTTAGTACTAAATCTCTACATTTTAATAAGATAAGCAAATCTAAAGTGAAATTTTGATTTAAAAAATTCCAAAATTAATAATAATATAAAGAAGGGGTCTTCTCTTCCCTTCTCCCACCCCATACTCAGCTTGTGCCTTTTGAAAATGCTGATACATTCGAACCCCGTTATAGTGGACCCAACAAACAGTTTACTGTCTGCTTCTTCAGTCGAAATATCCAACACAAATGACATCCCTGTATATAGAGGGCTCGGACTTCACAACCATAGACATCTAGAACAGGGGTTTCCAACTGGCGGCCCACCAGGTCATTTTGTGTGGCCCGCAAAGCTCACTGAAAACCCCTAAGTTCCTCCTGAGCGTAGCAAGGGATTATGAAGGCTTAGGTCAAACTTTATCACGAGGGTTCACAAAATGGAGATCCAAAAATTAGGTTAAACACTATATTTTTAGGGAAATTTACAAACATTTTCTGGAGGAAGACCCCCTTTAAGTAATATTCAGTATTAAAAAAAGTATCAGATCAAAAATTTATGTATCCTCTGAAATTACAGTAGTACCTTCAGAATACGTAAATAACCTTCGTCCCTCTCTGGCCGGAAAAATTTCATGTTAAAGAGTCTATCCCGAAAAATACATCATGGATAGAAAGGAGCCAGATTACTTTTCGACCCGCCACTTGACTTGTGATTTCGAATGTGACCCTCGAGTACGCCTCGATAAGTCATCACCTCCGTCGAACGATTGAGGAGCAGGGGAAACATGAAAACAATATACCTTGAAGACGGAGGCGAAGTGTCCTGGCCTGCTTGTTCTAGATCAGGGGTTCCCAAACTTTTTTGGCCCATGGACCCCCTGACGACATTTTTCGTACCCCGTGGACCCCCTGTCTTAGGGACCGTTCAAAAAGTAGCAAAAAAATCTTATGTTTATGACATTGTATATTTCTAAACCACTCATAAATTTCGTAACTTTTTTCAAGTGTTTCTTCGTGAATTGATTTACATACTTAATAAAAAAAAGAATTATTTTTGCCATTCACATGGTTACACGATATTTTTATGGAAATTATAACAATCAAACATTTGAAAAGTTTTAAATAAAAACAAATCTAAACTTGTAATATCACTAAATTTCAAGACACAAAAACTTTTAATTTTAACAATAAGTTTTGGTCGAAAGCTTGTCAAAAGTTAATGGCTTATGAGTGAGTTATTCATTCACCAAATCATAAAAATTAAAAAATAACTACAACGTAATATAACAGGGGTTCCCAACTTCCAAGTACTCGAGGGCCGCAATTTAAATCACAAGTCAAGTGGCGGGCCACAAAGTTATCTTTATCCATGATATATTTTTCGGGGGGAGAGTCTTTAATATGGAACTTTTTTGGCGAGAGAGAAATGAAGGTTATTTACATATTGTGAAGGTACTACTGGTACTATTTTCTAAATAGGTACTATTTTCAAAAATTTCAGAGGTTATATAAATTTTTGACCCCTATACATCTTTTAATAATGAATATGAATTAATGTTTGTAAATTTCCCTAAAAATAGTGTTTCACCTAATTCTTGGGTAGGTACTTCAATTTTGTTCCTCTTCGTGATTAAGTTCGACCTTTAGCCTTTATAACCCCTTGTTACGCTCAGGGGAGATCAACCAAAGCTACTCTATGATATAAGAAGTAAATAGGGGGGGTTCGGGGGTCCTCCTCCGAAAAATTTTTGAATTTTAGTATGCTAAAAAATGTTCTAAAGCTACTTTTTGGCCATCATTATAAAAAAGACAAAACTTTTGAAGCATATCAAAATTTTTCATTTTAATGAGGTTTTTCCCGTGGACCCCCTAGAAGTCGCTGTGGACCCCCAATTTTCATTTTCATGCCCATGGACCACTTTGAGAACCGCTGTTCTAGATGATGTCTATGCTTTTGACTTGCAGGTGACGCTGGAAGGGGAGGCGCGCTTCCGCAACACAACGGGCCACGTGGTGTCGGAGTCGTTCCAGGAGTTCGCCGAGGTCCAGAAGGAGAACCGCGTCTTCAAGAGCACCGTCCGCCCCAACACCGACTACGCCAGCCGCGTGTGCGCCGTCAACAAGGCGGGCTGCGGACACCCCAGCGCCGCCACCGACTCTTCCCGATGCCTCTCCCCGCCCGCAGGTACGTCCTTGTGGTTTCGTTGTTAGGGCCGTATTCAGAAACTTTTAACACTATAATGAACCGATACGATAATGATACAAGAATGAGAACGGTGGACGACCGACCGAGTTCACTCAGCCTTTACTCGGCCAGCAGTGCTGCCTTCTATCGTAAATATTTACAACTAACTATACGCTGATACAAGAAAAATTTTACTAACACTAGATTTCCATTACTTTCGTAATATATTTAATGTCTGAGGACTGTTTCTGGTAATTACCAAAATACCTAATAATACTAATTACCAAAAACAGTCCTCAGACATTAACATATTACGAAAGTAATGGAAATCTAGTGTTAGTAAAATTTTTCCACGTCCTTGTGTTTTCGTTGTTAGGGCCATATTCAGAAACTGAAACGCGTAGGAGAAACGAGACGGAAACGATTTGAAATGGTAGGTCTAGAAATGCCATTTTTACCACTCGTGTGCTCATGGCGCCTCCTGTCAAACAACCTTACAAGTAATTATACACTGGTAATACAAATTCATGCAAACACTAGATGCCCATTACTTTCGTAATATATTAATGTCTGAGGACTTTTTTTTTGGTAATTAGTAGCTGTTCGAGATTTTTTGGAACTTTTTAACGGGCCACAGAAAGTGTAAAAGCAATCCGCATACGATTCGAATCTCGGAACAATATGGCGGACGAGAGCTCGGGAGTTATCCCTAGTACGAGATGTTTTTCACCGTTTCCGTACCGTTCTCGTTTCTTCTACGTGTTTGTCTTTCAGAATACGGTCCTGTCAATGTGAAAGTGTTCATTGCCACGATGTGTGTCCATCTGCTGAATAAACCTTCGACATTCATCCATCTTTTCAGCCACCTTCCTATTGTTGACAAACGAAACAGCTACTACTCTTGTTCAAAATATTTTATTTTTTTGTATGATCGCGTTATTGCTTTTACTAATGCCACTTGCCAGTACGGCAATCCGGTGAGACCAAACAGCTTAAGATGACGTCACCTTTTTTTCCTGCGTTCAATTAATCTCACCGGATTTCCGTGACGCAACAAAAAGCTTAAAGTTGCTTAATTTAAAACCGCCTGCTTGCCTGAGCATTCTTCTCCTTATGATATCAAATACTAACTTTAATTACTTAAGAGATATTTCATCAAATCTTCTTAACTCAAAATAGGTTTTGATCGAATAAAAAATTGAATGTCAGTAACATTTACTATGGTTAGATTTTTTTTGAGTTAGAAATCTGTTTTTATTATGATTTAATATATATCGATAGCATCACTTAAAATACGCTGTTATTATTTTAAATTATTTTTAACCCTCAAAAATATAGACTTTTAAAATTCCCAAGCAAAAACAACAAGCCCAAGCAAACAGACCGTTGATATGAACTATGTTACATGCTTCTGCATTTGAAAAATCATGACGTTCAAACGAAAATACTTTTTATATTAGCTAAATAAATTGCGAAATAATTTATTTTCCAGTTAATACAATTCAACGTATCAACGTATCATTAATGATACAATCTCCAATTTGAAATATAAAAATTCAATTTAAGCTTTTTAATCAAGTCACAGGTCAAATAAAATGTATTCTAAATTTGTAAAATTTTGACCTCCATTTTGTCTTAATCTATGAATTTCCAATGATATTTGCATTTGAGGATTTTTTTAACCAAACCGTTAAGTAAAAACATTCATCTTTCTTTTCAGTGCCCTCCTGGTTACCAGACTTTGAACTGTACCCTATGGAGGGTCATGACAAATGCCGGCAACTTAAACTTAAGTTGCAGCGAATTTCTGAAAGGAATGGTTTCATCAGGTAAGATAACTTCATATCCTTTAAAAAATCGAAGTTGATTGGTGAAAAAAGTCTACTAAAAATATAGCTTTTGGTCTTAAGCCTAGAAAATTAATATATTAAAATTGCATGGTATTGTTTCAGGATATTATTTAAAAGAATATTAATACATAAGTTTTTTGAGAATTTTTTATAGATCTCTAACATTCTTTTGAAATATTTTCATAATTATTAGACACAAAGAGAGCAGATTTGTTAAAATTACGAATGATGTTAGAAGATCAACCTATTATATTGCATTTTTATATTTATACTATATGAATCTGTACTGTACGGTGTCTAATTATAACTATATTAACTATATATAACAACATAACTATATTTCCATGATAATATCAACATGTCTACCCTTAATGAAAATGTCTTACAAGAGACCCATAGGTGATTTAAGTTGAGTATTTTATTAGAGCAGGCTTCCAGTCTCTTTCTGAGCTTCTATTCGTATTCCAGGTGCTACCGAGTGATCGTTATCAAATTGGCTAAAGGGGACTCTATTTCCGTTTTGCCCACCAACCCCAACAGCGTCAACTTAACCTCCTACGAAGGGGTGCATCAAAATGGAGATAGCAGAGGAGCTTATTTGGCAGAAGCTTTTGATAAGTGAGTAGCTCTATTGTTAGTTGTGATCCCTCAGTTTTTCGGAGAAGAGCCAAGAAATCGCAAACTGATTCAATGGCATAGATAACTATTATTGCAGGAATGTATAATAACATCCAATCAGGAAAACGGGGAAGTTTACAAAGTTTAATCCCATACAACGGAATAAACACCGTGTTATTTTTACTCAAATGGGTATTTTAATACTGAAGAACTACCTTTTACTTTAGTTATTGTTTTATTATCTTTAAAGCTTAAAAATCGTCTTGGGTTTTTTTTTACATAAAATCTATTCAAATCCATTTTTTCCCTCAATTTTTTCCACCACTTTCATGGGCAAGAAATTAGTAGTAGAACAAATCTACCATATTTTGCATAGAGCTTCTGTACCCTCAGTATAAGCATACCATAGGGGTGCCCGATTTTAGCCACCTCTACCTTTTAAAAGATACGCCATGCCCTTTCAAAGTTCAGTTTTGTAATTATTTTTGGTTAACCTTTCGTAAAAAAAAAATTAAATAATAATAGGTCATGCAGTAAATACGCTAAGCATTAAATTTCCTTTATTTTAAATCATTATAGCTTCAGTATTTTGCAAAATAAGGTATTTTTTATTCTCCAATACAAGCTCCTTCGAAAGTTTGATAGATTTGCTCAGTGTATAACTATTTTGTCATAAGCGAACTGACTATATTTGGTTATTCAATATCATAACATTATTAAGTTAGTGAATACAAATGTGATTACAAAAAGTACACATCAAAAACCTTATCATCTTTCACTTACTTTAATGTTGTAGCGCTAAGGTTCTTATAGGTAAAAGCTCTTATGATTCACTTTAAAGAATACTTCATTACAAAATGCATTTTAAGGAATAGAATTTTCACACTTAAATGCCAGCAACACATAACGTCTCGAAAGTGATAAAATGCGTATAAGTAAATGCAAATGCTAGCATGAATACAAAATATGATTATTAGTTTTTCTCAAAACGTATTTCCCTATAGAATTGCTTTGCTACCATTGCAACCTATAAAAAGCATTTATGAGAAACTTTCAAAAGTATGTTTTTAAACGGAGATTTATTTATCAATTTATGCTTTTTTATTTGAAGGAAATGCGATATTGAATTTAGCATTTTATTTAATCTGCATACATTTGCATGAAAAACTATCTATATGCAGAAGATGAAATGGAAAATCTCGAGAAAATTCTTATGAAGAATTCATAAAAGCGTGTAATTTTTTCTGTACTTTTAAATTTAATTTAGTTTTGTTTAAAAATGTTTTTCTACTATATTCCTTGTATTGAATAGAAGCAATAAATTAAAGGTTTTTTGAAAGATTATATAAAGAAGCTACGTTGTTAAAATTAAATATGCCCCAAAAGTATGTTAATGGTAGATAATAATAGGTTTAAGAATATAATCAACCTTATTCTAGTTGAAAAGTTGGAAATGCGTTAGCAGTAAGAGATTTTAAATACATTTTTTGACTTTTAGGCTGAGAGTTAGGTGATTAAACAAACAAAAGCTCAAATTTACATTTATTTAATGTAACACTTTGGCCAAATTCAATTTTTAAAAACCATCGTTGCATACTTATACCAAACAAGGCAAGCTCAAGTTAGTGGGTTATTGGCGATATTTAATCCTTTAGCGTTATGTTAGGGTATTTTAGGTAACTTTAAGGTTGATATTTAGGGTTTATAACTGACCATTTATGGCTTAAAATATATTACAAACTTTGGCACCAGCGTATGTAAACTTGGGTATTTGCTCAAACATAAAAAACACATTATTGTTATGCCTTAACATTGGATGCATTAAATGTGGAAGATCATAAGACAACTTTAAAGCTAATATCTCGAAGGATATAAAAACCCATTTAAAAACTTTCGGAATAAATGATTTGGCAAAAGCAACGAAAATCCGTACATGGGACACTTTAGCAATATGCGAATGGTCTCTTAAATCATAATGCTGAAAAATAACGAAATTTTATTACCTTTTCCCCAGCGCAATTACCTTGATACCATTTTTTTTCCTTCGTGAAAGATGAAAGTTCTGTAAGAAATTCGACATTCGATTCTTCTGTTTGCACTGCCTTAAGCCCTTTCTTCAAACATCGAGAATCTTATTTCGAGAGGAAGATGCTTTTTTTTTTTTTTTTTTGCTTTCTTATCATCTTCTCTCGAGTTGTATTTATTTGAACGTGTCTTGAGGAGAGGGAGGATAAGGTGAACCTGTATCTTATTCCACAAATGCTCCTTTTTCTTTCTTATTTTTAGCAAAGTAATTTCTATTCGAGAATGTTTCCTAAAAAACAGCGGGGATATTGTCTCGAAATTACTTTCTGAAGCTGTAGGGTACCTATATAACAACAATTTGAGTTGAACAATTACCTAATTTCCATGAGTGAAACTTAATTTTGCCCATTTCAATTATTATCATCAGTAAGTTTATTTTGCAATATTGCGAAATTTTAAATCTTTATGGCATTGGATGAATTTGAGATTAAAATTTCATAAAATGTGTAGCAATCTGAGAAGTTTTGCATCCTTTTTTCAAATAGAAGTTTTTGATTAAATATTATTTTTCTATACCATTCAAACCATATTTGATAGGTAAAGTTACTAAAATAAAATACTAGTACATAGTTCTTTTGTAAAAATGAAGTACAAAAATCAGTCAAAGCAATATTAATGTTTTCAATTTGAATGCAAAAATATTCTTTATAGAAAGTAACAAAACCTTAGATACGTTTATCTCTTGAATTTCGAATGAGTGTTTACTCAGAGGATCAAAAGTGATTGAAATTTAGGATGATAGTTTGGTTATAATATAAATTTTAGATCGTCTTTGTCATTTAAAATTACGGTTTGAAGCTAGGAAGGGTAATAGCTTTTGATGCGTCAGTAGACGCTTATTATGATAATATGGTAAGAATAGATGCATACTTTCAAATAAAAGAAGTATAAAATATGATACAAAATTGATATGCCTATGTATTTCTTTTAAACTCTTTAAACTTTAATTTCACATAGATTCCTAATTTCATCAGTTATTATTAAAAGTAATTTGAATACAAAAATTCAAAACAAACACTCCCGTGCTTGAATGAAAAAAGATGGATTTTGCAAGGTTGGTTTGGTATCTATTTTAGGTTTCTCTTTTTACATTTAAAGCAATTTAAGGGGACTCAGTACCAAAATTTGGTCAAAATGTCGAATTTGAGATTTTGCAATCAAAGTGAAGGTAGTACCCTTAGAATTATTCCTACCAAGTTTCATAATGATATGGGGATTCTAAGTTTAAAAATTTTGAGATTTCTGAGGCCTAGATAGGCTTAAGAAGCCTAGTTTTCTATCTTTAAACGGCTTTTTCTCAAAACAAGGTTTTTAATGTTTAAAATCTAAAGGCTTTTTTTCTAATCATCCAAACCACTTCAAACTTTGTAGTCATTATCAGTAACACCTGCTTAACATCTTCAGGCATGGATTATTATTACAAATTTTTTTACGGAGCATTAAAGTGGAAACTTAGGGTATTTTTTCGAAAAAAATGCCAAATTTCAGAGTTTTTTTTATTTTTCAGAAACTTTTATAGATAATCAAATTTCCATGCCTACAAATGACTATATATGTTTGATTTATGTTCAGAAAAAAAAATCAAGTTAAAATAACATATAATAAGGGAGGAGTTACAATTTAAATGTAAGGTAATTTCGGGCATTTTTTTTTATTCTTTTAAAAAATAAATTTTTGAACTCGCTTTTTTGGCTAAATATGAATTAGTATGAAGTAAATACATAATTTAAAACCTTAAAAGATATTAAAATCCAGTTATTAGAGAAAAAAAATTTTTTGGTACCAAGTCCCTTTAAAGCAAAACTAAAATTTAAAACGATTTTATATGGGCTATCTCTTTTATATAATCATGGGGTCATCTTGGGTGAACTTATTCATAGTAAGTGTATATATAATATTTTACTTCGTAGGCTGTAAAAAGTAGCTTTATTTGTTAATAAGAAGTTTTTTACGTGATAAAAAAGAGAAAAACAGTTTTAATTATCCTTTAAAATTAACTTGCACTCAAACCATTTTTAAGAAAACAGACATAAATGGTTGGAAAGTACAGGGTGAATGGAAAGTCCGTAGACATTTTAAAAATTCATAAAATTGAGAGAAAAAACGAATTAAAACACAGTCTTGAGTGTTCCAAATCATAATTAAAGAAACTCGCGTTTAATGAGTTTTATTCTTTACATTTGTGTGTTTAAGGTGTCTATTTATAATAAATCAATGGTGCTCTACAATTTTGTGATTGACTTTTTTCACATATCTCAATTATTTTTCGATATTGGAACACTAACTTCTGACCTATCCGCTAGGGGGCGTTGAAAGTGGTCTCATCGAATAGAGTCATTTACTATACTTTAACACAAATTTTATGACCATACCTATAGGCGTTCAAAAGTTAAAGGCGGTGAACACTTATCTTGGGATATACCCTGTATATTGATACATTGATATGCATTCTATTCAAAATAAGTTGTATCAAATAAAGTTAAGAAATTCTATATTCTTGTTCATAAAGTTATTCTTTAGATAAAAACTTATCTGTTCATGACATCATGAAGATAGACTAGACCAAGTTGATAAGGAATAAGTAGAACAAGTCCACCACCATTACCTGTTTTCTGAGGCAATTAATGCTTTAATATATTTTAAGAGGGCGCTTATAAACTTACATATATTATACCATCCCAGTGTATAAAGATGGAAAGAGATACAGTCTTTTAAAATTATCCCAGATTGCCAACAATAACTTATAAGTGCAGCTTCAAAACTAAAAAGTTAAGTCACAGGTAAAAATTAAAACATCCTAAACAAAATCCCCCTATAAAATACTTGCCTTACATCAACCACAATCCAAGAGCACCTTAGAAATGTACATCATAACTTTATTCCCAACCACTTTCAGAAATAAACCAATAATTAAGTAAAATTTTCATTTTCCGCCATTTTTCTCCTAACCAAAAGGACGCTCTGGATAACGTGTCAAGTGCTCTGTCCCCCAGAAGATGGTTTTTAAATCGTACCGACTGCCGTGACAGAGCACCATTAAGAGGAAGGGAAACAGAATATTACCGGCCACTTAATAATTTAAATACAGTTTTGATGAGACGTTTGGTTGGGCCGGAATGATCTTGAACAGCTGCTGCCAGATTCTCGTCTTCGAACCATTGCTCAAGAGGTTCATGATGAGTTTTTTGGCTAGCTCTGAAGTTTGCTGTTAATTTTGCGCCCAGAATGAATGTAAACTAGTTAATTAAATTGTTAATAGAATGGAACGCGTTTAGAGTTTGTTAATGTTTAGGAAGCTTTTTTTATTTGGGGAAGATTGAAACTGGTGCAAGATGTTTTGTCGCAGGAATTTTGTGTGCGCCGTGTGTTTATAATTGAAAGACTCTGTAAAGAGTCTTGGATAGCGCAATATGGCCTTTAAGATATAAAAAGCATACAAGCAATCCGACAACTATCTTCAGGCAAAACTAGGGCACAAAATTTCTTAAAAGTTTTTTTTATTGCTCTAGTATAGAAAAGGGAATTTCCATCTGTGAAATAAAGCACGATCGTAAAGATATTTTGCGTTACACAGGGAGTTTCAATTTGAGTGTCCCATAGGCTAACTTTTTATATATTTCCCCTAGACATATACTTCCGATTGCAAATTTGTATTTTAAGAGGTGAAAAATTAGATTGGACTAGTTTCAACTCCATGGGGGGGGCTACTTAAAAAAAAAACACAGGAAATTAGTTTTTATATAGCCCCCTTAGTTTAAAATTCCCTATCACCAAAATTGTCTTTGTTATTTCCTGAATAAGACACAAACAAATAATATAGATCTCAATGTCTTAAAAACTCACTAATGCAATAAAAATTTAAATTGGTGACTTACACCACTTTATAACACCCTTTTTGTGTGCGAAATAGGGTTCACCCACAAATTTAGTTAAACCTGTTTTTATGTGTTGATAGGAATAACTTCAAAAAATCCATTTGGGACGACAACTTAAAAATTTACACATGTACCTCAGAATTTTGAATATTCTCATTTTTTTTGTGCCTTATTCACAAAATAATAAAGAAAATCGTGCTAATAGTGGGTTTTCTAACTTCATTTCGTGTGCTTTTTCGTGATTATGCTTTGTGAATAGAGCCATTTTGTGCCTTAGAATCTGTAGTTTACGAATCGCGATGGTGGACACTTCGGGTCTGCGACTGGGGATTGCGAGAGGCGCAGAAGTGGAAAATCGACCAGTTTCAATTTTGCTTTATTTGTAGTCAAAATGGTTCCTTTTATTTTTTCAATTAGGTTAAACGCCCCATAACACAAAAGAGGTGAAGGAGGAGTATTCGATCCTAGAGTTTGGAAAGAATCCATTCACCCCAGCCGGGGCAGTAGAAGGATAAAGTCGAATGTAATTATTTGTTTACCTATTTTCTCTGAGGTTCGTGTTAATAGTCACAAATAAACGTAATGAAAGGTGTCATTCATTTCCTTACCTTTGGGCAAGAAAGAATTGCGATAGTAGAAATCTGGCAACGCTCACTGGGGATAGGGAGAGGGGCAGAGAAAAAACACGAAAATCAGCAATATCTAATCAAAAACAATTTCTTTTCTGCACCAACTGCGGTTGAATGTTTTCTAAATTGTCCCCAAAGATGGTCAAAATGCATAAAACCGAATTTCGAACGGTTCTTCTACTTCAAATAGGCTCGAAAAGATGTAGAAAATAGTAAAGGGAAATTCTTAACTTTTAAGTCGTTTAAAAACTTATTTTTCCTCATGAAGGAGCACACCTTTCAGGCTAATTTTTACCTTCATACACTTAACAATACGAAATACCATGGCAGATATCTGGTACCTGCGATTAGGGAGGGTGAGAGGGACAGAAAAAAATATACCAGTTTTGATACTGTTCGTAGAAGTAGAAATTCATAATTTTCTAATTTGAGTGGAGTCAAATGTGATGCAAATAAAGGAGACCGATGGTTGACATACAGAACACCCATTTAGAAAAGCGTTCATCACTTTGGTAGGTGAAATGGAAGGGTTAAATGGAATTTTAGGAGTTATTTTAAATGTTTTTCGACAAAACAGTGTGGTTTAGTGAAATAACGTAGAAATCAATGTGAATTGGTCCCATGTACACTGTAGAACTAGAAATGCAACAGTAAATAACTTTCATTCTAGACCGGGGGTAATGTGTGGGGCATAAAAAAAGTTTAAATTATATTTTATTGAGAAAAACAGTAATTATTTAGTTTAAAAGCTTTTCAGAACTGAAAAAATGTGAATGGGGCTGCTCTTGGTGCCTATTTTGGGAAGCATAACTCAGCTTTGGGGGTTCGAAGGATGAAATAGAATACAAGGGGGAAATCTTTTATTTTTTGACTAATAGCATGAAATTTTTTGAAAGAGCTAGATTAAACAATGTCAATTTCCCCCTCCAACTCTCTAGAATCGGTCATCCGACAATGGAATTTAAGACCCAAGACAAGGGAAGGTGGGCGGGGCAGAAAAATACGAAACATTTCATTTTAGTTCGTATAATAATAAGATTAAATACCCCTAAATTGAGAAAATTCATAGCAGTTATGAATGAGACCCATGTTGAAATGTGTTCCTTAGAGGGTAGGAGGGTAAAATAGAATATTAGGGGGTAATATATTTTACTTTTTCACAAAAGAGTTGGAATTTCTTGGAAAACTGTATAAAAAGAATTGATTTTTTACTACATGGAATAATGACAGACACGTATAAGTGCACTCTGTATTGTGAGACAGGGGAAGGTGAGTGGAGCAAACAAACAAAAAATATCTTCTATATATTCTATTTCTTTTAAATATGATTAAATGTCTTAAATTTAAAAAGAAAATTAGAAAATATATGTTATTCCAATGTCATTAAACGTTTACTAAAACTTATTTCGTATAATATAGTACATTGAAAGAAAATATATACATTATAAGTATTATCAAGCAATCTCTAGCATAACTTAAACTCACAAATTAGTAGGATAAATGTCTTCTATTTTGTCCTTATACCCCTCATCCAAGTGAAGGAACGCTTGGGAAAGTGTGTTTTATGTATGTCTTCTATCATTTTTTTTAAACTATCATATTTAAAAGAAATAGAATATATGTATTTTTTTTTGCTCCACTCAACTTCCCCTGTCTCACAATACAGAGTGCACCTATACGTGTCTGTCATATATTCCATGTAGTAAAAAGGGAAAATCAATTTATTTTTATGCAGTTTTCCAAGAAATTCCAACTCTTTTGTGAAAAAGTAAAATATATTACCCCCTAATATTCTATTTTACCCTCCTACCCTCTAAGGAACACATTTCAACATGGGTCTCATTCATAACTGCTATGAATTTTCTCAATTTAGGGGTATTTAATCTTATTATTATACGAACTAAAATAAAATGTTTCATATTTTTCTGCCCCGCCCACCTTCCCTTGTCTTGGGTCTTAAATTCCATTGTCGGATGACCGATTCTAGAGAGTTGGAGGGGGAAATTGACATTGTTTAATCTAGCTCTTTCAAAAAATTTCATGCTATTAGTCAAAAAATAAAAGATTTCCCCCTTGTATTCTATTTCATCCTTCGAACCCCCAAAGCTGAGTTATGCTTCCCAAAATAGGCACCAAGAGCAGCCCCATTCACATTTTTTCAGTTCTGAAAAGCTTTTAAACTAAATAATTACTGTTTTTCTCAATAAAATATAATTTAAACTTTTTTTATGCCCCACACATTACCCCCGGTCTAGAATGAAAGTTATTTACTGTTGCATTTCTAGTTCTACAGTGTACATGGGACCAATTCACATTGATTTCTACGTTATTTCACTAAACCACACTGTTTTGTCGAAAAACATTTAAAATAACTCCTAAAATTCCATTTAACCCTTCCATTTCACCTACCAAAGTGATGAACGCTTTTCTAAATGGGTGTTCTGTATGTCAACCATCGGTCTCCTTTATTTGCATCACATTTGACTCCACTCAAATTAGAAAATTATGAATTTCTACTTCTACGAACAGTATCAAAACTGGTATATTTTTTTCTGTCCCTCTCACCCTCCCTAATCGCAGGTACCAGATATCTACCATGGTATTTCGTATTGTTAAGTGTATGAAGGTAAAAATTAGCCTGAAAGGTGTGCTCCTTCATGAGGAAAAATAAGTTTTTAAACGACTTAAAAGTTAAGAATTTCCCTTTACTATTTTCTACATCTTTTCGAGCCTATTTGAAGTAGAAGAACCGTTCGAAATTCGGTTTTATGCATTTTGACCATCTTTGGGGACAATTTAGAAAACATTCAACCGCAGTTGGTGCAGAAAAGAAATTGTTTTTGATTAGATATTGCTGATTTTCGTGTTTTTTCTCTGCCCCTCTCCCTATCCCCAGTGAGCGTTGCCAGATTTCTACTATCGCAATTCTTTCTTGCCCAAAGGTAAGGAAATGAATGACACCTTTCATTACGTTTATTTGTGACTATTAACACGAACCTCAGAGAAAATAGGTAAACAAATAATTACATTCGACTTTATCCTTCTACTGCCCCGGCTGGGGTGAATGGATTCTTTCCAAACTCTAGGATCGAATACTCCTCCTTCACCTCTTTTGTGTTATGGGGCGTTTAACCTAATTGAAAAAATAAAAGGAACCATTTTGACTACAAATAACGCAAAATTGAAACTGGTCGATTTTCTACTTCTGCGCCTCTCGCAATCCCCAGTCGTAGACCCGAAGTGTCCACCATCGCGATTCGTAAACTACAGATTCTAAGGAACAAAATGGCTCTATTCACTAAGCATAATCACGAAAAAGCACACGAAGCCCATTTTTGTGAAGTTAGAAAACTGACTATAATTGGAAATTTTAGGGTGCTGTTTAAAAATTTATTTTCTTAAGTATACCCCCCATGGAGTTGAAACTACTTCCATCTAATTTTTCACCTCTTAAAATACAAATTTGCAACTGGAACTAAGCGTCATGGGGAAATACATCAAAAGTTAGCCAATGAGACACTCAAATCGAAACACCCCGTATGTTCCACGAATTTTTCCATCTCACACTTCAATTTTTTTGATGAATCTTCAGTTTAAGATTTAAGGGTCAATCTGAAAATTATGGTAAGAATTGTATAAGAATATATACTGAACTGGAAATTTTAAAAATAATAAATATTAAACTGTTGCAATAAATATGTGTAGTTAATCTGTAATACTCAAATATTAATACAAAAGATAGAGTTTGTCGAAATAATGTTTTCTGATGAATTATTGATACATTGTAAGTTGTACATGTACATCTACAAAAATTCAGAATGTTCAGAATTTTTCTTGAACATCTTTCTATATCAAATATGTAACAAAAAATTATGTTACTCGAAAAAGACAATATAATAAATTGTATTTATCCTCAAATAAAAGCAAAGTAAAAATCTTCTCTATAGGCTTAAAAAATCGTAGTACCGGAAAAAAAGGTTATATTATAAAAAGATTCAAAACTATACAAAGTGCTTAGTTAAGATTAGATAAAATATTATATGAAGTACTAAATATTAGGAAAACGTAATCATTTACAATGTCTGACAATTAATTTATAAGTAGGAAAAATTTAATGCTGAATTAATTTTTTCTTTTTTGCCAATCGTTTCTCAATTCATGGAACAAAGCAAAAACAGGAATTGAAAAGTTTCTTTTAGTTTGAGGATTTAATAATTCTTTCGAGTCTTCAAACGCAGCTTGTAGTCTATTTTTTATAACTTTCTAAAATAGTTGTTCTGTGGTTGATAGAGAAAATAATTTGTTTTTCACTTATAAATAATTTGGAATTTTTAATTTTGACTAAATTGTTTTTAACTTACAAACTAACTTTCTCATCTTATTTCTGCATTCTTTGAAATAAATGTTTTAGATTAGTTAAAATTCTGAGTAGTTCTATAAGATGTGCTAATTACCTTTTTTCAAATATTTATGGTTAAGTTTCTAAATGAAAAATACGTATTTCATTGAAGTTTTGTATTTTTTAGACCCCCTTCGAAATGACAATCTATTTTTAATTATTAGTTTTAACTATAGCATGCCGCAGCCAAAAATAATTTTCAGATATTATATTTTGGGGAAAAGTCTAGTTTTTACTGTAAATAGAAAGTTTATGAATTTTAGGAGGTTTTTTAAAATATTCAAGTTTTTACAATACCTTATCTAAAGAAAAATTACAACTCAATTTACATCCTTATTTGTTTTATTTTACACATTCATACATTTATATTATTTATGTAAAGTATTTATTTTTCATCTTCGATTTATCTGTAAAAAACTTGAACAAAAAACATTATTTATGTAATTTATTAAATTTATGTGTTTTGTAGAGTTATCTCCTTTAAGTGAACAACAAAATACGAGTAAAAACTCATTTCACTATCGAAATTTATCTCATTTTTTATTAAAACAGTTATAAACTTTGTTGATGATAACTCTACACTAATAAGAAGCTTAATTTCACATATTTATCTTCTGTGAATCTTAAACGTTCTGTTCTTTCTAAAATGGAAGAACAATGCAACCTTTTTAAGAATTGAGAGGAAGCCACTTCTGTGGATTATATAACATATTCTGAAGGAATATAAAGTAAATGAAAAAATAAATAAAAAAAATTCAAAGATGTTTTCTAATTGCCCTTTTAAAAACAGTAAAAAATCTTGTTCTATCATGAAAAACCTAAACCGGACCAAATCCAAAGTAAAACCTCGTTTATCCGGAACAATTTTTCAAGCATTATTCCATACTCATAAATATAACAGCGATTTTTTTTTCACCATAAAAATGTTTGTAAGCATTTGAGAAACTGAAATTCTTTGTTAAGAAATAGTGTGAAAAGTAAAGTTTTTTGTCTTTTTAACAATTCTATGCATTTTTTTTCACAAAACATACTTTTGCGCTGTGTAATTTTTTCCCGCAATTTTCCCTAGTATTATTTCTCATAGCTGTATATAAGGCGATTCCATGCTTTGTATTCATCTTTTTTAGCACTGACGAAGGAAATGCATATATCCCCGAAACAACCCAGCCAAACAAATCTGCAAAATTACTTAAAAAAACGTCTTAAGTGCAGTTTTCTTAAAGAAGTCTGCAGTTATTATGTAGCAATAGGACTTTGAAGCCTTTCAGCATGTAAGTCTGCAGTTTTTCTTCAGAAATTTCGCAACCATTCTTAAGACATTTCAGCAATCTTGAAAAAAACTGCAGATTTTCTGAAGAAACTGCAGACAAAGTCTTTCAATTCCCTTCACTTTTTTGAAGCAATTTTGCAGAATTTTTTGGCTGTGAATCGTCTGAGTTTTACTTTTCATACTTCCAAATAAACAACGTTACTTTCCTATTGGATAGTGTTTCCCATCTCCAACTTCCCCAAGCTCCACTACACTGTAAAAAAACTGTTGTTTTAACGGGTATTCAACAATACTTTTAACAGCGTTACTTACATTTATTTGTAAAACACAAATTTTAACTGTAATACCAGCACACTCTAAATAAAAATTCCGTTATTTTTATAGACGTTCTTTGACAAAGACAAGTCCTAAAACAGCAAAAACAAAAAATCTCCATTTTATTTAAAATACAAATACTTTTTGTAATTTAGGTTAACGATCTTCGGGCTCCATGTTTTTTTTTTCTTCGTTTGATCTCTAAAACCACGCATAATTGATTTTATTCGGTTTTTTTTTATTATTTTATTCTCCTTCTTACCTTGGATGTACAGTAAAAACCCAAGTAAAACGCCAAGAGCTCCCTAATAGCACAAGAAAATTACACCCAAAATTTGCGCATTGCTTTACAATAACAACTTCTCAAGTTATCGTTTGATATCATGGCCAATGGATCATAAAAGATTTTGTTTACAAACTCAAATTATTTTTTATCAATTATCTAACTGATTAAGCTACACTTAATCCGATTAAATTAATTTATCCGAGATATTCTCTTTCGTTAACTATTGTATTCTGTTATTTAATACAGAGAAGGTTTGTATGAAATAACTGTAGGATTCTATATACCAGGATTTCCCTGCGAAAATTACAGAGGTTTTCTGGCAGCAAATTTAACAGAATTCTGTTAAAAAACAGCAGTTTTTTTACAGTGTACACTGGCCATACCCCTTAATTTCGGGACCCTCGCTCACGCGTCTCCATTGACTCGAGATAAGGGCGCGTCCCTGCTTTTACGGCTCGTCCGCGTGGACACGTGATAGCCGATCGATGACCAGGTATGCGTCTGGGAAAAACCAGCGTGACGGGACCGACACCCCACGGACAACACCCTCCCTTTAGACCAGACACCATCCGTCCCTCGGTCCTTGTTGTCTTTCTTTGCATGATCCCCAGTGTTGTGGAAGAGTACTATATCGGAAAGGTAAGGCTTTCTCTCTTCTCTGATCAATAAGGCTCGTGTTCGGGTCTGTTCTCTTTTTTCCTCGTTCGGTGTCGTTCACCCCGTTTCGTTGTGAGGCGTGGGGTGGTCGGCAGGGAAAGTCACCTTTGAGCACGAGGTTTGTAGGATGGGTTTTTAGCGCTTAGTTTTGATCCGATTCTATTAGGGAAGGTTTAGGTGGTTTGAGTTATTTATGTCTGGAGATCTCTCTTATTTGATAGAGTTGTGAATGTGGACTGAGGGGTTTTTTTCCGTTTACGTTTAAAGCATTATATATCCCGTGGCCTCGAAAAACTAGGGAAATCTTTAGAAGCTAGAGGATCCTTTAGATGCGTAATTCCTCAATTTCAGTGCATTGTTAAAATGTATTCATATTAGTAACGGTTGAATATTTTTGTAACGTTTGATGAAGTGTCATAATATGAAGTGTGATGAAGTGAAGTGAAGTGGACGAATGGTTTATATTCTGCCAAGTTTTTCCCAGTGTCTTCTCCTCCCATATTTAATTTTTCAAGAAAAATTTTGAGTGCAAACTTATTGAAACATAATTTCATAACACATCAGTGTTCTCTATGAGTCTACCTATGTTCTCTATGAGTCTATTATGTCTGTTTTTTTATAAGAAATGGTGGGTAAAAGCTTGATTACAAGTTATTTTATTGTTTTGAATAAACTGAACGTTTTAAAATAACTTTAAAAGTAGTTTATCATAGATTAAAAGTTTAAATATCTTAATGCTTATATTGTCTAAATGTATTCTTTTTTACAATTTGAGTAAAAATCTGCTTAATTTTTGTTACAATTTTCAATAAAAATAAATACTTAAGTTAAATTCAATCATTTTTAGAAAATGAGTAAGAATTGTTTCTTCTCCGCACGAGGGCAGTTTACGGGGGTTGGCAAGTGAGAGCGAGCAGGGGGCAGTAGCTCCCTAGGGATTTCAATAATTACAAACGAAGCTATCATGCTGTGCTGTGAATGAACCATGCTGTGCTTCTTTATTTAGTTATTCAAAAGCAAATTTAATCATTTAAGTTTCTCTGTCTACTGAAAAGGAAGCATAAAAATAAATAAATTTATTTTTCTAATAAGTAGCTAATGTTTCTCGAAAAATCCACCTTTACATCAAATCACAACAAACAATACAGAACTAATAGAAAAAATTAACGAGATTTTGCCTTTAACTTCGAGATAATGATACATAGTAATACTATTAAGAAAAAAACATTCATTTATAAAAACTGAATGTGAACAAACATAAAGTTTATGCATTGGCTCTTATCCAAAGTGGAATGTAAGAAATTTGAAAATATATCTCTTACTAATATACTTAACGAACTATTTATAGCCAAGACATCCTTAAGAGATTATCTCTTTCTTGCTTTTATTCAATATAGTGCCTTTAAGAAATGTTTATTAAGTAACTTCTCTTTTAATAGAAAGATATCTTACCGAAGTATTTGTTGAGTAATAAGATTATTCCAAATCCAGTGTGTAATAGATCTATTCCAAGTGCCATAAAAGTCAGCACGGAGAACTTAAGCAAAGGCCCAAGAGAGCCATTTTTGTATTTGATGCGAGTTCCCAAATCTTTTGTATAGAATGGATTACTCACTTTCTTAAATTGATTTTTTCGTTTGCCTCAGGGGGAACACTGACAGTGTTAATATACGATCCTTAGAAACTCACAATACCCAAATGTCTATGCATGGAAAATAATGCCACCTATAAACATATATTATCGAAGAAATACCAAGATAAACTTCTGTTTTCAGTAAGAATTTAAAAATTTTAGTTATGTATATAAATTCTGTTATTTGTTTCTTGATTTAAAATAAGCTTTTAGAAACCTTTTGTGCATACCACATGGATATAATATTGAATATTTTTGGTTTGATTAAACATTTTAGAATAGATAATATTCTATAACTTATGGTTCTATTTGTAAATTGTTTACTTAATATCCGCCTCATTTTCATTTTGTTAACTACACTAAAAACAACATTAACAGTTTAATAGTTATTGATACTATGTAAAATACCGCGCGCGTTATCATTTAAAAATTTTCTTTCAGAACAGCTGACCCTCTTTTAAAAAGTAAAAAGCAAGTCAGGGGATTATAGATTTTTGGTTTTACTTCAAACTTATAATTAGTTTTAGGAGACCTAGCTAATCCTTTTATACTTTGAAAAACTTCAAAGTTAAATGTTTCTATTCACTTCATGTAAGGAAATACTAAGAGAAAATTTTTTAATTTAAAAATAGAAACACTAAAATTTAATTAGTTCCCTCTGGAGGCTTGTGAATTATTGGAACTTAAAACATTATTGGATAACAATTTTGTGCAAAAGGTTGTCTAGTTAAATATTTAACGATGCTCTATATTTAGCATTCATAAATTAGCTACTTTGACTGTTTAAAATTTCTTTCTGTATTATTAAATCATGTAACATTTCAACATCAGTAAGTTTTTGTTTAAGTTTTAAATTCATTTGAATTCTTTTTGTTTAGTATTATTTAGTATGAAGCGCTACAAAAATGCAACCTTTTATTTAAAAACAATCGTGCTAATCAGAACACATTTTTTTCCTTTATCCTAAAAAATGTTAACCATTTTAATATTTTAAAATTAAAGATTCCCAATTGGTTAAACATTCTATTTCTAAAGTCTGAACTGGAATAAAAGGTACCTTATGGCTTTTTCTTACGCTTATGTAAAAAATATTATGGTTGTTATAAAATTAAAATGAAAATGTGTTGTTAATAAGTTTCAAATATTAGGAAATGGGAAAATTCTACTATTTGTAAAATAGGAATTGAGAAACTCTCTAATCAGATATATATTTTCTGTACGTATCAGAAAAGAAGACATTTGACTACTTTCCCGCTCTTTATATTAGCTCTCAATATATAAACTCTTTCATAGAACTTCATTTTAATTCCCTACTCTAATTACTCAAATTGAATGAGGCACATTTTAACCGGGAAAGCAGAAAACATTATTTTTTAACAGGTTTGTGGATGTGGATAGATGGAATGGTTTGCCAGAAACGATAGTTGGTTCCACTGGGGTAAGAAAAAAGTTGACAAATTCTGGGAATCCGGTAGTTTTAGTTAAAGGGACCAACCTTGCTGGATTCACGCCTGTAGTTAGTCGTCAATATTTTTGTATTTGAAGACTGGACTTCAAAAACGAGCGCCAAAACTTAAAAAAAAATGAGTTAGACCCGAAAAGCCAATCTAAGTGCCATCACCAACAACCTATAAATCCAGCTAAGTGCCACGACCATGATTAGTAGTTCAAAAAAGTCCGAAAGATGACTTATTATGTGTATTTCAATGGAGAATCAAATTTAAAATAATGAAATACGGAAAACTTACTTTTTGGCACTTAGCTCGTTTTTGAAGTCCAGTCTTCATTTGTACTCATAAACTCGTTTAACACACTATTCCATCTTGTACTAAGAACTCTTTCTTTAAACTCTCAACTCCTTCATTTAACTCACATCACCTTCACTCATTCGCTCGTTTGATTCCCTACTCCTTTAACTCCCAATAATTGTGTGATTTGATTTCAGCGACAACTTCTCTAGCGAGGTGGTGCTGGGCGACGGGGAGTTCAGCCTGTGCGACCCCCGCTCCGGCCCCCCGTTCCGCCGCTCCACCGAGGAGGAGGTGGAAGAGGAGGAGAGGACGCTGAGGGTGTACGACGGCTCGCTCGACCCAGACACCAACTACTCCGGCTTCGTGGAGGTGCAGGTCTGGGGGCCCAACGGACAGGTAACTCCTCCCTTTAACTCAACCACGGCTTATACTAGGTACTATACAGGCTAGCTGACTTTTGAACAATGAAAACCATTTGACAACTTTTCCCGCTTGGATCGCCACAAGTCCTACCTATATCACCCAACCAATAGGATAACACTCTGACAAATAAGAAAAAATAAAAGCGTGTTTTCATGATGTAAACTTCTGATTGTTGGAGATTAGTGGGTGAGTTGAATTTTTGAGCCATTCAGCCCCGCCTTCAACTCTGTGAATTTGCTTTGCCAGTTAGTCAGCTATTGCCCTCTGAATTTTTAATGATTTCCGTATCTCGGCTAGTCTGTATATAGTTATAGTATCTAGTAAACCGTGACTTAACTCACTCACAATGGACTCTAACCGACTATCTGGTTCGAGACTTCACACGGAACCAACACGTGACCTACTGAGCTTGCAATGGACTCTAACCGCCTATCTGGTTCGAGACTTCACGGAACCAACACGTGACCTACAACTGAGCTTGCAATTGGTCACCACAGATACTACACTAGTAGATCTACTAGTGTAGTATCTGTGGTAACCAATCGCAAGCTCAGTAGGTCACGTGTTGGTTCCGTGTGACGTCAGACGGTTAGAGTCCATTGGTTACCACAGATGCTACACTAGTAGATCTACTAGTGTAGTATCTGTCAAGTATCTGTGGTAACCAATGGACTCTAACCGCCTATCTGGTTCGAGACTTCACGGAACCAACACGTGACTTACAACTGAGCTTGCAATGGACTCTAACCGTCTGACGTCACACGGAACCAACACGTGACCTACTGAGCTTGCAATTGGTTACCACAGATACTACACTAGTAGATCTACTAGTGTAGTATCTGTGGTAACCAATGGACTCTAACCGTCTGACTTCACACGGAACCAACACGTGACCTACTTAGCTTGCAATGGACTCTAACCGCCTATCTGGTTCGAGACTTTACGGAACCAACACGTGACATACAACTGAGCTTGCGATTGGTTACCACAGATACTACACTAGTAGATCTACTAGTGTAGTATCTGTGGTAACCAATCGCAAGCTCAGTAGGTCACGTGTTGGTTCCGTGTGACGTCAGACGGTTAGAGTCCATTGCAAGCTCAGTAGGTCACGTGTTGGTTCCGTGTGACGTCAGACGGTTAGAGTCCATTGGTTACCACAGATACTACACTAGTAGATCTACTAGTGTAGTATCTGTGGTAACCAATGGACTCTAACCGTCTGACTTCACACGGAACCAACACGTGACCTACTGAGCTTGCAATTGGTTACCACAGATACTACACTAGTAGATCTACTAGTGTAGTATCTGTGGTAACCAATTGCAAGCTCAGTTGTAGGTCACGTGTTGGTTCCGTGAAGTCTCGAACCAGATAGGCGGTTAGAGTCCATTGTAAGCTGAGTTGTAGGTCACGTGTTGGTTCCGTGAAGTCTCGAACCAGATAGGCGGTTAGAGTCCATTGGTTACCACAGATACTACACTAGTAGATCTACTAGTGTAGTATCTGTGGTAACCAATTGCAAGCTCAGTTGTAGGTCACGTGTTGGTTCCGTGAAGTCTCGAACCAGATAGGCGGTTAGAGTCCATTGGTTACCACAGATACTACACTAGTAGATCTACTAGTGTAGTATCTGTGGTAACGAATCGCAAGCTCAGTAGGTCACGTGTTGGTTCCGTGTGAAGTCAGACGGTTAGAGTCCATTAGCCCAACGGACAGGTACGTCGAATTGCCCAGACAGATTTCTTGCATCTTTCGTAGATCCTACTCCTTCAACTCACAGCTCGTTCATACCTCACAACTCCTCTCTTTAACTCAACTCACTCACAATTAGATTAATCATGAAAAACTGAATTAATCAATAAAAAATACATATTGCTTTGATTTCTATAATTTATTCTGGGATGTAACGGAGATGTCTTTTTCAACTGTTATGATAATTGAAAATTTTAATTTTGGTTTGACATGATTTTTCTATGAAAAGGATTTTGAGAGTTAAAATCGATTGAGGTTCATGAACTCAGGTTTTGATAGCGAGCTCTAGTGACTAATTTAATGTCTTTAGGTTCCGAAAACATTAGCCCATTTCAAAAGTCTGTGGGATTTTTTTCTTTGGAATTTACCAGGTGCCCCCCCCCTCAAGTTGCAAATACTCAAACATTATTACCTGCAAATTTTCAGGTATTTTAGGCAAATTTTTGACCCTTGTGCACCTCAAAAGTAGTTTTCCCACGTTAGTGATTAGGGAAAATATCTTATTTCAGTATTTGTAACTACATGAGGGAGGGGGCACTTGGGAAATTCAAAAAAAAAAAAATTGCAATGGGCTAACCTACATATGGGTTTACTTTGTCTGAATTCGGCGCCTTAAGAATTTGGCAACAACATAATATGTAGTAAGGCGTTAAATTTAAGGCAAGCGTACTGATTTTTAAAGAACTCCCCCAATTCAACACTGTTCTTTGTACTGAGTATGACGTGTAGATGATGTATCAAGAAATACTCTATATTAGGTATAAAATTTTCCAAATCACAGCTTTTAGATTTAAGACTTTTCTCAGTTAAGCTTATTGATATGGATTTTTTAAATTAACCGACTGATACTTTAAAAAAAAAAAAACATTTTATTTTTCTTTTATTCGTAGTAACCCCCATTTACTTTCTATAACATATAAATATCGCTGTTACCATTATTTTTCAAAGATTTAATTTTTAAGGCACTCGGTTTCTTTTAACCATGGAAGTAGGAAGATAGGGAAGTGCCGTAATATGCATTTCCCGTGCCAATGATCGCAACGTTTGGGGGAGCCACTTGCGCGGCATATTTGCTTCCTTTCTAAAGCCGCTTCGTCTGCTCCGTCTTCCTCAGCAGAAAAAGTGATAAAAAAAATAATCAACTCGCTTGAAAAATAATTTTTAATGGCAATTGGTCCCATTTCTGAAATAGGTTTGAGTAAAAATTAACTTAATTACTTAAATTAAACTATGCATACTAAAATTAAATTACTTTATTAAACATTTTTAAAAATTGTTTTAAAAACCCAAAATTTCTAACTAAGTCAAAGTGGCTTTAGTAAGTAAGCATATGTCTGTACCCATCGTCTCCTCTCCTCTCTGATCAACTCAATCAAGAAATTTATGCACACGTGGCGCCCTCTAACGAAAGAATTCGTACACATAGTTCTCTCTATATACTCAATAATAAACTCTACCGTTGCGATCTTTGGCACGCTGGAAATACATTAGCGAGATAGACCACGGCAGTTCCCTATCTTCCTACTTCCATGCTTTTAACACAGCATGTTGCTGCCATGTAGTATTAAAAGCCCATTAAAAATCTTCATCAAATAGAGCATTTTCAATCACATGACTCTGCCTAACAACGGCCTTAGCAACGTTGTTTTATTCCTCCAGTGACATCATGTGCGAATGCTGCTATTGGATACTTCTTTGTCCCGCCCTTAACAACAGCCTTAGCAACGTTGATTTTGTCCTCCAAGTGACGTCATGCGCGAATGCTCTATTAAATATTTAAGTTAAATACTAAAAAATCAAAGTAACAAAAGAAAACAATTTACCAAAACGCAAAAGATTTAAGGAAGTCTATTAACCGCATTTTTAAGAACCACTATATTTTGTATACTATTTCCAATTTTCTGAAAATTTAATAAATGTCTTAACCTTGATTTAAATTATGGTATATATTCAAAGTATTTTTTAGGTTTCTAGATCATTAATCATAAAAACCATGAATACAATTTGACAAAAATAACCTCAGACTTCTCCAATTCGTTAGAAAACTACCTCATGAAAATTTAGATTATTTTTCATCAATGTTTATTTAGATTTTATTTTAAATTAATCTATGCACTGAATATAATTAGAATAGAATAAATAAAGAATATATAAAGTTATATTTTTGAATGTAATTTTTATAAAACATAATGATTATCTTAACCGTATAAGTACATAGCTAAAATTTTAAATCATTCTTAAATACCAATATTAACTACCCTGGTTCAAAAAAGAGTTAATTGAAAAGCTTGTTTACTATAATGAGGTTTTTTTAATCCAGTCCTTAAAATTTATTCTACTAAGCTTTAAGAAATGAAAATAAACCGTTTTAAATGAAAGACCTGATTTCTTTCATTAAAATATTCTGAAATATTTTGCTTCGATTTTATGGTAACTATTAAACACAATTTTTTCAGGTGTAAAAATAGGAATATAAATGAGGAAATTATTTCAATACTAAGGAACAGCATCAAAAATCTAATATACCGTGAACAGCTTATACCTGACTTGTGTTAGAATTTTAAATTAATGTTTTAATGTTTGCAAATCTAATTAGTTTCGCAAAATATGTGTATTAAAACTATTTCGAGACAATCTTCTTAGAGATATTCATTATCATGTAAAGAAAACTTCAAAAAATGAACGAATGAAGTACTTTCATTTTAATTTTTAATACCAATAAATCCTTTAGGGTTTAGCTTTTTATTTCGTTGTTTTATCCCTTACGTAATAAAATTGGAGTCAAAAAAGTAATATATACTGATGGCCAGACATCTAATATTAGTTGAATAAATATTTAAATTGCAGAAATTAATTCTATCTGTAAACAGAATTGAACGAACAAAAATTATTTTTTCATCAAAATTAAGAAATTAATGGACCTATGAAAATATTATTTTTTTATTTTTGGTGTTTTTTCTGATATTAATTGCAAACAATTTTCCTGCTCTACTGTAAAATTTTTTGACTGAGAAATTAATGTTATTTATGAATTAGTTTATTTCTTTTCAAAAAAATTTGCTTTTTGACAATTTTCGTCAATTTGGCGTAAATCTGGACAATCAAATATTAGGTATTATCATACAGCTTAGCTATTAGCTATATCATCACATAAAAGGTATATTATTTCAAACTACTGTTATCTCATTAAATATTTACCATACTACTTTGAATTTAGTGAAAATTTAAATGGAAGCAACACAAACAGAAATTTGCTATTTTATTGGGTAACAATTTTCATTAGTAATATCATCATAGGCATAGCTTTTGAAAGAAAGGGCGAATTGTCTTCTTTTGACATCAAGAAATGTCTAATTAAAAATGTTAAGTTATTAATTATATTTTCAAAAATATAATTGGGTAACTTCTTTGTAATTTTAGTTGGAAACAACCCACAGTAGGTTCCTAAATTAACTTTTCAGTACAGTAAAAATGCTGCATTTCCATCCAATTGTGAGGCTAGATAGAATAAGTTGTCCGATTGCACTAAAAATATAGGGACGAATCGTTCTCTAACACTTCAGGATTGCCTCTGGGACCTCTACGCCCCCTAGAATCTTGTCCCAAAATATATGATACACATTTTACACTTTCTTCCTCAAAGGGCTTACGCCATTCAACGAAACTCTCTTTTGTTGCAGATCCTCACCAAACAGAGCGAGTACTTCAAGCCCGTGCAGACTAGTAAGTGTTAGTATCGAAGCTTCTCCTTTTAAAGGTTTGGCATGCTCTCTTGTGTTCTGAGGCTCTGTGTGATGCTGAGGTGGTTCCCTTCTCCCGCAGGTTCTCTGTCGTCGTCGGGGCCGAGCGCGGGCACAGCGCCCCCCGTCCGCCCCACGGACAGCCCCATGACCTTCCTGTTCGGCGTCATCTGCGGAACCATCCTCGTCGTGCTCGTCCTCATACTCGTCATCTGTCTCATCAGGTAACGTCTCTTTCTTTGGATTCGACATCTTTTACAGGGTGCTTTAGCTTAATGTTTCAGAACTTCTAGGAGGAGTAGGGGACACCTAGACGACTCAGAATCACATAGGAATGGGGGGTCGGAAATGCACCCTTAACGTCCTAAGGGGATTTTATAAGGGGACATCCATCAATTACGTAAGGTCAAAAAGGGGGGGGAGGGGTTTGGAAAAATCTCTCCAAATCTCATCAAGGGGGGAGGGGGGGGTCGATTAAAATCTCATGTCAACTTTTTAAGTTAGAAATTATTAGAGAGTTAACTTCTATTTATTGCTGTCATTTTACAAATTTCGACCGGATGATAACATAATGTCCTTCCCCCCCCCCACATTATTAATAATGTAAATGTTTTAGGTGCTATGAAGCACTAAATGCAAATGAATAGGATAGAAAATTCACTTTTAAAAAGTTGTTGGTAAATCTCACGTAGGTGGAGGGGGGTGTCCAGATTTTGGGAAAAACACCTCACGTAATTTATGGATGTCCCCTAAACAGGCATGGGAGGTTGTATAATCCCCACTGGAAATTAACACGTAACCTTTTAAGATTGGATTAAAAACCGGCAAAATATTTTGATTCAGGCATTCATTGCGTGAAACCAATCACAGAGAAATATCCTAACAGAGGGTCCACGAGGCTATTTTCAAATGCGTTACTGATGTGAGGGCGCCACACTAGAGTCTGGATCGTATGCCGGCCGCTTAAATCTCTCGCCAAATTAGAACTCAGCGCATGCGCAAAAAGGTGTTTTCGATCTCCCATAGGCAGCCGGCGAACGATTCAGACTGGATTCAGACGCTAGTGAGTTTAGTGCGATCCCAGCGCCACAATTCTCCCAACCTGTAACAAGATGTCATGATTTTCGATTTCCATTATGGCCTATGGCCGTGGACTCTCTGTTCTAGTACTCTGTGAAACCAATTGTTTAAAAATTTCGGCAAATGTTTAACCAGACCAATCGTAATTTTTCACTGTTAAAAGCTTGTAGTAAACGATTACTTATTTTAAGCCTAAGAACTGAGAAATTATACGATTGATTTTATGTGATAAATGCCTGAATCGAACGATTTTTCTGGTTTTAATCTAATCTTAAAAGGTTACGGGTGAGTTTCTGATTTTGAAAGTTTTATTTTTGAACTTTGAACTATCACTACGCAAAAACTATTCGACCGAAAATTATGAAATTTTGAATGATTTTAGAAGAATGCAAAAGGATCATTTTCGTTTGAAACGCTTATAAATGACGTAATTGGTTCTGGAGTTATTTAATGTCAAAATCGAAACGTATTTTTTGCAGCAAGTGCCACAGTGATTGACGTTTCAAATTCATTATGTCTTTGAAGTTGAGCTATGTTTTGAAATTTGATATTTTTTTTCTTAAATTTATTTAAAACATCATTACATTCCTTGTTTTTAGACATAAGGTATTATAACTTTTCCTAAAAGTAAAGGTTAAATACCTTTTAATGAAAACTGTGTAAAATTTTAATATTAAAATATATTCCCGACATTCAAGCAAACATTGTGGAAAATTCTTTTATCAAATAAACGAATTATTTATTTAAATTTGAACTTTAGACTACCCAATATTATTTAAATTTCCACGAAATTTGATCCTAGAATATAATTTGGGAAGTAACTTATAACTGAAACTTTTCATGGGAATGTGAAATACGACCTCGCCCCAAGAATCTGGATCATTAAAGGAATAATACTTGATATTATGAGTGGTTTCGCGCACATAAAGATATTCAAATGTTTGCTTTCCGCTACAAACATGATAAATTGCTTCACTTTATCGTCGAGGGAAAAAAATATTCCAAAACATTGAGATCTTTAAGGACATGTATTTTTTTATTTAGTCTATTCTCGAGCTTAATGATCGCATTACTCGGTCACAGTGAATTACGAAAGCAGCAGAAAAAATAATCGATAGCCCTTCTTTGCTTAGAAATGAGGAAGACTGAATAAGATTTCGAAAGATGCATAGAGGGTATAAACCCATGATAGGAAAGGGAAATAATGTAGCTTTAACCTTAATATTGTTGATCAACATTGAGCATTACACAGCTCCCTTGAGCGTTACAAAATGTAAATTTTCGTGTTTTATCTTTTCCCCGAAAGAAGTTTAGCATCGTAAAGTTTTATATTCTGCTTTATTCATAGTATTTATATTTTTTGGTTTGTGTACCGGCAGAATAAATGGTGTTTTGAGTCTTGTGAAAAAAAAATTCTGGAATAGTTTCATTCTGTGCACATAAGAATAACTTTGGTTTCTATATTGTTTACAATATTTCATGATACTGTATTTTTTAAAAGTAAAGAAATAAATATGTTTATTCCCGTGAAAACATTACATACTTTTATAAAAATTATTCAAGTAACCGACGAACAAGTTTTCAATAACAAGTTTCGAACATGTTGTTTATGTAAATTTTTCTCAAATTCCTCCATTATCTAAAAATGTATTCTGTGACATATTTTACTATCGGAATCTCGAATCACAGGTTGTTTTCCAAAACTTTCCATCGAAAAAAACAGTTTTCAAATCTGTAAAAAATATCCCATTTAAATAACAAAAGTTTAATAAAATAAAACGTGTTCCAACCTAAATTATACAATCACTTATTCTTAAAAAGGTAAAGATTAAAATTAAAATAACTGAAAGGTTCTTTCCAGGCGCCGAAACAGTTGCCCATATGACGGTGAAGATGGAGAACACTTGGGGCTGACTGCCCTACTCAGAAGAACTGTCCACAGGAGCTCGCATTTAGCTAGAGGTAACTCCTTTTTTTTTAACTCTCAAGTCTCAGCAGGCTGTTTTAAATGCAAAATAATAAAATATAAATAAACTGTAGCGAGATCTCTCGCAATTGGCTCGAAGAAGGATATTTTTGTAGTAAACCTTTGTGTGAAAGTAGTGTATGTGTATTTTTAATTTTGCTTCTTTCATTATATATTGTTAATTACATCTCACCCACCAAATCCATTCCCACTAGTTTCGGGAACTTGTAATGAAATTAGTTCCAAGCTTGACCTAATTTAATACTGATGAACCCCGTTAAAGAGAACCCGAGATAAAGGGAACTTTCCGTTATAATGAACGTTTTCCCATTCCCGTCTGAAGCCCTATTCAACTAATGTTACTTAATACAGAGGTTCTAAAACTGTGGGCCGCGAGTCAATTTTTGGTGTGTCGCAGGGTCGCTACAAGATTTTGAATGCATGCACTTTTATATTTTTTATGAACGGGATGTTGGCTTTACCACGTAGTAAAAAGAATAATTTAAAAAATATGTAGAAAACAACTTAGCGTCGAAAATAAAAGATAGTAAAAAAAAACCTCGTCTCAATTTAATGTGCTGGGGGTACAAAATATTTAAT
The DNA here is from genome assembly GCA_963680715.1 of Tetragnatha montana. Taxonomy (NCBI): domain Eukaryota; kingdom Metazoa; phylum Arthropoda; class Arachnida; order Araneae; family Tetragnathidae; genus Tetragnatha; species Tetragnatha montana. The sequence goes on along the minus strand of OY796680.1, from coordinate 20,469,133 downwards.
CAAATAATATAAAGATTCAAAAAGTTCATTTAAATCAGTGTTTCTAAATGTTGCGGCGCATACCTGGAGCCAATTACAAATTTTGGGATTTTCTTAAGAAATGTAACTGCAAATAACCATCAGATTATCAAAAAAAGAGTAGAAACGCTGTTCTTAAGAGTCAAATTTCAAAAATATTTCTGCGGATGGACCCCTCAGCCCCCCCCCCCCCTCCCTTCTCGTTAGACTCAGTGTTGGAGCTACAGACAAAAATTATAACTTTGATGCGCTGAAAGGTTCAAACCCTATCACTTAATTTTCAACAACAAAAAAACATGTAACCTCTAATGCTTATTATGTACTAATATTTGCAAGTGAAATAGTAGAGAATCAAAGAAAACTATGTCCTGTTGTAGTCCTTGCGTGCGTAAGTTAGGTGAAAATTTTCTGTCCTAGTCACTAAGTAGAGACCGCTTATAATACTAAATCTGACATTTTAATCCGTGGCTATAAAGAAAATTAAACCAAAGTACCCCAAAAATAACATATATTTCGACATTTATTCATTCATTCAGCGATAGATGAAATTCTTTGCCATCACATAAAATTCAATTCATTGTTTCATTCCATATATTATTATTGGTGAGTCCAAATTCTCTGGGGGGAATAGAGTAGTAAAATAGGATATATTTTCCCAATAATAAAATAAATGTCCTTGTTAGTTTTGGAATTGAATAGATAATTTGTTGTATCTGCAGAATACCTTAAACTTAAAACGACGTAAAAGTGACAGATTCTTTGATGTGAAAACCTTTTGGAATCATCCTGGATAAAGTAAAAATAATCCAACAAAAAAAAGCCAGTTCATCACAAATTTTTTTCTCAAATTTATGTTCATATTCTTTCCAATTGCATGTTAATTATTTTTTAATACATCGTTATTCTACAACCAAATAAAAAATGTTATCAAACTTTCAAATGAACGAACTTCAAACTCCAAAATAAACGTTTTGGAGTCCCATTACAGTTTTAAATATTGAGGTTTAACTATACTTAAGAAAAACAAATTTGAAGTAATTTTTTAACGAATGAATAAGGAGCAAAGCAGCAACGTTCTAAAGACAGATTTTTGTGACCTCAGTGTTTAATCCCTTCGTGTTTATAGAAAGAAATAGATCAAATCAGATAGAAGAAATTACTTGTAGAATTAAATTTAAGTGAACGCAAGAGTGTAGAACTTATCAGGTCGTTTTACTCTATCCTCCAAGAAGTTCATCCAGTTACAGAAGTCCATGTAACTAAAACTTACTATAAACCTTAATTTACCTTGCATCTTTACTTTTAAGTACACATTCATTGTAAAGTTCAATTACACGTTTATCTAAACTGTAAATCTTAGGAGCTTACAACAAGCAGGTAGTTTCCTATCACCTTATCAACTTAAGCTTATAATCTCAACATACAACCAAACTACCATTCCTTGCATTTAAATCATGAAATCAATACCTATGATAGACAAAGACTGGATAGACACACACATCAGTATAGTTCGTGGGGTGGGGAGAGAAAAAATACATCCTTGAAATTATTTTCACCGTCCAAGTCCACCAGATGGCAATCTCTCCCAACGACTGATTCTTTCGGCAATTAGATCAGCAATCATCATCAGCGCCGATAAGCCAGGGCGAATATGATAGGGTGGCGGATTCTAATGGCCGTTCCCGTTAGAATAGGAAGGCCGGCTTAATTAGGCGTAAAAATGTTGCTTTTATTTCAACGCTCCAGCGTTCGATGACGCGATTAATTACATTAATGACTTCGTTTTAAATGCGACGCCTTTTTCGACGAAATCCTTCAAGAATTGGCCTCGCCGTGAAACGCTTCTCTTTTTAACGCCGGATCATCCCGTAGCGTAATTAAAGGGGAAATAAAATTACTGCTTTTCGATCCGCTGGATTTCCCCCCATCGATTAGTTCGGGTGGTATCAGGGGAAAAGCTCGAGATCGTTATGTTTGAGAGTGGTTAAACCAGCAAAAAACATTAACTACGCCGAAATTTTTCCCCTTTTGTTTAATGGGTTAGGTTTATCCATTGTTTTTTGCGTGTTATATTCTTCAAACCGATTATTAAGGTTTTTTACTTACTTCTAGAACTGATAACAGATCTGGTGGTAGCAATAAATGTAATTGGGGCTGTATACCAGCACTCTGGAAGAAAATGGAACTTAATCGCATTTAATGACGCGAATATTAATTTTTAAAGCAAAGAACTTTTGTTGATAAGGAAACAAATTTATGAAGAAATGAATGGAGTCTTAAAAAAACATCTTCACTTATACCTAGGTGTATAAATATATTTATTATTTGCTAATCTAAGAATGACGTTTTTGATACTTAGTAGGAACCATCTTTTGTATAAGAAATTAAAAAGAAATTAAGTACTTGTAGAAAAATTAAAGATTCAATTAGTTTTTCTTCAAAGTGCCCCATTATCTATACAATTCTGTTAGAGTGGCTTAATTTCTTTATTAGTTAAACATGCATTATGTTTTTCCTCTGCGTTATCTTGTAATAATTTCTAAATCATCTCGCTTATTTTGAATTATCCTTACTTTAATAACTGTTGTTAATCGGTTTTTTAAATTCAGTTTTACTGACATCTATGATACAAACCAGATAATACATATTTAAAACTATCTGAATTGTCATTGTTTTTTTGGGGTTTTTTAGTTTCTATCCTATTTTGACTATGGAAGTAAAATACATAACTAAAAACCCCTTTTTTACATAATATTCTTTTATTGGAGGATAAAGGTTTTTTATGAAGGTTTAGATCCACTTACGTCTAAAGCCGAAACAAAAAAAAATCCAGTAAGACATTTTTACCTGGTGTTGTCTTTACATTTTTATATTTTCTTTTCAGAAATTGACGTCCTTTTTTTAAGTGAACTATTTTAGAAACTAAATGTATGTAAAACTTTCACCAGACGAGCTTTCTTTTTAAACCAAAAAGAATAAAAAATAATTGTTTAACTACTATGCAAAAGAAATCTACTCAGTTTTTACATTTTACTTGATATATTATCTCGTCTTTCAAAAGTTTAAAAACAGATAAAATTTGTTTACTTTATAACTCTGTTTTATCTTCCATTTCATCTTCATTGTTTGTAAAAATCATTCCCAACAGATATTTTGAAACAACCCACGCATTCTATAGTAGGTTTCATACCTTAGTTAAAAAACCTTAGTTATAAAAGGTAGGTTCATACCTTTTATTTACTATGAATTTCGTAGACGAATGAATTATCTTGGAGTTACAAAAAAGCGCCATCTATTTTTGAATAGTTTTTGCAATATGAATAAATGCTTGCATGTATGAGTAAATTAGAATGAATAACAAAATGGGGTGTAAAAGATTCCTTGAATATGAAAAATATAGCAGTGTTCTTTATCAGTATTAGTTTTCTAAATATAGATTTGTCAAAAAGTCGGAGACAATAAAGATACAATCCAACTAGTTTTTTGAGGGTGTATTGAGAGTCTATTTTTTTTATTGAAAACTATTAAATTTTATAAATGTATAAACTGTTTAAATTCTTTTTTCATTTTACCCCACTATAACCATTTTACCCCACCTGACCCTAATGAAATAATTCGGAACCGTAAGTTCATTTACCAGTATTTTAACTTATGTTAGTTTACTAACGATTAAGTATTCTACTTTGATATGAAAGAGGTGACTGCATTCAAACTGCAATGTCAGTATAGCTATATCAATTAAAAGCTTCTCAAACCACGGCTTCAAAAATTAACTTTTAAGCCAATGTAAGTTAAACAATTTCAAAAGTAACTAAAGCCATGCAATATTCTGAAGGAAAGACTATCTTATCAAACTAAATGTTCTATGTATCATTCCAATGCACCTAATGCGTTTGAAAAATAAATAACGTTGATGACTGCCTTGCGTTTCGTCTCAATTAAGTATGAAAGTTTTCTTAATTACTCTCTTTCCTCTACCTAATGATGATGCATTAGTTAAACTCTACATTTTGTACTATGTAACACTGAAGTCCTATCTGCGTTTTTCAAACAAACAAAAAAGCTTCTGAATCACTAACGTCGCCAATTAATAAAAAGTTCATTAAGACTTTTAACTGTATCACAAACTTCCTTATCAAAAGAGTCTATCCATTACCATGGCATGCTGCAATTTGAAGCAAGCCATACCAAATCTCCTTCTTTTGGAGGGTGGAGGAGAACAGCCTTGGACTAAACGGCTCCTAATGCCGACAAATCGTTTGGTGTATCGCCTCTAATTCTTTTTCTGTCCTTCTTTCGTTCCAAGTCGTTACCAAAGCCGAACGGAAAGAGCACCATTACCCCCAGTCTATCTGCGCGATGCCCCGGTTTGCAGCGCCATCTATCGCCGTCAAATTAGATCTCATCTCGCGTGAACGTTAAGGGCACATTAGAGCATTTAGCGCATTCATTTCTCTCTCTGGCTGACGTAATTTTTACGCGGAATAATTGGAATCGCTTGGTCGAGTTGAGTTGAGTTATCACTAAATCGTCGCGAGTTCTTCCATTTCTCAAGTATTTCATTAGCGAAAAGAATGAAGGGAGGGTGAGGCGATAAAGAACGCGACCGAAAAAAGGTAGATGGATTAGTTCCGAAGATTTCTTGGATTAATCACAGACGATATTTTTTCTTCTCTCTCTCTCTCGCCCTAACTGCTGTTGTTGTGATGGAGAGACTGACATTAAGACTGTCGGGGGAGAAAATAACCTTATTTAGCACATCACTAAACAAATGAGATTATAACTGTTTCGGCGTTGTTTTGGAGAAGTCGTTTAATTCATATCTTGATTTTTACGTCAAGAGAGGAATTTCGCGCTCGGGCGGTGAAAGTTTTATTATGAAAAATTCCGGTGTTATTTAATTATGAGTCGGAAAAATCGATTCCTTTTTATGACTTACTCGGATTTTATCATTCGGTTTGTTTTTTAACGTCCATTAACTCGCGAGAATTTGGGATGAAGTACAAAAATATTTCAGTTTCGAAATGAAAGATGTTCAGAGAACTTAAAATTGCATTAACTTTCGAGTTTTGTGTTTTGAATGATAAATGTGCTGAATAGTTTGCAGTTCTCTTTGTAGATGTTATGTGAAATTTAATTTAAGAATACAAATTCAATATTACATTCCTGGCATTGTTATATGGTTGAGCACAAAGTCCAATTTTATTGAAAAGAAGTATTCCGAGTTATTTTTTACTATTCAGTTGTGTTATAGAGAGCCCATTCATAATTAAATCTTCCTTCATTAATAAAGTCCTATACCCTTCCAAAGTGACCCAGTATATTTTGAGCTCGGTTTAAATGAACTTCTTTTGCTATCCCAACTTAACTTCTTTTTAACCGTTATTTTGAAGATTCGTTACTCTAAGATTAGCCGGGAGCAAGTGCCAAGTGTAGGGGAGACCGGGGCTAGTTTTCCAACCTAAATGAATTTTGCTTCCTTACATTTTATTTTTACTTATTTTTGAGTAAACAAAATTTCATCATATTCCTCATACTGTTCTCTACAAAATGTAGCATTCAATTTTCATCAACATTATTAGTTGTTTTACAAAAAAAGTTTAAAGGTGACCATGTCACGTTGGAAAATGTGCCCCGTATGTGGGGCATGTTTTCCAACAGTAAGGGGCAAGTTTTCCTACAGTACTACTATCTGCAGTTATACCTATTGCTGGCAAAAACTCTGATTGGTTAACCGGATGGATGCCATTCCTAACATTCCTTTCTCATTGGTTGGTGCCTCTTCTCTCTCTAAGCCCCAGAATACGATCTTGAGTGTTGGTTGTTTGATTGGTTGTCAGACATAACTAGATTTGTAGCTTTTCAGGTATTAGCTTGGAATAAATGTGGGAATCGAACGACAGTGCCGGTTAAATTAAAAGACTGGTCTTAAAGGGTTAAATCGTAAAACACTTATAGTAAAATTTATTAATTATAGTATAATATGTATTTTTCATATGAAATCATCGTGTTGTAGCTGTGAACTTTACTTGCGTTATAGTAATCTCCAAAAATTAGTTTAGTACGAGTACCTTAATTGTTTTGTTTATTTGTACAGTCGTAGAGAAAAAAACTGATACAGTTCGCATTGTGAGTGAACTACTGGGGGTAGAATGATAATTTTTGTGTCATTCTTCATGATTTAACGTCTTTTTGAAAATAATCCATAGTTTATGCCCTTAGGGGGCCGTCTACATATTAAACGAAGCACCAACTTTTGTTTTTCCTATGGGCGACATCAAAGATTATCCCCGATTCTAAGAACACCCCCTAAAACCAAGTTTTGTAATATTTGGCCCTCAAACAAAGCCAGGAGGGGGGTTTGAAAATTAAGGGAACTTTACTTCTAACAGGAAAGATTGGCAACAATTGTGAGGAAATTTAAAACAGATTTGGCTGCTTATCTATACTATGGCACAATTCCCACAAAAGTTAAAACAGATTTGGCTATTTATCTATATTTTGGCGCAATTTTGTCTTTCAATTAGGATACCTAAAGTGGTAGCCTAGTTGGTAGAGTATCAAGCTCGTAATCACTAGGTTGCAGGTTCTGTCCCCGCAGTTGCCAAATCAGTTACTCATTGTTTTAGGTTAACCGATAGGGATATAGGCAAACACAAAGCAGAATAGATGTTGGATACTGCTTCAAATTTAAAGCATTTGGAAAAATTTATATAATTAAATTTAATTTAGTTAATTATTTAATTCCTGTAAATGGGTAATAAAAATACCACGTATCACGTTAAATTATGAAATTATTATATGGATTCGTATTACGTTAAGTTATTTTACTTCTCAAAAGTTCCTGTCAAAATACTTTAATACAGATATGTTTAGAGGTGTTTTTTTAATACTAATATTTAGAGAACGGTTCTAATAGAACTTTCCCACTTAATAAAAAAAACCCATATTTTTCTTTAAAAATTAAAACACTTTCAAAGTTTAAAATTTGCTTATGCATATACTATGAATAAAAGAAAACTCAGATAAAATTTCAAATAAGATTATTATGATTCTACGGTCGTGTTTTTAATGATTAATTGAGAGTTATGTATGTTTTATTACATTTCCAGAAACTGCCCATTTGAGGAAAAATGTTTTATTAGATTGGGTAGGGAGTTTTAATCATTTTTAACGAAAAACTAAGGAAGTTCCTGAACGTTGTGCTTGGAATAAAATACCAATATAAATATTAATTATGTTAAGAAGTTCAGCATCAAACATCAAATTTACTAAAATTGATTACATAAAATTAATTAACTTAAATCACATCAACGATTAGAAGCTTCTTGATATTTTAACTTATTAGGAGGTTAAGGAAAAATTTGAATCGTCGTGTGGTCATGATAAATTTTTAAAAAAATTTATTTCATTCTGTTTAAAATTTTTAATAATTTAAACACCCACCACACTGACAAAACTAATCCATAAAGAAAAGAATAAGAATGCGTCTTTATAATTATGAGTGAATATTTTTTTTGGGGGGGAGGGGTTAATCTCGAGACCTTTTTTCACTGCCAAACATTTGATAACCCTTTATTGTGGAATACGCAAAGCATTGATCCATGGAAACAGTGGGATATCCAGAATAAAAATTGGAGATTGATATTGGAGTTTAATTTTAGGGGGAGGTTTTTTTTTTTTTGTTTTTGTTTTCTGAGGTGAAAGAGAATACTTTCAAGGTGTTCCATGGTTGTGTTATAGGGTAAGGTGGGGTAAAATGATTATAGCGGGCTAAAATAGATATAGGGATTTTAGCAGTTTTCAAATTTGTGAAACTCAACGTTAATTGGCATGCTATTTTATCATAAGCCTCAATTAAAATCAGCATCCCAATTAACATTGAATTTTACAAACTGTTAAAATCTTTATAAAATGTATACTCCACCCTTGTCTTAAACATGATTAAAATCTTAGAGATCAGTTTATAAACCCGATGCCGGCCCTATATCTTATTTACAGCACATGCGGCTGGATCTGCTGTACTCCCTAGAGAGTATACGTCGGTAACGGGGTACCAGCAGCGTAAGCTGCTCTTGCCCCGTCTGTACTCCCAATTTAAAAGATTGATTATATATAAAAAAGAAAATAAAATTAAAAGTGGTAGCTAAATTTTAATTATAGTGTTAATCTTTTCTTTTGTGTGGCCACCACTGTTTTATTTATAATAGTTTAATTATATATCAGTCAGCTACCAAGTTCTAGCATCGAGTGTTTAGGGTGCGTTAGATAATTCTGACATCATCGACCCTGCCTGACGGTAGTAGGCTGTCGGTGCTACCCTGGGACGTCTTTATTACGCCTAAACAGAGTGTGTTTCGAGAGGGGGGGAATATCAATTTTAGCACTACAGTTTTTTTTCCTGCAAAGTTATTGCATTTAAATTAACTTGCATCTTGAGGCGCCATGTTTACCCATAAGCTCAAATGATGACAACACTTAAGCATATTGCTGAGGGAGATGTGGATAAATATGGCGGCTGGAGGACTCTTATCGAAGCTGTGCCCATCTTTATTATATTTAATAGACAATAAATGTAAGAAGACACCGTTCTTATTAACTGACGACTTTTCTAAAAGTTTAATTCATATGTAAAACCAAATTCCTTTGTGTAACCTATGTAGAGAAATAATCTTTCTATAGTAAAAAAAAAATTAAAAAAAATGGTTTAATCTTTGTTTTTTGTTTTAGATTTTTATTCATGTAATTCAAAAATACTTCTAATTTAATGCAGGTGAAATTTTTAGTCGAATATTGAAAAGTATCGTTTCGGAATTTTTTCCTCTGAAAAAAATTAGTAACAAGTAAAACATTTTACATACACATAAAAAATAGGTTAATATTTCCTTTTACGGAAATCAATAGTGTAAAAATAACTAATCTACTTTATAAGTAGTTTCAATTTCAGGCATCTTCAAACTTTTTAAAATTAATGAATCATATGGCAGGTATGCCGATTCGAACCTGGGTTCTGAAACTTAAAGACCAAGCACACTAACCGTTCGGCCACGCCGGCTGCAGTGAGCAAGTTTTAGTAATAAATCTGACCAACTATCTGAGTTAGTATATCGTGTTATTGCGGGTTACAGTAATTTTCATAACCTGGCGATTTTCCTTCTAATCTTTGGCGATAAGAGTTTGGCGAAAATTTTCTAAATGAAATTTCCTACATTGTGCACGGGGTTAATGGCTGTAGGGATCAAAATCTATGAAAAACGAGATTTCAATGTAAATTCGACGAACTTCAAACCATAACATTCTAATTTTCAAATTGCAAATCCTTCTAGTGGGTCTGTTTATCTGATTAAACTGTTAATCTGATTAAATGAATATTTGTAAAGGCTTTCATGGTCGTTTTCTTTAAATGTAAGTACTATAAGAACTATATACACTTTAACAATAAGAACACCACCTTTTTTGAAAGAAATAGGAAAAAATTTAGAGGGATTCGAACAAACAACTCCTTTGGAATCGTTAGCTTGCGTTATGGATTGGTTGATTGGTTTGAGCTTGAGCCACACAAATGTTGGAATAAGTGCCCCGTCTACTTTTGGAAAACCTGCCCCAACTCACTTTTTGAACTTTGGGAGCCCCTCAACGAGTGGGGATGTAATATTATTGAAAAACAAAAGCATAGTTTTGTAGAGGATGAAATCCTCTATCAGAATATGCAATATCAGATTAGTCAGTTAAAATTAAAAGGGCTTAATCACATTTTTAATAAAAATCCAAAAGTTTACGCAAAGAGCAAAATATTGAAAAAACCGCTTTTCTGACGAAACTACAAGAGCTAAAATTCTGAAAGTACATCAGAATATGTGTGAAGTCTTTCTTTTTCATCCAGTTCACTCGTTGGGTTGATCTAATTGCTCATTTAAAAATAAAGGGCGTTGGAAAATTCGCCCCAGTGGAAAACTAGCCCCGGTCTCCCCTACTGATAAATCTCCAGAATAAAAACAAACATCAAGTTCTAAACAATCAAAATATCTCAACTAGCAGTGTTGCTTTTTATATTTGTTAGTACTTAGTAGTACCTATACTTATTTCTAATGTGTAATTTTTCAAAATGTCGCAAATTTTTCCTATTTGAGATTTGCGCTAAGATAATCCTAAAATGCCGAGAATTCTAACAAAAAATTTATGAGATTCAATTTTTGGCGACCCTTTTGAAGATATAATTAATGTTATTCGATAGAAGTTTAAATAATAAAGTGTCTATAATTTATCTCTACAATAATTATACCGTAACTCGTAATAGTTTTATTACCGTTTGTAAATTGTATTACAAAAGAATAGGACGGCAATAACACACCGTATTTGATATTCAAACAATATAGATCTAAATTTTCTTTTATTTAAATACTCGAAAAATCTTTATAATATTTAAATATGAAAATAAATTAAGGATGGATTAATGTATAATTTTATAAATTTAAATCGTTAATACGTTTAAAAAAATTCATGGTGTTTTTCTTTGTGTTTCTAGGCAGCCATCTTGCTAAGCTTCCCTACTTTGGACCAATCGCCGCCGAAGAGCTTCCTGCCGTCTATGCCGAAAAGCACCTCGACACAGATCTTCTTTTCCGGAGTGAATTCGAAGTAAGCAGCACCCTCTGTTAAGTAGTGACCTGTGTGTGAAGTCTGTTGTAAATTGACCGTTTAAAGGAAAGGGTTATTTAGGTTCGAAGAGAAAATATTCGTAATTGCTTGAGAATCTTGTCTGTTTTTTTTTTCAAAAATAGTTTTAAATCGTATCAGGTTATTGAAAGTGGTATAAGGTTTAACGAGACCTAATTCCTCTTTCACAATGTCATAACATTCGGATAGAGATGAAGGGGATTTTTTATAAAAGAATGGTTTTAAAACTACATTTTTAATGAGTATATCAATTTAAAGTGTGAGATATCTTTTCAGTAACCATTGTAAGAGTTGTTCTTAAATAACAAATAATGGCCCTATTTTTTTATATAAATACCGAAGTGTGTATATGCTTTTTACTAACGGATGAAAACTTCAATAACATTGATGCAAAAAATTTTAATAATTTATTGAAAATCAATACCAGCAGTTTATAAAGAATTAATTTTATAAGTAATGTTTTTATTAGTGGTTTTTGAAATGTGATGTATCTTAATGGTGTCCAAATGTGTTCTTAAAATGTAGAAAAAATATGTATTTTTTTTATATAAACTTGTATACTTCGCAAATACAATTATCTTTTTTATTATACAGGCGTTGCCAGATGTTTTCCGAGATCGAACAACAACGGCGTCGGATAGCATCGAAAACATCTGCAAGAACAGGTATCCTGAAATAAAAGCATGTAAGAATACTTTAATACATCTCCATTTATTTTATATCTCTGTAGTGTATACTAATGTCGGATAATTGAAACACTTTAACTACAACCACAGACCTTTTTACAAAAACCCCAAAGAATAAATGTCCAATTTGTTATTTTGTGAAGCTCTAATGAATCGTAAATTAACATTAAACCGAAACTAATATGGAAGGAATCTATAAAAATTATTCTAAAATGGAAAGGCTCTGAACTTATGAAAATAGACGGCGTTAGTAGGTATAGTAATTTTATGTTCCTGTGGACCACAACTATTTATTAAAAGGAACTTATATTCTTTGATATCCTGATCTAAATAGTAGCTTAGAGTAATATATCTTTTTGTGCCGTATTTTTTTCTAACAGGCAAAACAAAAACAATATTTATCTCTAAATTTTAAAAGAATTAATTAAATTGGGGTTAGTGAAAAAAATCATAATTTACGGGTATTATTTCGGAAAAAATAGTTGCTTTATTCCCTAAGGGGTTCCAAAGAGACTTTTTAAAAAGTACAAAAAATTATTAATGAATTCTGATAAATAAAAAAAACATGCTACTTTATTGGTAAATCTATACTTAATTATAATGAAATTATAATGTAACGGTTTACTTTTTCTATTTCCCCAAATAGCGATGATATACTGTATAAATACAGTCTGAAATAAGCAGCTATTGATCACGTCTTAATTTAGCGTTCTAGTTTTACAAATTATTTAAAATTATTATCAACCAACTAAATATGATAACCTTACTGTACTCAGAATAATTTACTCACCAACTCTCCATCTCAGATACCCTCTCAGTTATTTCTTCTTAAAAATGCTTGTGAATGTACTTATTTTTCTTTGAAACTGTCTCTATATAATTTCAAAGAAAAATATATAATTTCACAAAAGGAAATAAAAATGTCAACTTTAAATATTTACAAACTAAAAATATTTTAAAAGTAAACCAGAGTAATTTGAATGGGGGAAATTCCATGGGGAAAACAAAATCACGTCAGAAATTTATTTATCTACAGTTCAAATGTAGATAAATAAATTTCTGACGTTTGAAAAGGGGTAAAATTTCAATTCCAAAGATTTGTGATTGATTCTCAATTTATTACATTGTTGAGAATATTTTCTTACGAGTTTCTAAATTTCATTTTTAAGTGATCAGTGTTATCCCAATTGTTGTATGCAGGTTTTAATTGTTGCATTTTTTTTGTTTGTTACTGCTAATTTAAAACATTAAACACTTTCTAGAGAAAGGTTATTACAGAGACTTTCTCTATTTTTATGAAGGTTAACTTTATTTTTCTTTGAAATAATAATACAGGGTGCCAATTTCAAAGAAAAATAAATATTTCGTAGAGTAATAGCCACCATCTTGACATGAAATGGGAATATAGTAGACTAAAATGACCTAGCACGGTAAGATTGATAACCCTTTTTGATTAGTTGGAAAAATTTTTTAACTAAATTACTTTCTGAATGTATATTGTGTATAGTGATATTTTAGCTTTTTCTTAATTTTCGTATACATTTCTTGCAATGAGGTACGGTTTTTATTTATAAAAATTTTTTAAAGAAACTATAGTACCTATATGTAAAGTTAGAGGGTAAAAGGGGTAGATTTGTACTATTTTGATTTAAGACTTCTTTGTCCTAAAACGAATTTAAAATTCTAAATGTTTATTACCGCAATGTATGCAAGAAGTTCATTAACTTTGCCTCTTAATTTCAATATGAAAGATTTTTACTATTTTTATTCCGTAAGTTTAACAGCAAAAATTTAGCAAATATTATTATTAGATTAAAGCAAATTTAGGCATAAAATATGTTAATAATTTTCTTTCGCATTATGTTATTTCTTTATTTTACGAACATCTTATTATAAACTATTTTAATGTTAAAGAAATTCATAAAAAAAGAGATTTAATCCATTCAAGATATTTTTTGTTGCATAGGTGAGATTTTTCCGTTTTAATTATTTTGTGTAAAGTAAATTTTGCACTCACTTGAATGTTATGTAACCCTTGGGGGGGAAATATCAGGGGGTGTGTTTTTCGATACAGAAAGCTCAAATGTAAAAAAAAATACAAGTCAAGAGCTTTGTACTTTCAGAGATTGTGTTAAAGAACGAAAAAAAATCATAAAGGCGTCCACTGAGTAAAAAAAGTTCGAGAACCCCCACCCCCGTTTTAGAGACACGGCTTGTTGCTTTCACTACAGTAATAGGATTCTAAAGGAAAAACAAGTTGTACAGATAGATATCCATTGTTTTTACTGCATTAAGAGTATTTTAAAGGAAAAGCACGATTTACAGGTGAAATTATCGTTTTCTCTGCAATAAAAGTATTTTAAAGGAAAAGCATGATTTACAGATAAGATTATCGTTTTCTTTGCAATAAAAGTATTTGAAAGGAAAACGGGATTTACAGTTATAGTATACCTAATATCCGAATTAGAATGGAAAAATTAAAAATGTAAAAGAGAAAGAGCTAAAGATATTTTCTCCAATGTGATAAAAGTAAAGAATTATTTGCAAATAAAAATTGCTCATATTATATCAGTTTTTTTACATCGTAAATTTTATTTGACAGGAAAACGAAATCAAACAACAAAAAAAAGTCTCCCTTAACAAATTGACTTGAAAAAATCTTGGTGTGTAATACAACCTAATTTTTAGATAAAAACAGATGAATCCTTATACGCATTTTATAAATATCTAAATAAAAAAGGTAAAAAAATAAATAAAGGTAATAAATTTAATCAGAATATTTATTTTAAGTAAGGGATCTCTGAGATATTTAAAATTATATGTTAACTGTATCTTAATAACTGTTTCATGATGTTCGTAACTGAATATTTTTCTTTATATTAGTAATTTCGTAAGGTATTAACACTTAGATACTTAGGCAAAAATCTAAATAACAGTCAAATTCAGCAAATAATAATCTGTAAATAAGTAAATCACTAAATATTTCAAGTTCCTTTTCTTTGGGGACTATGTGTGTGTATCCAAAATAATTATTCTTATATCTGCTCGTTTAAAACTCTTTATATAATCAAACATTTGGGTAATTGAGGATAACATCTTAACAAGAATAATTGACTAAATTTTCTTGATAAGTTTCTTTAGCTGTTTTTATTAAGTATTTTTTAAAAATCTTCAAAACCTTTTATCCCCTACCTAGAAAGTACCCATTAAAGTCATAAACAGCAGGAACTATGACAACCATCCCACAATTTGCACCTCACCCCCGACCCTTCTTTTTCGTCCCCGATGTAATCTAGTTTGCCGGGCAGATTACAAGTGCCTTGTAAATTTGTCGATCCAACACCGACAAGAAATCAAAACAACCAAAAAATGAAACGAACACTAAAAACGATCCTCCCTTAAGAAAATTAAGCGGCGATGTCGAAGAGACTAATTACCACGCTCTTTTTCAGAGCTCCAGCTCTATTTATCGAGTTATTTTTTCCGCCATCCAAGCGTTCACGCTCTGTCGGAGCTGTTCCAAAGATTGACACGAGGCCCCGCTTATCCGTCATCTTCGAGTGAGATTAAGCGACAAAAAAGCGCTCCTTGTTTTTTCATTGGCGCTACCGGGAGGTTTTGTGAAAATGACACTTGATGTATGTCCTTAGCTTCCTCGTTAGGGTTGACAGTAAGGGGAAGGAAGAGTTGTGGAGGCCGGGGTGATTTGTTTTGTCTTCTTGTCTTTCTTGTCTTTGAATTATCCTTCGAGAGATGGAATTGAGAGAAGAGATTTAACGTGTTTGTTGGTTTTTGTGGAGATATATGAGAGTTTAACAGACCTTGAAGAAATTATATGGATTATTATATGGAATAAGGTCTTAGTTACACTATCTGCTTTATGAGTTGGACTAAAGAAATGATCAATCATTTCATAACTGCTTTATAAGAGATAGTTTTACTCTATGTTATTTAGAGGAAGTCACAAATATTTACCCTTTTTGTGGAGTAAATTTTATGGGATTATTAATTCAGACAGTTTAGATTCTCTCTCTTTGATTGGATGTATTCTACTTAAATATGCGAAATAAGATTTATAAAATTAAATTAATATTAATCATCGCTTGATTTTTAATATTCAGTATTTTCTCTTTATTACAATTTTTTAATTTGAAAAAAAATGTATAGCAAGGGATAATTGTCATTTGTATTTACAATTTTAAGGGGAAGGTGAAAATTTTGATAATTAACTAGTATTTTTTCCTATTTAAAACTTTTGCTTCTTTGTAATCGCAACAGATATAAATTTATTTTTTTGGCTTTTTGTAAAAGATCGAAAGTGGCAATTTTTGTATTAACTTTTTCCATTGTAATCTAGAAGTGTCACGTTTTTGTCTTTAGTATCGATATCTCCATTCGCTTTTCTTTTCTCTTACATTCAAGGGATTCCATTCTCTTACATTCAAAATTTTTTTAATCTTTCTCAGTATCGGAGGCCATCTAACTATACCACTTTTCTTCAGAGAAAAGTCGCCCAACACGACTTAAAATTTATTCGTCATCCCGAAAACTTCCAAGAACTCTCATCGCCATTACCGACAGCAATCAGACTTCATTCCCGCGTTGTTCTCCCCTCAAACCCCGACGACCAGCAAAACTGCAAACTCTGCCCCATTACAAACAAACAACCTCTTCTTTCCCCCCCCCCTCCCAAACTCCCCTTAAAACTTCGCAAGAACTTCAAACTGGAACTTAATCGCACCCCCAATTAATGAACCGCACCTATTTGTTAACTACCGCATCACAGAAGAGAGGAGGCGCTCTAATGGGAGGGGGTGCTGTTGCGGAATTATGTCGTCCCCAGACACCTTTTAAAATTGGCTGATTCCTTCCCCCCCCCCCCTCCGACCCACTTTCTTTCTGGCGGTTTTGAGAAACGGGCTCGCAGAGTAAACAAACGATTAAGCGAAGCCGCACTCTCCTCAATACTCTTGGAGGTCACAAATTAATGAATTATGTAAATGATCTCCATTGATTGAGTCGCGCCCGGGACCTCACATGGCCATTAGGGTGTGTTTTTCTGCCCGACTGGAGTCCCAGAAGGGAAATAAGGTTGACGCAAAGAGAGAAATGACTTTTTTTTATTCCTTTGATGGAGTCGGAGGTCGTAATGGACAAGAGCGCCATCTGCAGGGGAATTGGGGAACTCGGTTGACCGATGGCATCCTTGGATATCTGATTTTTTAGCACTTTTAAGAAACAGGGAAACAAGGTAGATTGGATACAGATTTTCCTCAATTTTTATTATTAGTCTTGTCAGATGAAGATACATTACACTGGTAAACACTCATTTTGGTGCAGGGAATATTAAAGCTGATTTTGTATATATTTGACCTCCTGATTCAGAATTGGGCATCCATTTTTGCTCATCACCTCTAGTGTTAGAGATATTCCACAATTAAGTTTTTACGACTTTTGCTCTACCTTTTATACAATATGGTAATATAAAGATGTCTTAAAATTTAAAAAACCAAACACTCCAAGACTTTTCCTATTCTTTAGGGTCCCAATAGATAGTGTATGCAGATTCAGCCCCCTAAGTTAGTTCTAAGGGGTACCTATAGGAGGGCCCTAAAGTTGAAAAAAAGTGGAAAAAATTGTCTTTTTTTTCAGAATTTTTTTTTAAATATTTTTGAGTTTGCTAATGTGATAAAACTGGCTAATATATGTTATTTAGAACTTATTTAGGCAGGATAAAATAATTTTTACTTTTTAACTGCACCGAATTAATTTTAGGCGAGAAATAGGGTCATTTCGCTCAAAAACGCTAAATACCAATAATGGTGGTTGAAACGAATAAATTCCAAATTTTTCAGAAGTAAGTCCTCAAAAAAGATGTCCTTTGAAGTAAAACTGAAATTTCATTTGATAAATATCAGTGAAATAACAATAGAAACTGCTTTCAAGCCTTGCAATTGTAAAAAAGTGGAAAAATTCCCTTTTTAAATTTTTTTTACGATCTTTAATTTGAGAAACAATTTAGATCAGACTAGTTTCCTCCATCTTGTACCCTTATTTATACCCTTATTGATTTAAACAAATAGGATTTCTAGAACTACTTGATAAGGAACTGGGATCGTTAAACATAATGATCAAATTACGAATACAAGCCTAGCACGAAAAGTTCATAGTAGGAAACACAGCATCACAAAATAAATAAATCCTCTACAACAAAATCCCGGTGTTAGAAACGAACTTTCAAAAAAAAAACAACTCAACACTTCATTCTCTTTTCAAACGACACCACATGATTAATTGAAAGCCGAATTCGCCATAGGAAATGGTGACGGGGTTCCGCAACTTTTGTCGAAAACTCGGTGTTGACTTTAAACTACCTTAATCCTATAAGACCAGGAGTAATTCTAGTGCACTTTGTCGAAAATGGAAAAGGGGATACTTAGAGCTCAACTGAAAATTCGAGCCAATAGAATGAGGAGCCGTTCCTCGGGGATTTCCGTGAACACGATCGGGAATTCCCGGTAGGCCTCAGGACTTTCCGATAGCACGACATTCTTTAGATGTCCGAGGAATGTTTGTGACATTATTTGGTATCTGTGAAATAATTTGATTTAAGCCGATATGGAATTGTACAATAGGATTTCAGTCTCTCTTTCTTATGTTTGTACAGGCAGCAAAGAAATCTTTACGTTCTCGGAAGTGAATTCGTATTCGAAAGGAATAGGGTGGAATTCATTTCGACACTTCGAGTAGGAAATGTAATGGGGACATCTCAATCTTTGAAAAATATGAATAGTGACATTGTTGTATATAGTACTATGTAAAATTAATAAACAAAAACTCTGTATGGTGTATATTCTGCCTTCATAACTTCTATAAAGTTTTGAATTAATGCAAAAGAAAACCTTTTTAATAAGTTATCTTTAAAGTATTCATGCATATTAATTATATAATTTAGGCTTCACGTAGCTTATTCTGAATGCTTATTTGATTATACCTAAATTGTAGTTTATTTTTACCTTCAAAATTTGTTTTGTTGTGTTATTTGAGCAAATAGGAATCTAAGTTATCCTTTGAGATAATGCAAATATTTGTTTTCGCAAGTGCATACTACCATGAAAACAATTCTATTTATCTTTGAATAAATAAAATTGTAAATTTTGTATTGATTTTCCTTTATTTTTAATATGTATTTAAGTTTGTTTAAGAAATTATTTACATTTACTGAGAAATACGTTCTAAAAACTAATAAAAATATTCTGAACAATGAGGGAATTGCACAGAGGATGAAAATCCATGAAAAATGACGTAAAAATTATTGAAATCGGAAAACTATTCCCCAAGATATTAATTTTTAAAATGTCGTTTCCAGTATTGGCGGGAAAAACAGTAATTTCGTTATGGCTGCTGTGTGACGTCACAGCGCTTGGACCCACTGGTTTCGCCATGTTATTGTATGCTTAGCTTGCTTCATTCTGCTATTCTTCACAAAGTTTTAACTAAAAAACTATGATATTTTAAAGACACATACAAATATTTTTTATAAAAAGATTGGCATTTTGTTTTTCAAAAAATATTAATTGGTTTTGGAATTATTAGGATTCAAAGTTTAAATTTTTTCTTTTTTTGGCCGTTCACTAGAGAAACAGACGAGTTTTATGCGTGTTTTGGTTTTATGATAAGTCTGATTTCTTTTATTTTCAACAATTCACTAGTTTCGACGGCGCTGTGACGTCAAATCCCGTTTTTTGATCACATGACTTTACTAGTGTTTTGGCAAAAATAAAATCGAACTTTAAGTTATTTAAAACATATTTTTGAACTTTAAAATCTGATATTTGAGAGTTTTAAACTATAACGTATCAAAAAAGAGTAAAATTAAGCAAATCCCTCACCTATAGAGTATTTTCAATCACATGACTCTGCCTAACAACGGCCTTAGCAACGTTGTTTTATTCCTCCAGTGACATCATGAGCGAATGCTGCTATTGGATACTTCTATGTCCCGCCCCTAACAACAGCCTTAGCAACGTTGATTTTGTCCTCCAAGTGACGTCATGTGCGAATGCTCTATGCAATTCCCTCATTGTAAACCAAAAGATATAATTATAAAATAGACTCAAGTCTAGACATTTTGTCAAATAATAAACTTTAAATGAATGTTCAAAACCTAAATGCACCAAAGTAATTTTTCCATCTCAACAATACTATTCCAATTTATTTAAAAGAACAGTTCAAATTCTCCCAATAAAATTTCAATAAAATAACTAAAATGTATGAATGCGTTGTGTGTTTGTAAGTGAATTTAGGTGTCTAAAAATATACATTTTATTTTTCAGACGATCAAACTAGAATTCGATTGTCATCAGATGTCGACATTCCAGGATCAGATTATATCAATGCCAATTTTGTGGAGGTACTGTACATTTTATTAAATATTCCCTCTGTAGCTAAAAAGGTTATATCATTTCAAATTTCATATTTTTAATGCATTATTACTTTATCTTGATCTAATTCTATTTGACGTTTCCTGTGATTTTGCACTAATTTTATTTCGTTATCTTTTTGGCACTTGTTTCTTTTTTTTTTATCTGCATGTAGTAAAAAGGTTTTCTAAGACACTTTTTCATATATCTGTGTCAATGATGCTATCACTTCTTAAAATTACTCATTCCCATAAATGCATTGTCTTATTATACAGGTTGTATCGTGCAGCAAACTTTGAGGGATGATATGACTCATCAAGACGAACAAGAATTGGTATAGAACAAGGGGTGGCAAATGGGGTTTAAGGGGTGAAAATCACGAGAATGTTTATCTCGAATCATTTATCAAAAAATACATTTCTTTAAAGTACAAGGCAAAAATTTAAGTAAATTAATTAATTTACTATTTTTTTGTTTAAAAAAATCCCCTCCCATAAAAATGCCCTCTTTAAAATTTCAGATTTTTTTTTCCAGTAGTTTCGTCCTGTAGATAATTTTAAAATAGGTATGTTATTTTATAACCACTCTGTATTTTTTGAACGTAGTTACGAGGGTTCACATCTTTAATTATTTTCGTTATTTTGAACCCTTAAACGCTACTTGCGATTCCCTGTTCTATATCAATTTTTGTTTGTTTTGATGAGTCCTATCATGCCTCAAAGTTCGTTGCACGATTTCAGATACACCCTGTATGGCTAATCCAACCTGCCTCAATACTTTGAGATATTACTCTAGTCACAATCCTGTTTGAGATAAAATAGCTTTACTGTTACATCTCAAACATAAACGTGATACAAATTTTAAAGGCATGAAAATTCACCTTATTACGTTACCCTTGACTCTTGACCGTCTTAAGGATGGGTATCTTCCTAACGCCATTATAACTCCTGGATGCGTCCCAGATTCACTTAAGCAGGTTAAATCCCTTTCACTGATCTACTCTCCGATTTTAGTTACAGAACCTGAATTCGGAGGCACTAAAGCTCATTTTGCACTTAAGAGGCTCTTGTCCACTCAAATTATGTCTGTTTGACTCGTATCTCACCAGTAATGATTCTAAACCATATCAAACCATGATCAAACACAGTTGTCGTATCTGTTTCACCAAATGTATTTGATCTATAAAGAATTTCTTGTCTAAAATAGGGTTGGGAGAACTTTTGTTCACAATAATAGACTTTTTATAAACCAGGGATATTGTAAAAGTTTTAAAGGAACTATAAATGTTTATAAGTATTCATATAACTTTGTGAATAAGTTAAAGGTCTTTCAGAAAGAACCTTTTAACTTTTAAATGACATACTGGCGAAAGGATTATAAGGATATGTGGAACAAGACGGTATAATGGATTAAAAAGTTTTAGAGTTTTTAATTCTACTAGACTTTAAAAAACATGTGCTATTGCGCTTTCCTATCTAGATATCTTTAATATTAAACATAGGGTAAAAGTTCACTTTCTCATCTTCATTCTGTATATTTTGATTATTTTTAGTAAATAGTATTTTGTGGAATGTGTATAAAATATCTTCTTGTAAATTTTTAACAGCAGTCTACTTTTACTTCTAATTTGAAAAGTATTTCAGATATTATTACACATTCTCGTCCGTATTAGTTGTCTATGTCTACTATACCATTAGCTGTTTCCATAAAAACATAAAATTTATGTCTCGGCATCCAACGTATTTTAATACAAAACTCAGCTCCCATAAAGATGGATCTATAATATAGTTTTAACTAATATTTTTTTGGGGGGAATATTTCAAATAAACAAGGAAAATAAATCTAAAACTAAAACCATTGGCACAACAGTCCTATGCTACCCATATTCGTGACCGACGCCCTGGGGTTTATATAAATAAAGGAGAAAAACTATATTAACATGGAACCTTTAAAAACTCACTCCTCATATTCCTAAAAAAAAGGTTTGAAGAGGTTCTGTGTTGAAATAATGCACTTAAAGTTTTTAGATGCTTCAAGTTCAGTGCACCTCCTTTCATCACCATATGCTTATTTTAAACAATCGCTCACATCACGCTGCATGTCAGGGTAATCAATAACATCTCATTATCTTCAAAGACAAATTTCTTCCTAAGCCCTTTATTTTGAAGTTTTATTAGAAGTTCCCGACAGCGCTCAACGGATCCCAATTGGAGCACATCAGTCAAACTTAATTAAATTCAAATTCGCGAGGAGCTATAATGAAAAAACACTACGTCAGAGAAGATGGTGTCGACGATATGATTATTTTCGTGCATTCCTGATTAAAAAGTTCTAGAACTTTAAATGCCACTTCTTTTGAATTAAGAGATGTATTCCTCCTTTGATCCTGTATTCCCCATGTTTTAACTCGAATCTGTGATTGAATAGTTGAACAAATAGAGCCATATCCTAATTAAATTGGTCAGTTTTTCCCTCTACTCTCCGGATCAGATACTTTTGGTTAAAAGAGAAGATTTCTAAGCCAGGGTTGATTTAACGTGTTATAAACACCCGTGTAAAAATTTCGACGGGGAGGAAAGTTAAATAAACGCATTCGAACTTCTGTCGGTACCTTTTCTAATCTTTGCATTGCTGAATTATTTTTGCAGCGTTTCCTTGTTCTTTACAAGGAAAACGAGGAAAATCAATATTTATTACCCTTCAGATTTTATAGACACAAAGACTTTTATTGATTTAACTCGAAGTTAAATATTTACGCGTCTCGGGCCTTTTGGAGTCTCTGTTTCCACTCCTGCCAATGTCAGGAACTGCGGATACAACTTCGTCCACTGTTGAACTCAGTGTTTCTCATAGAAACAGTTTTTACATTATTGACTGTTTATCTAAAGTGGGAGATTTTTCAATAGAAAAACTTCTTTCTTTCCCTTCAAACTCGTCTCTTTATTTCTCAACATAAAATCTTACTAGGTAAAAAGAATCCAGGAAATGTTTGGCTAGCTGGTTCTAAATTTGGAACAACAATTTAATAGCTTTTAAAAACAATTTAAGTCCCACACCACGTAATACACGCTCCGTTTTAATTGTGATAGAATAAACCATTTTAGACCAAATCGTTTACCTTTTGTTAATTTCAATAACAGAACCTAAACTAAATGTAAGTTTGAAATATCCTTGAAATGCTAACATCCACCTCTTAATAAATTAAAGCAACTTCTGTAATAAAAATAACGTGTTTATCTTCTTGTCCATTATATGCTGTACGAGTACTTGATTTAATATCTAATTGGGCTTGATTTTAAAATGGAAATTATTACCTCTAAATCGAAGGGACCGAAAAAATTCAAGATAGGAAGTTTTCAAGAAAATAAAGAAAAATATGGATGCATTTAATTTCAAGGTGGAAAATATTGTTCCGAGATATGAAGGTTTTCGAGGTATCAAAGCTCGAGATAACGAGGGTATACTGTTAATAAAAACAACGTTAAGCGATTAGAAAATTATAATAAATTTAATCAAGTTTATTTTATCGTTCCTTTTCACTTAAGTAGGTTTTGAGGAATACGTTGACATCAATTCTAACATTAAAGGAAGTATTAATTTGAAGCTTCTATGATCCCAGTCATTCTGATTTCAAAATAGTACATCTTAAAATATATATTTCTTGATTTTCTAGCTTTTGTGGAAGTTAGTCTATAGGTTTGAAAAACCTTAAAAGTTTTGTATAGAGTGCTTTTCCTTGTTTTTCAACGCATCATCATCATTCTGCCTGCATGCACTCCCCTTTTATTAGCCAACATTTATCTACCGAGTTCGGAGAAGTAATTTAAGATTTTGTACAATCAGGTGAAAAAAAGCAACCCTTGGGTTTATTGAAAACGTTAGTGATCATTGAGATCATTTAGAAATAGTAGCAATATCCATCCTGCTTTCTGGGATCGGAAGCAGTACAAATGTATTCCATTTTATATCCCATTGAATTCCGAACAACGGCGAAAAAAAAACGAGAGGGGAAAAAAAATCCGAGATTATACCAGACCACTCCGGTTTTATTGCTTAAATTCGAGAAGAAATGGTGGACGCAGAAAAAAAAATGGCGGAAAGGTTCTGGAAAAGAGAGGAAGACCTCGCAACAAGAGAAATGTTTCTGCTCGGAAACATTTTTTAACTCTCTTTGGAAGAAAAACGGGAATAAAGCCAGAGAAGACGAAAAACCAAGACTCTAAAAGAAAACCTCCAGATCTCTGCCCTAAATAATGGTAAAAAGAAAGCAAGATGAAAACTACTGGGACGTGGCTTCTCCTAAGAAACGACTTCGGGTCGTCATTCTTACTTTTAGTCACCACTATTTTGTGAGGGGAAAGAGGCAGCACCATTTACTGGCCATTTAGCAGCGCCCCTTTCATTCTTTATGCGTATAAATAAGAAATAAAGTTAAGGATCGCCGCTAATCTGGGTGTGTGGAAAAGTTTCTCGGGTGTAAATAACGAGTGCTTGACCTTAAATACTGTGCTACTTTACCGCATAGAATAATCAATTACCCGGAGCCTTACGTTCAACCCCCTTAGAGGAAAGATAGAAGGCGGAGGGGAACACTACTTTATAGAGAGATCGGTACACATACAAAATTAACACATATACTAGAGTATCCTCTTCATTCCCGGATATAGTAAAAATGCATTTAATAAAATTGATACGACATCCAAAATTTCATAAGTTTTATAGTTATCACTATGATTGAATCTTCTAATGTTATACAGGGTTTTTCAAGTAGAATGTAACAATAGGCTGTTTCACTAAAATATTTCCTTTAGACACATACTTCCAAACACAAATTTTCGGTGAAAAATTAGATAAGACTAGTTTCCACTGCATGGGTGGTCTACTTAAAAAAATGTGGAAAATAATCCGTCCCTGTAGTTTAAAATTTCAAATCATCCAGATTTTCTTTATTGTTTTCTGAATAAGTCACAAAAAATTATATCTCCATATCTTCCAATCTCACTGAGATATGCGTATTTAAATTTTTGTGGGGTCGTCACAAATGAATTTTTTGAAGCTATTCCTATCACCGCATAAAAACAGGTTCAACTTAAATTTGTGGATGAACTCTATTTTGTTCTAAAAAAAAGCGGTAAATAATAAAGTGGTGTCCCCATTTTTAAATTTTAATATCTCAGTTAGCTTTGAAGATGTTGATATAGAATTTTTTGTGTCGTATTCAGGAAATATCAAAGAAAATTTTGATTTGAAATATTTTAACTACGGGGGACGTATAAAAATTTAGTTTCTGCATTTTCTTAAGGTGAAACTAGGCTCATCTAATTTTTCACCCCTTAAAATGAAAATTTGCGGTTGGAAGTTCGTGTCTTTTTAGGAAATAGCCTATTGTTACACTCTATTTGAAACACCCAGTATAAAATTCTCGACTAATATGGAGTAAAGTCAAAAAAAAGTTCTTGTGGAGAATTGATAAACGAAGAATAAAAACAACGTTTTAATCCACAATATTTTTAAAATGTTGTCTGGATGCATCAATTGTCTGCTTGTAAACGAAACAATTGTCTGCATGTATCAACATTTTAAAAATATTGTGGAGTAAAACGTTGTTTTTATTCTTTGTTTATTAATATGGAGTAGAATCGTTTTTTGCTGAGTTTGCCTTTTCGTCCCTGTTGTGCATCTTAAGGAACGTTTCTCCTTATCCGGCGCCTGGTGTTACGGCAATCCGGCGAGACACATTGATTAGACCAGTGATTTTCAACCTTTTCATACACACGGACCACAAGAATTTACATCAAATCAATGAAACTTGCAATATTTCCAAGGACCACAGGAGAATTACTGGATTATACGAAGTACGACAGATCAAAATATCGTTATTTTTCTCTTAGTTATTCACCCAGTTATCTTGCTGGATTGCCGTTCCACAACAGATATCGGATGAGAGAAAACGCTTCCTCTAGATTAAAACGTTTAGTTTGTGGTAAATTATAGTGTGTGTGTTTTTTTCAGGGCTATCGGGAAAAAAAGTTGTATGTGTGTGCTCAAGCTCCTTTGAAAAATACCGTGTGTGATTTCTGGCGCATGGTGTGGCAACAAGGGATCTCGGCGATTGTTATGTTAACTGGTTTGGAAGAAAACGGAGAGGTCAGTATCTTTTATAGGCGTAGAAAACTTGATTACATATAAATTTTCATTGCTTCAAAGATGTAACATTTTTCTTCGAAGCAGGGTTTGAATTTGATGATCACGTTTAAACGCCAAAACCAAGTTTGATGATTAAATTCTGAGTGCTATTTTAAAAATCGGGCCTGGTTTGGGGTGTAAAAATAATATCTGATCTTGAGTTTTCTTATGTTTCAATTAAAATTCAATTATTACTTTTGAGCGATACGATATTACTCAGATACTGATAAATTTACGTCGAAAAACATTTAAAAAAATAATAATAATCAAATAAAACAAACAGTTCTTGATGGGTTTTTTTACTACGTTTTAAAATTGAAATTCTCAAAGCATTTTCTTAAAAATAGGGAGGGTTGTCTAAAAAAAGGTCAATGTTAAATGATCTAATGTTAAAACAGCACAGTTATATTAAATTCTTGCATAAATTGATTACTTTACATCACTATAGATTAGATCAAAACTGCCATTTTCCGTCTCTGACCCTAAATATGGCTCTACACAACTCACTCAAAAAACTGCCAAAACTCTTAACATTTTTTTTAAAGAAACGCTTATTCACTTTTTATCCTGTTATCATTTTAAACACCCACTGGATACCTGGTTTTCCACCAAAGTTTAAAGTTTACTTACTGGTGTTACTAATCTGAAGAGAACCAGTGTTTTACTTTAAATTTCTTAATTACAAAAACACTTGATATAATGTGCATTAATCAAGTGAATGGTGAGTATCAATAAAACACCGTGTTGCTTTTTTTTTCAGGAGAAATGCTCCCAGTATTGGTGTGATTCGAAATCTTTGGAAGTTGGCTATTTTAGTGTTTCACTCATCAGCTTCAAAAAGTGCTCAGACTACATTCTCAGAACTCTTCTCCTCAAATGTTCCAAAGTAAGATTGCTTGCATGTGAATGGCCCTTTTTACGCAAAGCATGTGAAACTGTAAAGTTTTATTAGAAATAGGATGCATTTTTTGTTTGAAGTTGTTTTAGTATCATTTCATTTAATTTGTAGATAATAAAGAGCATGTGTTCAAATCATTCTTTGTAGAAAACTGTGTTTTAAGGATGCAACCCATAGGGACTTAATCAACATTTTTACTTTTATAATTTTATTAGAAGAAATAACATTACAGTAGGAATAAGCAATACTCGGCAAATTTTTTTAAATGCATTATTCAAATTAAATTGAAAATTATCAAGGTTTAAAAGGATTGTATAACTTTACAAAAACTAAATGTCTCATATTTTTAGAATAAAATGTTGTTTTCTCTTGTCTTTTTATTTTGAAAACCCATTTCACTTATACTGTTAAGAAAAATACTCAAGTTAATATTGCTTTTTATTTTGGGTGTGAACAAAATAGTATAACAAAAGAAAAAAAACTTAACTATAGTTTTTATCTTAAGCCCTTTAAATAGAATATCGTAAATTTATTGCTACACTTAGAAGATTAGAAGGAAAGTTGAGAGTTTAATAATTAGAAAAAATTATTATTTATAATTTAGATTTCAATTGAGAGAAATCGTTAGAATAACCTGAAAAACTCCTATTCTTTAACAAAATGGTAAATTTGTAATCTAATCTTTGTAAAATCTAATTAAAAGCTTCATTCTAAGCACAATGTTCAGCATAAAAACCGTTTTGTTTTTCAAAACAATAATGAATGAGTTCTTATTAAAAGAACCACCAACTTTGAAACCAAAAGTAACTTAAATACGACAGTCAGTCATTTTGTCAACCCTAGACTAGTTAATTAGAAAGTGGTAACTGATTCGTGTTTTTCACATCATGCAAATTCTATGAGAATAACTCTATATTTTTTATATCTACTCAGGAATATGTATACTTTTTCATTTTGACTTACTTCTTACAACATAGCTTTTATTATCATCATATAGAATAAATTAATTATAAGGAAATGAGATTACACAAACTAAGAACTCTAATAGAAATTATTATGATTTCCTTACATTCTTATAGTTATACTGGCATTCTCTGATAAAGTTAATGATCCATTGAATACGTGCTAACAAAAATTGAATTACTTTTAAAATAAGAAAAAGGTTCTAACTAGACATTGAGAAATAAGCCCAGGGTGAGGTGTAAAACAATTATCTATCCTTAAGAGAAAGTCGAGATTACCACTTACTCTCTAAGTGATCGAAAGAAAGGTCTATCATTACTAGTAAAGATTTATGACTCCTAGCCTAATGATCGGGTAACATGCGTTCTTAATGGTGAAGTAACATGTTATGTCGTATTTACTTCTGTAGAAATTAGCTTCTCTGAGTTGTTTCGCCCAGAAATTTAGCAAAAAATTAGTAGTTTGTGTCATTTCTTTTCTGATAATCATTACAATATGATTTATTAATACTTTGAGAATAAGTTATCATTGATAAAAACATTATCTTATCAGTAATTAGGTTGGGGTTATTACATTAGCTCAATTTAAAATGCACACCATAAGCAGTTTTTCTCAAGACTAAAGATAAAAAACATACTTTCCTCAATACAAAAAGGAATATTGTGTAAAATCTAATTAATAATGGATTGAAATTTCCCGGTATTACTCGATTTAAAATATATTTTTCTGTTTTTTACTTTGAGAACAACTTATTGGTATATAACAACAAAAAAAATTAAATATGAATCAAACATTTCTAGGAATTAGATATAAGCAGTTATTTTTATTTAGGTCTTATAGACAATTTTACTTCTTTGTGTGTATTTAAAGTAAAGAAAATTTACTGCAGTTTTCAAAATTATAAAACAGACGATGCTGGTAGTCGAGTGGTTATAGGAGCCAGTTTCGGAGCAGCTTGTTCGTAAAATGATTCCCGATGTACTAGGGGGAGGGGATTTTATTAAAATACAAATCACTTCTACTTTAGAAAAGGCGAAGTTTGGTCTCAGTGTTCGAGTGCTTATAGCATATGTTTTCAAAACGGTCAGACCATGCTTCGATTCCAGACAGTTTTTTAATGAAGTGACAAATAACTCGCCAATATTTTAAAGCAAGAATCAATCAATTTAAAAACCGATAAAGACCCTAATATCCAATGATGATGCATTAGCAAATGCTTATCACTGACGTTGAGTCCTCTGTGCATTTTCTTAAGGTTGTTACGATCTCATCAATACGATAAGTTTGTCATAATAATAATAATATCCCTCATTAACCACGCAAAGCAAGTCACCACTCAAAGAATTATGAAAACCATTATAGGTTCAGGATTTTTTTTTAAGCTAGAAGTGTTTCTGCCAATATGTTATGATAAAGTTTGAGGTGTTCCTAAAGCCATCAAATCCTCTTCATAAGCTAAACAACCTAACATTTAATGGAGTTAATGTTATGATTATCTTCCTTTGCGTAGCTCAAGGCTGAAAGTTGAGCATATACCTATAAACTTTTATATTATCTGTAAAAAGGGTTTTTTTTTTCGAATATTTCATAGTCACCACTCAAAGAAAAAGGGGAAAATAGTGGGTTGCGCATTTTTCCTTTCCCCCTTGACGTACGCGAGCTACCAAACTGTATCAGTTACTCTAGATACCAAATATGTCAAATTTATGTAACTGCAACTGGAAGTAAACGAAATTTGGCCATACATGACAAAAATTGGATGAATATTAAACATTTGTACTGCTTTTAGAAAGAATTCGATGATGTGATTATTGCATGCTATGCAATTTTAATATTTCATAGTCACCACTTAAAGAATTAGGAAATATGTTTTAAGGCAGTCATCCTCAAGTTCAACGTTTGAAAGTTTGAAGGCCCTCAGATCTGATCTGGGCCTCTCCCCGGGTAATAGCACTCGGAAATAAATGCTGATTGGCATTTATAAATTTAGTTCCTGCATAATCAAAGGGGGGGTTATTGTTTTTTTATTGAACGTTTAACTGTAACCGTATCACAGTCAGATTCTTTAAAAATAGTACTGTTTTTGTAAGAATTTCATGTTTATTTTGTATATTCTCAGTCTATCCCTTCTGTCTTCGACGAAAACTGAATAATTTTAGAAACTTCTCTTTGCTTTATTGGGTTGATCCATCCCAAACCCCGACCAACCATCCCCTGCGATTTCATTTACCTTCAAAAAAAATTTCTTATTTTAAAAGTGGTGACAGATAAGCACAGCTACCGTTAGATGAGATTGAAAGATGCTCGACTTAAGATATTTTACCCAATTGTTTAAGCGGTGACCATGAAGTTCTTTTAAAAAATGTGGCCTAGTCCTCATTTCTGTAACAACCTTGTCCTGAATCTCTTGAAACGATTAGATGAAATATTGGTCTAGAAACTCCACCATTTGAAATTTTATATTAATAGAAAAAATCCTACATGGTCCTTTTGTTCCCTGATCCTACACTAGATATTATCCCAGAAGGAAGAGAAATCCTTACCACACAATCGCTTAGTGTTATTCCGATCCGATGATATACCGCTAAATACTATGGAAAAATGCTCGACTTAAGATATTTTACCCAATTGTTTAAGCGGTGACCATGAAAATCTATAAAAATGTGGCGGTTTGGCACACACTGGAATAGGGGGTTTGGCACAAAAAACTACCTCGCTTTTATGGAAATGAACTTGTAAGTCCACAGAGCAGTTTATACCCAAGAGAGGGGGTAAAATTTAGCTTCGCTTTTACGGAGGTGTGGGGAGCAGCTGATATGGCTGACCAGAGGAAAGATCAGTTGGTCGAAACCTTTATTAGCTAACATGAATAACGATCAGCATGGCATCCTTTAAGAAGGAATTAGTTAATAAAGAGACAACACTTCATTAATAGATATTTATTAAGCCCTGGGATATTCAGAAAGTCTAGTCAAAACCTGAAACGGAAGAGTTTCCAGATTAATAATTTTAATCACTCCCTGAAAGAGAACGGGTAAGGTTAATAATCCAAAGGAAGTCAATAGAGTGTCTACAAATAAAAGTTTCTTTCCCATAAAACTCCATGGGTACGGTTAGGTGTTAAGAAAGAATGCTTCACTTAAAGACTTTTTCCTAATATTTTTCGTGGTGACTTTGAATTTCCTTAGTAAAAATCTTTTGAGAATTTTCAAGTAGAAAATAATCTCAATATTGTCAAGTAGGAAATTAACTTATCATTGACTGCAGCAGGAGTTATTTTCTGAAGAGCTCTTTTACATGTTACGTTTTAGAGTACTTATACAAAGAATTTGAACTTAACGAAATTTGTAAACAATGTGAGCCCAAAGGAAATTTTTGAAAATTTTCACCTGACAGTAGTGTTTTTAGCTCATTTTGAGACACTTTGGGTTGATACAATTTGGGAATTTTCAAGGAAGAATAGTATATAAATAGGTTTAAAAAGGGGGTTGGGGTACTTTCTCCCCCAAATACTTAAAAAAAAAAATTAGCCCCTTAAAGTAGTGTTTAACCTTATGGGTGACCACCAAAGAGGCTGAAAATTTAAGGTGGGTTTAGGGGATCCTCCCCTATAAAATTTTCGCTATTTACCTTTAAAAGTAGTGTTTTAATCCATTTTGAGACCCTATGGGTTACACTTCAAAGAGGATTGCTCCTTGTAAGTTACAAAATTTTCAAGGAAAAACAGCATAAAATTTGATTTTAAAATTTCGGTAGGGAGGTTGAACTCCCTTTGTTAAGCCCTGAATAAAACACTTTAATTTTCTTCTTATAAAGAAAAAAACTTACTACTTTTATTTTTATTAGTTATTACATTAAAACAAAAATAAGAATAATTCAAACCTATCGTTTCGATGGAATCAGCAGAATTAAAAGGAATAATAGGACTGGAGAAAAAACAAAATGAGGGTACAGTACTACCCGTAAACCTAAGTCTCTAATTAGCGGATTGTCTTAAATTCATGAGTGTTTCCTAATAAGAAAGATATCTGGTTTAATTTCTGACAATTTCAGAGCAACGCTAATTTGAAATTTAAAAAAAAAACGTATTTATTTGAAATTTCTTCGCGAAGCACCTGTAAATGCTATAATTTAATGGAATAATTATTAAAAACTACTGTACTAGTCTGGTTGTTTGTCCTAGTGGAAAAAATCTATTCGTTAGCTGCTTAAACACTAAAACAATCTTAAAATTCTTTTTTAAAAATTGTAGTCCTTTAGAAAATTCTTGTTAACAAGTGTCCTCTTATATAACTGAGCAGTGAGCTTCTTCAAATTCTATTTAGGAGATACCTTTCATAAAGCGGGAAAAAAATGAATTCAGACTAAGTTCTTTAATTCACTGAAATATTCTGTCAAGTAAACAGAAAAAAAGGGGGGCGTTCTTCAAAATGCTCAAAGAAAAATTTTCCGAGAATCAGAGTAGCATCAAAGATCAGACAAAAAACGTGGAGGGGTGGTTTCTCTACGATTTGTTGCCCTCTCATACCCCGTTGTTTTCTCCAGAACGAGGAGGTGTGCCAACGTGAGGTGCTGCACTTTCATTTCCTGATGTGGAGCGACTTCCTGAGTCCCGGCCAGCCGTCCTGGTTGCTCAGGTTCATCAAGAGGGTAAACGAGCACTATTCCAGCGACAGAGGGCCCCTCCTGGTCCACTGCAGGTCAGTGCTGTCCAACAAAATCCATCCATCGATCGCCATTCCAATATTGTATCTGTATGTCTAGCTCCTACAAGAGATCCACAACGCTAATAACATAAAAATAATAATAATAATAGAAGTACAAGAGCAGTAAACAAGTCCTCACGAGACAGTTTAGTCGCTCAGTATTTCGAGAACAAAATTTACTCTTTGTAGTCTCCCCGTAGTTTTGTTCACCGTTTGTAACTGAACTCCTTCACAAAAAGTTGATGAAAGTAGTTTAATACAAAAGACAGAGAGCTATGAAGTGTAAATTAAAGTTAAATCAGCATAGCACATATGAGGGAGGAAGTTACAATATTCGTTCTTTTTCTTATCCTGTTTTAAATAAAATATAATCTCCAATTATATTTTGTGCTTAGGTATTAAAAATGTATCAGCCATAATCATAACTTCAATTTTCTTTAGAGAATGTATTTTTTAATAATTATAAGACTTTATAAATTTATATTAAATTAAAACTAATAGCAAAGACCCCCTTCCACCATTTCCCTCTGTACTCATTCCATTATTCATTTCTTAAAAATCGATAAGTTATTTTAGACATCAAAAATTCAAACATCTCGAAACTATTGATGCCTTTAGTAAATGTGCTCTTAATAGTAATTTGAAGTGAATTTACTATATTTGTCAATATTTCACAACTATGGTTTCAGAAACAGCTTGTGGTGATTTTTAAGGTGTGGATAACAGAAGAATTAATATTAAGAACTATTTGCGTTTGGTACTATAGCATGGAGGGGTTTCTAAAGGAATTATTTTTTTGTTTTTTGCAGCGAAGGGGTGGGTCGAACGGGCACATACGTGGCCATCGACTCTCTCATTCAACAATTGGACGAGGAGGGCATCGTCGACATTTTTTCTTTCGTCACACACCTCAGATATCATAGAAACCATCTCATCAGAACGCTGGTAAGATTTCAATCTATATTATTACTATGGCCCTTTCTTCAGGGATTAAGACATAAACACTTTAGAGCAATTGGAGTTTGAGGGTGCCATATGGAGTTTCTCAACCATTTAATAAATATTGTTTTTTATTATATTCTAATTTATTAAAAATTGGTTTGAAAATTTCAGTTACACCTCAACATGGACCAAAAGTTCTTCCAAAAGTCTTGTGAAGGGATTTATTAATAAAGATAAGATTCAAGCAGGAGACCAATGTTTAGAAGTGTGGGGTTTAATGTAGATGTCCGGGATCTCTGGAGGAGAAGAAATAACGCAGTCAAACCAGTCAAACGTACTATCAAAAATATAACATTTATTTTAAGTCTCAAAACAATGGAATACTAATTTTATACATTTTCCCAAAACATATCTTTCATCACGCGTGAGCTGAAGCACGCGCGATGTTATGTGCGCTGGTGCTGCGGCCATTATTGCTCGGTACGCCGCAGCACTAGTATCGCCCACAGTACCCCCCCTCAGTGCTCGAAAGGGATACGGAAACGGATTCGTCTTTCAGAACGACTAGTCTCCGCAGGTTGCACTGTGGCTACTTGAGACGGGCTTGCCTCCAGCTGTGGTTGAAGAAGGAATGCTGGCTTGACTCGGTCAATAGCAACCGTAACCTTGCGATTACCAAGCTGGAGATGGAAGTTTTTGTCATTCCTCTGCAGGACCTTGAAAGGACCCTCGTAAGGAGTCTGAAGAGGGCGGCGCACGGAATCAACTCGGAGAAACACGTGAGAGCATTGGTCAAGTTCCTTGTGGACGAACACGTCTGGCTTGGAGTGGTTCGACGCAGGAATTGGCTTCAAGTGACCCATGCTTGTCCGAAACCGTTTTACGTAGTCGTGAAGCTGGGGCGGTGATGGTGAAGGCATACTCTCTTTGAAGAACTCTCCTGGCAGGCGCGGAGTGGAACCGTAAACGAACTGGGCAACCGAAGCGTCCAAATCATCTCGAACAGTAGAGCGCAGACCAAGCAGGATCAAGGGGAGTTTCTCGACCCAACTGTCAGAAGCTTGACAGCGGATCGCTGCTTTCAGCCCTCTGTGGAATCGCTCGACCATACCATTTGCTGCAGGATGGTAAGCAGTGGTATGCGACTTTTCGGTTCCCAAGAGATTCGTAAACTGCTTTACGAGTTGCGATTCAAATTGAGTGCCCTGGTCGGTAACGATGCTTTGCGGACAGCCAAACCTTGAGATCCAACCTGAGAAGAATGCTTGTGCAACAGTCTCAGCGGATTGGTCGGGGATAGGTATGGCCTCCGGCCATCGTGTCCAGCGATCCACACATGTCAGGCAGTAGCGTTGACCTCGTGACGGTGGAAGCGGTCCCACGATATCGATGTGGACTACTCTAAAGCGGTCGTCTGGTTCAGGGAAGCTTCCTAGAGGCGACTTAGTATGGCGAGTAACTTTTGATTTTTGACACGGCACACAGGTTCGAGCCCAGTTGGTGCAGTCTGAGCGCAAATTTTTCCAGATGTACTTGGATTTTACTAGCTTGACTGTAGGGCGAACACCAGGGTGTGATAAGTTGTGCACGCTGTCAAAAACTTGTCGCCGGAACTCTGGTGGAATGTAAGGCCGATCGACTCCAGTGGAAACATCACACGCAATCCTTAGATTCGTTCCAGGAATCAAAATATCCTTTATATCTAGGACTGATCCTGAACTGCGCAGCAATTCTAATTCTGGGTCGTTACTCTGCCTTTCAGCTAGCATGGTGTAATTTATTTGGTTTGGGAACTCTATGCTGAAAATGCGAGACAAAGCATCGGCTACTACATTTTTCTCCCCAGGTAAATATTGGATGTTTGTTGAGAATTGGCTGATATATTCCAAGTGCCTCTGTTGTCGTGGGGAACATTTATCGGCTCTTTGCCGGAAGGCAAACGACAAGGGTTTATGGTCGGAAAAGATGACAAAATTCCTACCCTCCAAAAAATAGCGAAACTGCTTAACAGCTGAATACGCAGCTAAAAGCTCGCGGTCATACGCGCTGTACTTGAGCTCAGCGGGATTTAGCTTACGCGAAAAATATTGGAGAGGTTGAGTGTTACCCTGGACCACTTGGTTTAAAACTGCGCCAACAGAGGTGGAAGAAGCATCCACCATGACAGAGATTTCAGCATCAGCGACGGGATGGGCAAGTAAGGTGGAGGTAGCCAAGGACTCTTTGCAAGCCTCAAACGCGGCTACGGCCTCGTCGTTCCACTGGATTCTAGTCGTGTCGTTTTTCTTTTTACTGTTGACGAACGCGTACAGTGGAGCCTGAATCTCTGCTGCCCTGGGGATGAACCGGTGGTAAAAATTTAGTGTTGCGAGAAAACGTCTCAAGTCCTTCACGGTCTCGGGTTGTGGGAAGTTAGCGATGGCCGAAACCTTGTCTGGAACTGGTGCTATTCCTGTAGGAGATACCAGATACCCCAGGAAGACCACTTCGCCAACACCGAAGGTACATTTGTCAGGATTGATCACCAACCCGTACTTTTTTAGCCTGCTGAAAATTTCTCTTAAGTGGTCATGGTGGGATTTCTCGTCATCTGAAACCACTAGAACGTCATCGAGATAAGAGAAGCAGAAATCCAGTCCTCTAAGAACTTCATGCATAAACCTTTGAAAGGTATTTCCAGCATTTCGTAACCCAAAAGGCATTTTGGTGAACGAAAAAGATCCAAAAGGGGTTGTTACCGTCGTTTTGGGAATATCAGATGGTTCGACAGGTATTTGGTAATATGCCCTCACGAGATCGATTTTAGAAAAAACTTTCTTTCCAGAGAGGTTGTGCGAAAAATCGTGTAAATGCGGGATCGGATAGCGATCCGGAACTGTGACTGAGTTGACCCGCCTAAAATCGCCACAAACGCGCCACGATTTGTCCTTTTTGGGCACCATATGGATTGGGCTAGCCCAAGGACTGTTTGCAGGAACACAGATTCCATCAGCGAGTAATCGCTGAAATTCCTCTCGCACGACTTTCAGCTTCTCTGGTGACAACCGTCGTGGTTTAGAAAAAACAGGTTGACCTGTCGTCTGAATACAATGCGTGGTGGTATGCAATACGCTTGAATTAGACAAATTAGAGTTCAAAATTTCCGGGAACTCCTGCAGCAGGTCATGAAAAGAGGATTTCTTGGACACGAAACTCAAACCAAGGGAAGGTCCATTGACTACTCCTGTTTTGATGCTAAGTGTTGTTTCCCTATCTATTAAGCGTTTATTTTTTACATCTACGAGTAGACCAAATTTTTGTAGAAAGTCAGCTCCGAGAAGTGGTCTCGTGACGTCGGCTATTAAAAAGTTGAACGGGAAATTTCGACGCAAGCCGATATTAACTTTCAAAAACTGGGTTCCATAGGTTTTAATGCAAGTGCCGTTAGCGGCATATAAATTCACACCGTTTACAGATTGGCAAGTTTTAAATTTACCTCTGGGGAGTACCGAGACGCAAGCTCCAGTATCGACGAGGTAGCTCAACCTTGCATCACGATCGTAGACAAAGAGACGACTGTTTAGGGCCTCGACATCCTCTGTCGCCGCGAGAGTCGGGGCTACAAGTTTTCCGAGACAAACTTGCACGGCTGTTGACACTTGTGAGCTCTGTCTCCGAACCGGTAATGGTACCAACATAGACCACTGGCTTTTCTCTCGGCACTTCGACTTTTGGAGCGGAATCTGTTTCTTGATCCGGAGCGACGTTGAGGTGGACGAGAGAGACGAGAAACTTGCTCCCTCAACGCGGAGATCTCCTGACGTAAAGTTGAAACTTCATTGGTTTCAGGATCCCTTTTGTCGACGGCAGAAACAACTGCGGATTTCGAAACTTCCTGTATCTTATCCGCCATTAACGCCTGCTGGTCGAGGGGTTCGTTTGAAACGCTTAGAATCTGTTGCACGGAAACTGGTAAGCGTTGCAGCCATAAGCTTTTAACTGCCTCCTCAGAAAAATGTTTGGCCAACTCCTTCATCTCTCGTAACAGTTGGCTGGGCTTCCTGTCTCCTAGCTCTAAGTCATGCAGAAGCAATCGGAGTTTTGAAGTTTCTGACTCCGAAAATTGGTCGATAAGCCGCTTCTTTAAGGTGTCGTACTTCTCGTGAGTAGGAGGAGAACAAATTAAATCCGTCACATGGGACAGTATACTTTCATCCAATGATGCTACAAGGCAATAGTACTTCGTTTGATCCGCGTGAATCCCTGACGTCGCAAACTGTGCCTCGATGAAATGAAAGTAGGCTACCGCGTTTGACTTCCAGAATGGCGGTGGTTTCAGCCCGACCGCTTGCACCTCACTTTGAGACGTCTGTGAAGAAGATCCCGCAAGTTGCTTGTCATCTACCATGGTAAATTATCAAAAGGACTAAGGCGTGTTGAAAGTCTCATCAAGGAGTCACCACTGTGGGGTTTAATGTAGATGTCCGGGATCTCTGGAGGAGAAGAAATAACGCAGTCAAACCAGTCAAACGTACTATCAAAAATATAACATTTATTTTAAGTCTCAAAACAATGGAATACTAATTTTATACATTTTCCCAAAACATATCTTTCATCACGCGTGAGCTGAAGCACGCGCGATGTTATGTGCGCTGGTGCTGCGGCCATTATTGCTCGGTACGCCGCAGCACTAGTATCGCCCACAGAAGTTTTATAAAATTCCCTACCCAAATATTCAAAGGGGTATTCTTCTAGAGAAAACTTTTAAAGGAATCCTCCCATAAAAATACAATTGGAATTCAGTAATATTTTAAACATGTGTTTTGTGTGTCAAACATGTGTTTTTGAACTAAGATAAATACCGCCATTCAGTAAACATTAGTATGGAATAAACTCCTCAAAAAATATTTAAAATCAAATCTATCCTATTCTAACAACAGAAAAATTTCAAAGTCAACGTGTCACAAAAACATACTTATCGCATTTTCAGTTTGACATATCTGTCAGTGTCAGTGTATTTCGGAAACCCTTTGCAGAGGCACATGAAGCTTTCTGGTTTGTTCACTTGGATTTAAAATAGTTTTCCACATGTTAACTGTTACACACTGCAAATATACTTCTTATTACTTCAAAATAAATATTATGTGGTTACAATTATAAATACAACAGCAAAAATATTTGGTTACGAGTATTATTGTTTTTATGGAACTTTTTAAAGTGTAATACCTATTTGATTTAGATTCCAGTTTACCGCTTTCTTTGATTGTTGTTTTTCAATCATCTGTAAAAATAAGGTATAATGAAAGATCAAATAACCACATAGAACATTTCTTAGAAAATTTTAATGACTAAAATAGGGTTTTTCATTTATTAATATTTAATGAATGTTAATCAAGAATCATCTTTGTTTGGGCAAAAAACTGGGGGGTTTTTTATTCCTTAGTAATTAAAGTTTGGACCGCATTGATTCAATGGATCATTAATGAAAATCAAACAAAATAGGTTAATATTTCGTTTTAGATAGTTTTCCTTTGAAAAGTACTTTTCTTAAGTTTTTTTAATACTTCATTATTTACTCTAACATAAGCCACCAAAAAATAATAATTAAATCGTTTTAATGAAACCGCTTATTAGTATGGGAAGACGTACTGCTTTAGAATGTGAAATTAAAGGTCAACTCTCGCGCATTCCAATTCATTCCGGACTGGAAAGAATGCGACCCAGAATCCGGAACATGATCATCTCACCTTGTCGTGTGTTGCAGGAAGAATACATGTTCGTGTACCGAGCTCTCATGGAGCATGCGCAGTTCGGTGACACGGAACTGGAGCTGCATCACCTCAGGGACCACTACGAGCTGCTGAAGGGGAAGGTCAGGGACAACTGCAGGACGGGGCTCGAGGTTGAGTTCGAGGTGAGCAACCCTCTCGGTCACACAGTCTTTCGAACCTCTCTCTCTCTCTTTTTTTTTAAGTGAGTACGTGTAACATGTCCCATGAGCAAGCATGTCCAGTGTAACAGTAGTTTCATCAAGCTGGATTTGCTTGGTGAACGGTTTACCAAAGTTTATGAACTTGATATAGTAGAAAAGAGGGTTTTGGTATTGGGAGATGAGGACAGAGGGGGGATATATCCTCCCTGAAACTTAATTTCTTTTTTTTTTTACCAAGAAAACCACTAAAACTACCCCATACATATCCCCTCCCGAAATACCAATATCCCTCTTCGAATTTTTCTTCTGGCTACGCCACTGGATGGAGATTCTCCAAAGTTAGTATTGCTGAGACTTTTAGAATTTCAAACGGGTTTAGGAAGATGTTTTCTTCAATTATCATCATTAATTCTTTATTACTTTATGGTAATAAGACGTGAAGGGATTTTATTATTTTTCTCTTGAGGAACTGCAGGGATATCCCCCACTCGTGTATTCACCCCCTGAATGCATAATGTAGTAATTGATAATGCAGTCACAGGGTTACCCTAACTTGTGCAATGTTATATTCAATTATGGAAGCTAAAAATGTAACATCACAGTTTTGAAACAAAACTACCTACGTATCTTTGTTCTCAAATATACTTTCCTTACTATTGTACTCTGATCTTGTTATGTCTTGTCTCTGGTTGGACTAGTCCAGCATGGCCCTTTACATTGATTGACTTTTAAACTTTTTTATATAAACCCCCTTTTATAAACCCCCTACAAAGAGTTTTCGAATAATATTAAAGAGATATGATCTTCCATTAAAATTTCTCACAAGATATTGCGATTGCATTTAAAAATGATATTTTTTTTGTTTTGCTTCTTAAATGTTTTTAATGAAAATAAGACGTAAATACTCCACATAGTATTAAAAAAATTTTAAGAATCAATCAAAAAAAAAAAAAACTTAAAATTTCTATGTTAAGTACGAATTGTTCTTGAAATACTTAAAACATAGATCCCTAATTTTTGGTTATTTAAAAATACCAATACCTATAAATAAACACTTGATACTAAGGTTTTTAAAACCCACCCAATTGA
This sequence comes from Tetragnatha montana, assembly GCA_963680715.1. NCBI lineage: Eukaryota > Metazoa > Arthropoda > Arachnida > Araneae > Tetragnathidae > Tetragnatha > Tetragnatha montana. The sequence goes on along the minus strand of OY796680.1, from coordinate 20,428,634 downwards.
ACAAAACGAACGAATTTGCATTCAACAAATTTCAGATTCAGAAAAGATATACCCAGCATTTCTTTTTTTAACCATTTAAGGACAAATGTTTTTACCTCGTTTTAACTAAATGTAATCTGAAAAAAATAAGTGAGAGAATTCGTAGTCTGGTCCAAAGGGAGAGGAAATCAGAATTTATAACTATCATCGAGCTCTAAAAATGTCTCTTTCTCTAAAGAACTCTCCCATTCGCATAGGTAACAAAGTAGTAATAGCACTGCTTAACTCCGAATTCTCCGTCAGAATTTCATTGCAAGAAAATACTTGAACCGGGGGTAAAATATCCATACCACCCCTAAACAAATTCAATACTATCACGTTAACTCCACCACTCCCGCGGGATACACAAACTAAATAAATTTCCTTTACTACTACAACCCATAATTTCCCGTCGATTTCCAAACCATCGCATATTCCGCCATAATTGCATTACACAAACCCACGAAAGCCCGAAACGTGTATAAATTCTTTCCTTCGGCGGGGAAATTTAATTTTAAAATACCGCCATCGACAAAAGAAATTAGCATTCGGCGCTCGAGGCCCGCACGCTGTCTTTCCCTAATGGGCGATGACTTACAATTTTTTTTCGAACTGTAAGGTGGGCATTTGTTGGGATGAAGGAAAAAAATGGCGCGACGGTAACGCTTATCGATACCAGTCTTAAAAGGAATTTCCATCCTCGTGCGGGAGAGTGGATATGAAGTGTAAACGGAGGCTCTGTGCGGGAGGCAATCTATATTTTTCTAAGGCGGCAGGATTGAAGGGAAAGGTTTTAAAAATGGAGTTGGCCCGTTTTTACTGCCAGCTTCAATTTCGCGCGGCTTCGATCAATGCGTAAGTGGCGTAAAGCGAAAGTTTCGGCTCTACCCGAGGTAGTATATATGAAAGAAAAGCCTCCCCGAAGAATTATTGATGCTCTGTGGCCTAGTCATCCGCAATAATCGTGGGTTTTTCTTCTGGATTTGCTCCGAAAGGGAGTTTCGTCGAAAGCAGATCTGACCACCATTCGTTAGTGAATAAAGAAAGTAGAGATTTACTAGAACTTTACTTGAATAGATAGTCTTAACGAGTAAACACATACCCGCATCCATACAGTCTGTTTCTTTAAGCGACTTCCCATCATCTCCTCTCCTAACAGAGTAACCTGGATATAAGAATTAAAACTAATCGCAGACACAGAACTCCGACATAAACACATGTTTTCTGGCATTTAAAAAGTGGTGACTGTGGCTCCTGCAGGTCTTCACTACATCAGACACCTCCACGAAAACTCTTGACATGTTTTACTTTTCTATTAAACATTATAAATTGAGTATACCTTAAAGTGTATTCTGTATAACCCCTCGATTCTCAACCGGGGTATGCCATAGCCACAGAGAAAAATCCTAACAGAGGGTCCAAAATTTTATTTTCAAATTTTTGTATAAGGTAGAAGCCAGCAAGGGAAATTCAATGATTGTATTTGAAGACTATGAGCTGTTAAAAGTACTCTGAGCTAATATTTATTTGTTATACCTTTGCAGAAACTGAACGATGTTTTCGAAGAGCCCAAGACCTACTGTGTAGGTGCATGGGACATCAATAGGTGTAAGAACAGATATGAATGCATCATCCCATGTAAGTATAAGTTTTCCAAGTCACGAAATTTATATTATTTTATGTAAGAAAAGTATTTAATTTTAATCATCAATTATCTATTAATAATACTTAAGATTCAAAATTTATTGGGTTTTTATGGTTCCAAATTTATTTCGTAAACTTTTCAAATCAATGGAAAGCTTTGGCGTAAACCAGGCAGTAAGTTTGTCTTAAATTTTTCAGATGACATGAACAGAGTTATTCTTTTGCCTTCCATTACTGATCAATCGTCCTATATCAATGCATCTCACATTCAGGTAATTCGAAAAATTTCACGTCTCTAATTTCTCCAAATAGATTAGATTGGGTGGTAGAATATTTTCCCAGTTTTTCTATCTTTTTTTTAATTTAAATAAAGGTTCCTAGTTAAGTTATCCATTGTTATATTGTTTGACTTAGAATGTTACTTCAATATTAAGCCATTTTTGACTGCATATCGGTTCATTCTACGGAGAGAGAGAGAAGAAGATAATATTTCTACACTTTTTGCAATCAATTTTTCTAAATAAATATATTCTGGATTGTACAAGAAGTTTACAAACTTTTCACTAGTATAAGTTTAAGTTTTAAAAGAAGTTTAAGATTTTATGAAAATTTCCAATATGAAATTCAGTAATACACTGGTCTCAAATCCCAGAAAATCAATATTTGCCAAGTAGAACACATGTTTTACACTAAAAGTCAACATGCGATAGATGTCTTGCAACTTAACCAGAAAAATAGTCTGGGATTTTAATTCTCGCTTTACAAAGTCGCTCAAAACTTTGCATTGAAAGATTCCTTGCGTGGAGTAGATAAAAATTTGTCCAGGGAAATATACCTCTCTACATTGACTTTTATTTGTCGAAAAAGGTGACATCCGATATAAACTTAATTATTTCATTCCACGGTGCACGCATGCATACACAAAGGATATTTTTAACATATTAGTGTGCAAACATATCCAAATTACAATGTTGATATCATTGACGTCACGGGTTGACGTAAGAAGACGCCAGACTTTCTAGCTACCTAATTGGCGAGGTATCTAGAAAGTGGGGCGTCTTCTTACATCAACCCGTGACGTCACTGATAGGAAACGTTGTATACATCTAGTATAGGTTCACCATTCTTTTGCTTTCAAAAGGCTGTATTCACCACTAACTTGACTTAAGGTTACCCTGGAATCAAGCATTTTCGACAACTACTCTGACTGTTATAAAAAGATAAAAACTTGTTTCCATTTTTCAACTACCAATTAAAAGTTTTGATTCAAGGTTAACCTTAGGTTAAGTTAGTGGTGAATACTTCCGTAACCTCTTGAAAGGAAAAAAAAATGTGAAATGAAATACATAGATAGTAAAAGAGCACCTTCAAATTGTTTGTTTTTCAAATGTACTACGATACTCTTTAAAAATTATACGCATTACATAGACTGCCCCACACAATGCTTTCTTGATGCTTTCCAGTACGGTTAAATATTATAAGCAGAAATTTCTACTTTGTTCCATAAACAAAAATATTTCAAAAAATTAGTGGTGACTTTTTTACTAACAGTTATGCCAAATTCAAAGTAAAACAATGTCCATTTGAATCCAAATGAAGAAGAACTCTCTTTCCAATTCCCGTAGGGTTACTATCGCTCTCTTTCATTCATCATCACCCAAGATCCTCTGCCGCAGACCATCTGGGACTTCTGGAGAATGGTCAAAGAACAGCACATCACCACCCTAGTCATGCTATCGGATGTTGGCCCTGACCTGGTATTACCTTACGCTCTCTTCTTTGCTCCTAACTGCGAAGGGAATACATTTTTGGGGATCAGAAATATCCATTGTCAGTATTTTCAGTTATGAATGTCATTCACTCTCAATAACTCGAAGGCAGGTGGTATCAGTTCGGTTATAGAGTGTTTGAAATAAAGAAGGTGATGGCGAAACATAAAAACGCAAATTAAAAGATACGAACAGTTATAAAAGTAATTCAATCCTGTAAAATGGAAAAGTATAAAGTAATACATCGATATTGTGAAGAACTACATATGATACAAGAATTTATTTCTCTATATTAAAAAATATAATTAAACAGCTAAATATTCCAGGAAAAACTCCTTTTTTACTTTAAAATAATTTTAAATAACTGTTTTTGTGTTGAAACTCCACAACAAAGTATTTTATTTATTTAAGAATGTTATGGGCCAAAAAATATTTTTTAAATTTCCTCCAATGAATACGATGGCTACATTTTTCATCTTTTTCTCATACCAAGATTTTCAAGATTCAATTCATCAGAAATAATTTACGCATCACGAAAAACCATGCAGTTTTTATTTCAGTATTTTCATCAACAAACCATAATTCCTTACTGTATAATCAATGGATACTTCACTCATTAAATAATCTGAATGACCTTCTCATAGCAAAAGATTTTTGAAGAATAATTTTTAACTAATTTAATACTTAAATAATTCATAACTTTTTAGACGTATATAAGTAAGAAAATTAGTTGACAAAAAGTACCCGTTTTTCAGAACAAGTGCCCTCAATACTGGCCCGATGAGAACGAAGACGGTATCTACGAAACTGTCCGCGTGAAGCTGAAAAGTTGCAGCCAAACTACTCATTACATTCTTAGGCAGTTCGTGGTCACAGACATAGAGGTAATTCGTATACTTTTGTTGTGGCCTGATGTAAGAAAAGTAAAGAAAATACCATGAGAAAACAATGGTCTTAATTTCATACTCTGAATTATTGTATGTTAATTAATCTTGGCATAATGGCATACAGCATTTCTAATTTAAATTTTCAATGTAATTGACATGTATGAAAACATTACTTATTTGGTTAGTTACACAGTGATTATTACTAATAAAGACTGCGAAGAATCTTGTCCCTTTTTTTATCTATCTCTTACACTTTATTATAACTATATTATATTTTCTTTTACATGAAAGTATAAAAATAGCTTTTTTATAGTAAACTTCATCACCAAATAATAAACTTGCAAAACTAATATGGGCAATGTGATAAATCCGGACATTAATAGTAATGCCCTGGCATTTCGGGCCCGGTATTATTAATAATACCCGTTCGCCCATAACATGAACCTTTCACAAGACAAGACTAATTTCTTTTCACTCTGACTAAGGGTATAAAAATTAAAAACACTACAAAAATTTTAACTTGAACTTGAAAAATTGAAACTTTATAATACGATAAAACTCTCCTTTAAAAAGATAAACAACCAGACACTATTTGTATGGTCTTTGGAAATCCATTTGTGTTGTAATTTTACGATTTGCATTATGTAGGACGAACAGAAACACATGTTGAGTCAGTTCCAGCTGATCAACTGGTCGTCGGGGGGAGGGTGTGTGCCCGACAACCTGTCCTCTCTGATAGTGGCTATCGAACACGTGCAGCAATATCATAACAGCCAACTTTCCACGGGACCCATCACGGTGCATTGCAGGTGAGCCAGCTTTACAACCTGCTTTCTAACTCCAAAAAACAAGCTCCTTTTTAGAACCCACATTTTAATAAAAAGACTAATAACGTCATTGTAGTTAAACCATCAGTGTCGAACTTGGAAAAGTGACTATACAGAAGGGGATAAAAACATCTTTTGTCGTCTTCAAAGTGTTTCTTTAAAATATGTGCTTTCGGTTTGGATGGATTTGAGCCAAATGGGTTCAGTAAAATCTTCAGCTCGATACGACACTTTTTTCTGCTGTCGACCAGCACTGGGAAATCAATAAAAATTAAATTTGGGGCGTAGGTCAAGAGCAAAAAAAGTGTTGTTGAGCTGAAAATTTTTATCATACGTTTCATAGGAAGCTTTTTGGCCAAAAGCATGTACTACCCGTAGTAAACTTTAGAAAAAGTTATCCTTAATAGTTGTGTGAACGTGTGTCTTTCCACAGCGGGGGTGGCGATCGCAGCGGCATCTACGTGGCCCTCAGCGACCTGATAGAGCAGGCGCGCTGCGACGACAGGGTGGATGTGTTCCAAACCACCAAGTACGCCAGAGCTCAACGGCACTGCCTCTTGCAGACATTGGTGGGTATATGTGTAGAAAATAAAGTCTTTCACTTTTTTTTCCTTAGCCCGTGTCACAATTTTTATCACATTCCAGTTAGCCCTCCTCTCCTTGTGATGTCACCTTTTTAAACTAAGGCTAAACTGAATTATGAAAATATATAAATATGAATTTATTCTTATTACTTGATCATTACAATAATTTTATAGTCATTCCTTAGTTGCTATTAAACCAAAGCTGTTTTTTTTTATGTTTTGACAACAGTAAAAAAACTGTTTTAAATTTTGATGTCACAGATGTTGTTTAAAACGGTGTCCAGGACGTTTCGCCAACACCATTGTATACGACCCCGACGGTCCTCCCCTTCTCATCCATCACAGCTGTCAATTAACGAAGGGTTTGGGCGCGAGTCTTTCTCCGTCACCGTTTGGCGAAATGGATGTTGCGCCTGGTTCGCCAATTTTAAAATGGATTGCAGGAGGGGTTCATCCCTTTTTTTTAGGGGATGGTCCCCTAAGAAAAAAGGGGTGTTGTTGTTTCTTATCTCCCGCACGATCTGACGAAGTTTGACCATTTCCACGAATCCGTTTTTAGTAACATTTAAGTGGTATGGGAACAAAGAGCGTTGAATTTTCTCACAGATAGAAATAGTGTAGGGGGCATTACCATTCACTATACTAGGGGTGATGTCTTTCTCAGTTTATAAAACATTTGTTTGTTTATAATTATATTTTATTATGTTTAGCAATAAGTGTACTAACAGATATACCTAGCCTTGCACGGGGGATTTTCCCAATTTATTTATTTAAAGCTTTAATATTCTGTTTCTCAATGTAGCGTCATTTTAATTTTACATCACAACGTCAGCAATTTTACACCCAACTAGATTTGACGCAGTAGACAAAAAAATAATATACTTTTTAGAAAAAAAAATTGACTTTGGGAAACTGGTAAAAATGAAATAGAGAAGAAATAATTCTAAAAATATATTGAATTTAAATACTGTTTAAAAAGAACGAAATAAGTAGAGAAGTGCTGGTTTTTGTGTAGCATTTTAATTTTAAATCTAATTACAAACTATAAGTTTACAAACTTTTAGAGTTTATGAACGACCTTGTTTGGGTACAGATGATACCTAATTTTTAAATGTATTAAAGGTAAAAAATTAAATTCAAATGTTATAAATTTTCTCTAAACTTATAAAATCTTTTATACTTTTTTTACTTCAAAAATATTTTAAGGGAAGGAAGCTTTTGTTAAAAAGTACGGTAGATGTACCAGTTATAGCCCCTTTTTAAGAAAAATCAACTGAATAAAAAAATTGTATTGAATTTGAACAACAAATTACATTTTTGATTACACTTAAAAATAGTGATTTTGTCAGTTTATAATTAAATCGTCAGTAAATTGACTTTTTGTGCTTAAAAACAGCTCCAAGCTTTGCTCCACACATGAGTGAAAAGAGGGTGAAAATAATCTACCCCCTATCAGCAGATATCCCTCTGAATTTGGGAAATAGATGTTTTTTCATTGTATTCTTTATATTTAATTTGGAATTAAAGTTAATTTTTCTTTCTTTTCCTATTATTTATAATCCAAACTAAACCAAAATGAAATCTTCTCTTAATTTAGAAGTATTTTCAAACTTCTTTTATGTAGGGAATATATGACTTCATTCATATTCCTTTATTCCATTATTTTATTTGTCTTATTCTTCGTATTTCTCTCTTTTGTGGTGTGAACTAAGAATAAATATAATTTAAATGTCAATTTTAAGGGTTTTTTTTAGATTTTTCTTCAGAAAAATTTAGTAAGATGCAAGAAGGGAATAAGTCCATCAACTTTTTTTAACCGTTAAATTTTTTTAATGTACTTATATTTGTTTTGGTGATTGCTCTGTATTCTAAATAGGGTTCCGTATTTCCTGTAACCAATTTGGTGGTTATACAATGAAAATTCCAATACTTATACCGGGTTTTTTTTTTTTCGATTTTCTCAAAACATTGTTTATGGACTTATTCCCTTCTTGCAGTTGACCGACCATTCAATTGTACTTATGAGTAACTCATAAAAAGAGAAGTTTCAGTTTATAAGAAATTTAAAACAGAACAGTTTTTTATGGATTGTTTATAATGATCAATTCCTCGCATATAGTAAATTAGAAATCAATTGTTTAAATAAATTATTTCTGGACCGTAAATACTCCTTCAAAGGAACTTAATAAATAAATGTCTTGATATCTCACTAAAAATATACAAAACACAGAATTTAATCACATATAACAAAGTTACATCTAAACACTATCTAATTGACTTTGAAAATTTCTATATTAACATTTTGAATTGGCTGGTCAGTAATTTTGAGTCTAGAGTTTAAATCAGTTTTTAAACCATTCAAAAAAATATAATTTATACAGCTACTAACCAAAAGAAAAAAATAAGATTTCTGTAATAATTTTAAGGGTTAGTGTTAAAAAATAAATTATATTTTCAACTCATATACCCATTTTTATTGACGAATCCTCAAAAAAAGTAGAGTTAATTCATGAAATTATTAGGTTCGAACATACTTTAACTTAGAGAAGCTTATCACAGCTTAATTCATGTTTAATTTAATTTTACTCTAATTTATTTTTTGTTTATTTATTTTTTTTCTGAACAATTGTTTTTATTTGAACTACAAATAAATGAAAAAAAAAATACAAGTATCATAGTCACCTTGGATCACTTGGTCCATGTAGGTGACCGTATGTATGAATAACAAAAATTATTTAAAGTATACAAGAAAAGAAAAAAATATAGTACAAAAAATAAAAGATACAGGAAATACAAACACAAGATGACAGTGGCAAACAGGGCGCCAATCAATATTTTGCCATAATGAATTAGAGTGCTTAAAAATAATTCTAAATCTTACACTAAATAGTACAAAAGAAAGGCTTCTCCCGATCACATTCTGCATTGTGTTGGTCTGGAAAAAATTGACATTTTATCTGATCCCCTTCTGGTGTATGATTTTTTGGGGACGTTTGGGCTCATGGACTTGGTCTAGCCTGCGGCTAGACCATGAGGAATAAGTCAACAACAACAACAACAAAAGAAATCATCAATATTGTCAATAGCAAACAGACATTCCATTAATTGTTTTTTGAATATATGTGTGGAAGGTCTATTGTGAATATATATCGGTAACTTATTAAAACACTTAGGGGCTATATAACAAAATTTTTTACAGAATATGGACTTATTTAATTTAGGTACAAAGTATAATATGTTAGGCCTTCGTAAATTTATGATGTTACGTTTTTGACAAATGTTGGGGTTTAGATAGAGATGGAGGCAAATTTAAAAATAAAACAGATGGCTAACTGGAAGAATATTCAAGGATTTGAAATAGTTTATATTATTTGTGTGTAAGTGTGCTCCATTTTTTAAGAACCTCAGAAATCTTTTTTGAAGCCTTTCAATTCTTTTTAAGTTGATCATGTAATCCCCTCCCCATACCACTAAACCGTAATTAAGTTGCGAATGAACCCAAGAATAATACAAATTGATTAGTAATTTATTGTTTAACTTATGTTTTAGATAATAAAAGTTACACAGTAGATACCTTAGTTTGTCTGATATATATTTTGTATGGGATTTCCATTTTAAATTTGAGTCTATGTGAAGTCTGAGGTATTTTATTGTGGATACGTTTTCCAAGGGTTTACTGGCTCAATTGTCATGAGTATTGCAGTATTTTTCGAATAATATTTCTTATTATTATTTCGACTTATTTCTAGTATTTGTCTATTCCGAAATGACTTAGTACTTTACATGTTTATTTATAATCTATATTTCCATAATACTGTAACTATGGTTAAGTTTCTTTTCAATTTTAATATAAACACGTGGTTACTAAGTCCTTACACACGTTGTTAAAAATCGTTGGACGATGTTACTGCAAGAAATGAGATGTTAATCAGGCGTGACCCCCCTTTACAACCGTCGATGTCAAAGACTATTCAGTAGTGCTACAGATATACAACCGAATCCAATTAGAGGGACGTTTTCCACGAGGGTCACAAGGGGTCGCGTAGAAAATAACATTGGAATAGTTCAGACTTCATTATCTCGCCAAATAGGGCAATCATTTTGTGAGTCTTGCAACCCGTTTCTCAAAGGAGAGAGGAGGGGGTAATAAACAGCAGGGGTCACAGGGGAGGCGGACCGCACCTGTCAAGATACCCATCGATCACGTTGGCGAGATGTCGGGTGAACCGTTTAAAACTCCCTCTTGTCTCATTGTAACACCACTCCCCTATTCACTTCTAGAAGTTTTATGTAATTTGTGAATGGCCCCTTATCGTCGTATATACATTAAATTCTCAGAAAAGTATGAAATCACTTATTTCTTCAAAAACTCTTGATTAAAGCTTCTTCTTTAAACCTGATCTACTAAAATTATACTTAGTATTTTAAGAACGATTTTGAAAAGACAATTTTCGCGTTCTTAACTTATTATATTTAATCCTAAGTTTAGTACACAAATATTGACTATTCACGAATTATTTTTTTGATACTCTAACTAAATTTATTGGCAAAAAAAGTATTATGAAAACCTTGGTTAAAATAT